>JBAIZL010000091.1:1270000-1362500 GCA_036971475.1 Prosapia bicincta
TTTGAATTATTTTAGCAGCATTAATTAATCAAGCCGCCATTTTTATACTGATAATAGCCGCTTTGTGAAGCAAATATTTGTAATTCCTTTTTAAACAGTGGGAACGGGAAATGAATAATGCCCGATCGATTATTAGGGCGTGGACTAGAATCGATTACATAAAAACACAACCATTCAGTGTTATTCATAGTAAACAATGTTAACAGGAAACTCAAATAGACTTCAGGTTCACTTGGACTGATAACAAGGTTTAACGTTGTAAATTAGAAGGCCTATTATTATGAGTGAATTTTATTTGAAGTGTTATATGTATATGGGAAAAATCTATATTTTACAATGATTTTGTACACCCCCCCACACACACGTGTATATATATATATATATATCTGAGGAACAAAAAACCCTCTTATTTTACTGTCTCAGTCTAACAAAACACATTATCTCTCACACTCACACATAACACACACACACACACACACACACACACACACACACACACACAAACACACACACACACACATACACACACACACACACACACAAACACACACACACACACACACACACACACACACACACACATACACACACACACACACACACACACACACACACACACACACACACACACACACACACACACACACACACACACACACACACACACATACACACACACACACACACACATGAACACAATTACGCTGTAATTAAGACGCAGATGCGCAGAAGTTTATATAATGGGTAGGCACCGAAGCTAGGGGATTTCCTTCCTATAACGGTCTGGGAGAATTCCAATCTAGTCCCATATTTACATAAAACATATGCTCGAGCTTTTCTTGAACTAATTCTAAGGTTTTAACATTCCCTTTTAATTATTTTACTGAAGTACACGACCTTCTACGAAAACTCCTACACCGCATTGGACTAGCCGAGGACCCATACTGAAGCCTATGCCAACAAGAACAACACATGGATAGAAGTCACCTTAAGGTGTGACCAGCACTATCAAAGACAACTGAACATGAACGATACTGGGAAGCACGAGGTTTATTACAGAGTGTATAACTAATGTTATTTTGTACTTGCCATTAGAGTAAATTATTTTACTGCTGAGGAAAGAAAACCAGATTTCTAATCACATAATTAAATCTGAAGTCCTTTCAATATTCCAGATATTGTAATGAAGCAACAGGCTAATTTAAATATTATTATAAGTAATAAAAAACAAAAATTTTAAATTATAAAAACAAGTAAGCATATTTTTGTCTTTTGATTACGCTCACAGTTGGCTAAAGAAAGTATTATTTAAAAAATTAATAAACACAGACAAAAAGTAAAGGCCGCAAAGGGAACTTGAACGTGACAAAGAGACTTTCCAATTATAAACCCAGTTCTCGGAGTCCCGTAATTAGAACAGGTTAATGAGACCGTCTTAAAATCAGATTATTTCCTTTAATTATGATCTTTCCTTTTTTATCCTTCCTCCTCCATCCCTTGAAAATAAATGAGGGTTTACATTAAGGACATTATTTGCTACCCTTCTGTAATGTACTCTTGTTTTAATCATTACTTATAATAATTTTTAAGTTAACAAGTTAGAATTTCTTAACTGTTCAAGTTCAACGTAAGCTAGTTTTCCAAGGTAAAGAAAAATACTTCTTCTACTTGACGATATAGAAAGATTTAAGATATACAGAGATATAGTAAAGTTTAGTGCTGAAGCCCTAAAAATTAAAAAAAGACAAATGTAACTTATTATCATGACACCGAATCCTGTATAAAATAGTTTTTAATACAATAACATTATATTAACACTATGTTGCATTGCTTAACATTTAGCAAGAAATTATCCGGTTAGGATGAATTTGTTTATAAAAAGAATAAAAGTAAAAGTTCTAAGTGAAGCCAATTTCTTGATAGGTGGAGGCAAGTTGTCTCTCTGTTGGGATACGTTCCTGCACCACCGTACAGATCAAGGAAGCAGTGTCTCATTCTAACACTGAACTAGCTACATTGTGCGTAAACCTTATTAATTTGCTAAAAAACAAAATCTACCCCAAACAGAAAAATTGTAGCTATAAATAAGTGAGTTTAGCTTTGCTGTTGCTTTAGCTTTAAGGCGAATGGTGAGTGTCACGATGAGGACGATGACGTAGAAGTAATGAAGACGGTGGTTATCGAAGGAGGCGAGAAGTCAATGAACATGATTACAAAAGTTGCTAGTATTATACGAAGAGTACTTTAACACCGGCAGAAATTATGTACAAATTAAGAATACTTACTTTACTTTACTTTATCCAACGCCTGCTTTTGGTAACTCGACCATTTGGCATCGTGCAGACCAGTAGAGCTTGGAGAGTCTGGTTTTTGGGTCGCTATTGTATGCTTCGAGCTGTGGGCAGGCAGGAAGGTGGTCTCCATCCATCTTTCCTGTTTGGCACAAGGGGCACCGATCCGTGTCCGCCAGCCCAATGCGATGAAGGTGCGCCTGAAGGGGGGTGAAGTTGATCGCCTGCACGTGGTGCCCCCTGCTCTCGACTGAACGACCAACAGTCTGCGCTATACTCGAGCAGACCACAAGAGCAATAAAGATAAAGGTACAAATTAAGAATTAGGTAATAGTTTGATATAAATGTAACATTATTATTACTGTTATTATTAATTATAAAATATTACTAAGTATATTCACTCTTAAATTTCACACGGTTTCTCTACAAATATGTCAGATAAATTTGGTCATTTTATTTACAGTAGGTAGTTTATCCCATCACGCTACTATATGAGATCAACATTTCATAAAATTTTCGGGTAATAGTAAAATATTATTTATAAAAAGTATGTTTTTACCAGTTTTAATATTTCACATTCACCCACACAAGCTCGCATAGTTTTGGCTTTCTCTAAATTGTACGAGATAATAAAAAGCCATTTTGTAGATTTAGTCATGCAACCCTCTATAAATTGCCAAATGAATTCATTACCAACGTAAGCGCAATCTGTCGTGGTTCAGTGCAGTTAAGGACGCTTAATTACACAAAGCAGCGTCGTGATTAGAAAAGAAACACCGGAACAGTGAAAACGCCAAGTTAAGGCGGAAATATGACAACAGCTGCTGGCGAGGTGTAAATTGTAGTCAATGTAATTATAACAAGGTTTGCGTGATTATGTAAAACTTAACAAGCTTGTGACGTCATTGTAAAGTAAAAGATTTTATCGTGGAATAAATTCTGCGGCAAGAACAGTAGCTAAAAAAATATTAATCTGCGAAATACAATAGAAAACCTTCTAAGGGAACATCACATTTAGATGTTATTTAGTATAATGAAATAATTTCGAATTCACTTATACTATAGGTAATAAACTAAATAGAGTCAAATACAAATCTGGTTTCAAATTAATTAAATCAACTTGAAGCTATATGCCTACTTACTGACTTATTAGCCAAAGCCCATCCTTGAGAGTCGAGCTATGTGGCAACGCGCTGACCTGTAGAGATGGGCTTCCTTGAGGATGTGACTGTCGTAGTTCTGGACCTGGTCCAGGGCTGTGTAATTCTGAAGGTGCTCAGCATTTATGTCTTAATTAGCTTACTTACTTTACTTTATCCAATGCCCGCCCTTGGCTGTTGAACCATTCGGCGTCGAGCCTCCCAGTAACGACCGGTTCTGGACAGCTGGTCGTCCAGTTCAGGACAGGTTGAAATGTGGTCCCCATTCATGACACCATTGAGACAGAGCGGACACGTATCGGACTCCGCTAGGCCGAAACGGTAGAGGTGGGTCTGGAGATAGTCGTGTCCTGTCAGAAGTCGAAAGTCAGCCACGGCAGTTGCTCTATCGCTTGTGGGCACCAAAGGACCGCGACTGCTAAGTGATGCCCACTGTTTCCCCCTGCTGGCTTCCTCATGATCTTTTTTAATGGAGCGTTTAAGGATTGCATCAATAAGGTGTTTGGCAGAGGTGAGGCTGGTTTCTGCATAGGGTTGTTGCATCTGCGTTCCATTTTTTGCAAGGTCGTCTGCTCTTTCGTTACCTATGATGCCAACGTGGCTTGGGATCCACTGAAGGCTAATTGACCATTCATTTTGCAAAAGATGTGAGATTGCTTCTCGGCAGTGGAATATGTTCGAACAGTCTGTTGAAGAGTTGTCGGCTATTGCAATTATGGCGGCTTGGGAGTCTATAAAGAAAACAGTTCGTTGGTGGTTCGTTGCTGGGTGATGCGCAGCAAGAGCCTCTGCGGCCAGTCGCACTGCCGTTACTTCCGCATCAAAATTACTTGTGTTTGCCCCAACGCCCTGGCTGATTTCAAATAGCTTGGAGAAAGCTCCAGCCCCAGCTCCAGTAGGAATGAGTTTAGATCCATCAGTGTAGATGTGCAGCCAGTCTGGTTCAGGATATAAAGTGTGGATTGTCCCAAGGGCAGAAATCTTTAGTTCTTCTGGGAGTGCAAGATGCTTGGGGGTTTTAAAGTCTTAATTACCAAACAGAAGACATTCCAAAGTCTGCCACATGAATACGAAGGAGATGCGCAGCAATTTAGTCTTGACCGGTCTTCATTCCTAATGGTTTAACGCTGAAAGCTGGAGGCAGGTTATGGTCTCTCCGAGTCAAGACTTTTCCTTCCTTTTCCGAGAGTTCCCTCAAACAATCTTGGTTGCATTTGTTGGTGGTCATCTTTACTAGGGACTAGCAGGACTGGAGAGAACTCAGATGCTCAGGCTGGGAAATGGTTGTTTTCTGCTTTACTAGTTAGTCAGCTCTTCTATTGACAGTGATATTTACGTAATTCAGGATGCTCCGGAATTTATGAGAGCCATTACCGTTTATCTACAGTATATGGTTCTTCTAAAGTTGTCTTCTCACTAACACATGAAGTAATTATCTAATCAGGAAAAAGAATTGCGAGTAAATGAGGGAGTAATGTACGGTGTTGGACAATAAACGATTTCAGATATTTAAAGGAGCAAACCTACACTTTTAGACCTCGTGATAGTGCTTGCAAATGTAGATGAACGTTCTTCGAGAAAATCAATGAAAGCAGCAAAAAACAATTATTTAGAAGATGCCTATACCCAGTGGTTTTTGCAACAGTTACTTAATGGAAACCAAATTTCGGGTCTGATTCTTTATGAAAATGTCAAGACCTTAGCTCAAAAGCTTATCATAAAATAAAACAAACGATATTGTCCAATTTATTTCCCATTTACAACATAGTATACAGTAATTAATTAAAATTTACCCTCTTTTCGAAAAATCCCAACTAACCGATTTTTTAATATAAGAATGGGGTCCCATTCCAAGGTATTTGGATAATTGGAGTTCTACTGTAATGTAAAATGAATGATATTTACATATTTAGCAAATATTTCTGGTTAAAAGTGTTGATTTTTGATACTTTCTGTTATAATTCAAAATGAATTTTGTTGATAATTTTTAGAAATTTACGTATGTAAATATTAATACTTTTAAAAATTAATAATTGTTTCCTAATTTAAAGAGATTAAATATATCTTTTATATTCCCCTCCCCCTCCCAATCCCACCTCCCTCTTTGTCTCTATTTTCAAAATATTTCCTATACCTCAGTATATCTCTTTTATTTACCAATATTTAATAGGACAATGAGTTACTTTCGTTACAAATATATTTTCGAAATACCATATACGAAATATATACAACAATTTAATACGTTTAAATATTTAAAAATGTAATTGTGTGACAAAGAAAAACGTATTTAAATGAATCAAATATGTAGTACATGCCGTCTACATCAAACTCATTAGGGTGTGTCGTTAACAGAGTTTTAAATTAATTATCGTTTCACTTTATTAATTGGCTGGTGTACAATTAGTTTCTATTTACAACAGTATTTCCAGATGAATTTATTCATGTGGAAAGTGCTTCAACATACATCATTAAAATAAAACAACAATGGCAGATAAACTAATCCAACAGATGTGCGTCGCTAACAAGAGATGTGCGCGCACCAACAGATGTGCGTCGCTAACAAGAGATGTGCCCGCACCAACAGATGTGCGTCGCTAACAAGAGATGTGCCCGCACCAACAAATGTGCGTCGCCAACAAGCGCGCTCTGAAAGCACAGATACAAATAATATAACTTGCCACACTAAAGTTTGCCTTGAGATAATATAGAGTCTACATTGCGTTGCATGTGTTTTTATTATTTTTAAAGCATTGCAACGCCAGAAAAAAAGGTTTTTGTATTTTAATTTTTTTTATTAGATAATATAGGAAAATTATTATTTCGATAGAGAATATTAACACTTTTTTATGAAGAGCTTGATCATCTCTCTAAATTTTGCAATTATATTTAAACCATCTCGCTTTGAGCAAAATATTTGAAACACAGAAAAATGGACGACAATCCAATAATAATTTACCCCCGTAGGCGAAGCCCTGAGCTTTAAATTTGATTTTGGCTTAGAGGTCTTCCCCGCCGCTTTTACCTAAAAAAATAATAACAATAATTTTTTACCATATTTTAAAACGGTCTAAAAGTTTTAAATAATTTTGTTCTAGACACACTTACAAATTAGGTATCTTCATAACCCTACAAAGATTCGGAATCCTACATGGACTGATCTAAATATATATGAATTTTAATAAATTTGAAAATACTTGTGAAATTCAAAACAAACAATGTGGGGCGCATGCAATACATTGTACTAATGATCGGCTGTATACTTCATGAGCCCTAAAGGTTTTTTGTTTTGACCTTTACAAGTATTTTCATATTGAAATTCGCAAATGTTTAGATAAACCCGTATAGGGTTATTTAAGTCTAGGAAAATTTATTTATGATATTTAGTTCGTTTTAAAAACCTGTTGCAAGTCTTTTATTTATTTATTACTTATATTACCGGATTCAAGTGTAAATATTTAGAGTGTAATATTCAAATATTAATCGAGATATTTATATATTCTATATTTTATTAATCTAAATAAAACATTAAGCTTGTAGCCGAGTTTTTAAGGGATAAGGTTCGCTGGTTCCCTTGGGAGCAGATGATGACTCCAGGAGTCACCATCTGGCACTGGCTTTAGTTGCCTGGTACCTTCACGACATTCTCTGTTCGACTCTCGCTATGCGACTGTAGTTAATGTGACCTTTATTTTATAAAGGTCCGGGAAAACATTTTCTATAAGTACAATGTCTTCTTTTAATGTTTTCAAAGTGTCCGGCTAACCCGCTTTTCCATAGCCAGGATGGGCCACGGTCCCCGTTAATCTGAAATACTGAGGTTCTACTGTATACTGAAGCAAACATATGTAGTTATACTTATCTAGACTCCTAATACACTCTCACTACAAATATTCTTAAAAGATACAATATATCTTTGATTTAAATTAGAAAGTTGAAGTTAAAATACAATGGTTATAGTTTGTCTTAAATAAATACTCAAGTATAGTTAAAGGTTTTAATTAGTTAATTAATGAAATATACTTAGTGGGTCGACTCGACAGTGGATAGTTTGTAGCAGTTTTCTCACTGGAGATTTGGATGCAATCAGGGGGGTGAAAATAAAATATCCATAAATTAAATCCCAGTAAAAGACACCTCAAATTACGTATATTTGCGCTAAACAAATATTATAGGGCGCTGGAACATTGTAGAGTGCAACAGGATCGTAGATCCCTAGTTTAGAGTTGTCTAATTGCTATACATACATACATACATACACACACACACACACACACACACACACACACACACACACACACACACACACACACACACACATATATATAAATATCGCAATATGTATACTTGTGTATTAATAAAGAACTAAGAACTAAAAAAGCTTTGAATTGTAAATTCAATTATAATTCTTGTATTTGTATTTTGACTTGGTTCTTTATATATATATATATATATATATATATATATATATATATATATATATATATATATATATATATTGGAATTTTGGACTAGATACGAAACTGACAGACTTACCTAGTGGCAATAGTCCAAAACTGCAATCTCTTAACAGACTGAAGTCTTTTCTTTTTCTCCTCTTTTTTTTTCTTTTTTGTTTGACAAAGATCATTGTGTGATCGAAATATTTCAATAGTGTGGTAAAGTTATATGTGTCTATTTATTTATTTCCAAGAGATTGCAGTTTTGGACTATTGCCACTAGGTAAGTCTGTCAGTCTCCTATCTAATCAAAAAATTCCCAAATAGGCTTTATGCCCTACTAGAACTAACCTAATATATATATATATATATATATATATATATATATATATATATATATATATATATATATATATATAGGAATTTAGGAGTAGATAGGAAACTGACAGACACCTAGTGGCAATAGTACAAAACTGCAATCTCTTAACAGACTGAAGTCTTTTCTTTTTCTCCTCTTTTTTTTCTTTTTTGATTGTTAAAGATCATTGTGTGATCGAAATATTTCAATAGTGCGATAAAGTTATATGTGTCTATTTATTTATTTCCAAGAGATTGCAGTTTTGGACTATTGCCACTAGGTAAGTCTGTCAGTCTCCTATCTAATCGAAAAATTCCCAAATAGGCTTTATGCCCTACTAGAACTAACCTAATATATATATATATATATATATATATATATATATATATATATATATATATATATATAGGAATTTAGGAGTAGATAGGAAACTGACAGACACCTAGTGGCAATAGTACAAAACTGCAATCTCTTAGAAGACTAAATTATTTTCTTTTTCTCCACTTTTTTCTCTTTTTTGATTGTCAAAGATCATTGTGTGATCGAAATAGGGATTAATAGTGTGATAAGGTTATATGTGTCTATTTAATTATTTCCAAGAGATTGCAGTTTTGGACTATTGCCACTAGTTAAGTCTGTCAGTCTATCATCTAGTCAAAAAACTCCCAAATAAGCTTTAAGCCCTACTAGACCTAACCTAATATATATATATATATATATATGTGTGTGTGTGTGTGGGTGTGTGTTTGTATATATATATATATATATATATATATATATATATATATATATATATATAGGCCTATATATATAAATAAATATATATATATATATATATATATATATATATATATATATATGTATATATATATATATATATATATATATATATATATACATATATATATATATGTATACATATATATATATATATATATATATTTATATATAAATATAAATATATATATATATGTATATATATATACATATATATATATATATAAATGTATATATATATATATACATATATACACACACACATATATATATATATATATATATATATATATATATATATATATACAGATCTACTGCATGCAAAAAAACTACATTACAAAACTAATCATACTGGGGGAATGGTACTCCTGAAACGTGTTACCCATCCAGGAGCTCATAAAGAACAGATCTGACCTATCTATATATTAACTTTCGCGGTAGATAAACTGATAATGTACGTTCCGCAGAATCTATCGGAACTAGTTTTGTATTATTGCGAATATAAACTTGTTTATTTTTTTCACAAAAACAATGTATCACTATGTACAGCCTAGATGTAAGTGGGAGATAAGTCATCTGTTTCGTAGATGGGAATAGTCCTAACTATCGATTCTAACCTCTATCGATAGACTTTTACAACATTAATTGTTTAATTATTTTACTAATACTAAATTTACTAATTATTACTTATTTTAAAACGTCGTTACAACTGTAAAGCTGTTTGCTAAAATATAGAATGTTGTTTAAGAAGCAGGAAAACTTCAACATGCAATTTTTATTATTACTGTCACGAAACTGAATAAGTTTGGGTATTTCAAGTATTCCTGCCTAAACCATTTCCAGAGCATTCCCCATCCCTCCTATAACAGTATATAGCTGAGCCTTTACATGCTTTCATGCCTTATAACCTTCTTCTACCTTTCAACGCTGAAGAAAATAAATTTTTGTGCTAAAGGTGTAAGCTTTCCATGTTCAATCCGAATACATGAAGTTCTTGACAAATATATTCACTCAGAATTTATTGTCGACACACTTTATTCATAACAAGTCGTCTTAATGTGTATAAAGACGCTCATGAGTAAGTGCTTGCATTTAATCTAAGTCCTACTTTCATATTTTACTGTTATTAACATTTATGAATGCATTAAGTTGTAAATGATAGCGCCATAACTGAAATATAACAGCTAATAGTGTTGCTCTTAACATATGTGGCCGCATATGCCTAAGTATAATGTATAAAGCATAATTGTAGTTATGACGTGAATATATCAAAATATGCGTTTCTGCCTTTAGTAACATTAAAATATGTTTGTTGACGCGTTTCGGAATAACTCCATTCTCAAAGCTTTAACAATACTAGTTTTAGAAGAGTACTATTAAAGTTTTGAGAATGAAGATATTCCGAAACGCTTAAATGATAAAAAATATTTTATTGTCAGGAAATTCAGAAAAAAATGTTCTCAAATGTTCACAAATATTGGAAACGGAAATAAAGATGAATATATTAGGAATTCAAAAATAAAACAAAAAATACAAAGTTATAAAAAATACATATTTCTAACTTCCTGAAATCTAAAAGTTTTTTGACGTACGGTCTTATATACAGAGATTGAACGAAAATGCTCTAAGAAGATTTAAAGTATTGAAACCAGCGACAAACAATTTTGCTAAAGAAAACTGTAGGAATGAATGGAAGTGTGTGAACCACAGAGTTTCTGTAACCACCACACTTTATGCCATCTCTATTAAAATTCACTTTACAATATTCTATACAGAAAAATCTTCCATTAGTGTTATAATACTTCAAGGAAAATACAATAAACCTTTTTTCCTCACTGGATTCTCATCTCGTTTGAATTAAACTAAGGATGAACAAACGCTAAGTTATATTTTTTCAATTTTCTGTCACGGTTTCTAAATTAAACTAAAGATCGCTCGAATTTATTGTAAAGGTGATAATAAACAAAAGTTTCTATTGTTACTACCAGAGCAAGACGTATCACTAGATATATTTTAATTAATTTGTCATAATCAATTATAAATCATAAACTTTATAAGAAATGCAAGACACTGAGTAAATAAATTATAAATATTTACTGAGATTTATGAGTTAAAAAAGACTTTTTTGTGCTACCAAAGACTATAAGAGTAATTAAATATTTTTTTTAATATTTTAAAATATTCAATCTAAGAAACAAACGCCTGAAAACTTGATAGACATGTCCATTATCTATTTTAAAAATTCAATTCAATTTTTTTATTTTCTGAATGCTAACAGAAAATTTAACTCTGCATGATTGAAATTAGAATTCGTTTCTACTTATATAAAAAACCTAATTTGTTACGTCACTAAACATGGCGGGATTGCCTGCTTTATTCCCGCCAAAGTTTGCTACAGCAAACCTGTCACTTGCAGGCGCAAACTTTAAACAAGATATTAATCCACCTTCACCCAAACCTTGACGATGGGATGTTCATGGTTCAAATTTAAGATTATTTTATTAAAATTTAAAAAATTTAATTTTGTAAAGTGAAAAGTTCTTAGGGCTCGCCTGAGACGTTTTGGTGTGAAAACAGATCCCTTGATGAGAGATTTGAGCGCGTCATAGTTAGGTTAAATTAAGTAATAAAAACAGTTTCATATAACAACTGTATTTAAGTTGCCGGTTATATTGCTGAACATCTTTTCTACCGTAAATGACAACCATATCAGTGGAACTAAATTTGCCAGTTTTAAATTGTTAAAACACCCGCAGTGAATATAATTCACTGAGAAAATGTTTATTGTTAACTTTAAAAAGCAAAGATCTCAAACTGAGATCGACATTAACCTTTTCGTTCTCTCCTACCCTCAGAAACAATCAGAGTGATGCTATATTATACAAGCTCTAGGGCGCTCGCTAAGAGCATAAGTCAAACATAATTTCTCAATTTAACCTGTTCAATGTTTTAGGAATTTACATCTCATACAACTCTTATAATACTGTAAATATTATTTGAAAAAATTGATCTTTATTACGATTTAAAATTCACTTCAATTAAATCTAAATTATGCAGTTTACCGATGTAGTTTTGGCCATTTTATTTTTATTTACGATGATTTATCGAAATTCCTACAATTAATAAAATTTTAATTTAAAATAGTATTTTTTACTTTTCAACAGTCAACATTTCAAACGTCAACTCCATTGAAGATTATAAAACTAGTTTTTATCCAGTATAAATCAAATTGGGAAGTATCAAAAAAATCTGTAATAATTTACCTTAAGACTAATGAGTTTATAAAACCTGGAGAATGGTATTTTGCAAGATAAAAATATTTTTCTGATTAGAGGTGAAAAGATTAGAATATTTTATTAGTTAGATTATAAACAAATTTGCGTATTTTCGTATTCCACTACTTACTATGTATATAAAGTAACATTAAAAAAAGAAGTAATATTGAATTTATTGGACGTAAGTTATAGTTATTGTGGTCCAATTGTGATGAAGTAAAGGCAAGAGATATGAATAAAAAACCTATTTAATTTATTTTCAATACATTTTCATAATCTCTACGTAAAGCAATAAATCCTTTGGTTTTGGTTTTATTTTTAACAATATTGTATACTCTTTACTCCTGATCTTTGCCCTATTGGATTAGGGAAATGTAGAGAGACAAAGTTGGCAGCTCTTGCTAGAAATATCATATGAAAGAATGTGTCACGTATAGATGGAAGATATGTTGCTATTGGTTTATCTGAGAGGGCTGACATGTTGACAGGGGTGAAATTCAAACCTGCAACTAACACTTACATTTTGTCTACTCCTATCTTTTCTCTTAAATAAACAAAAAAGCTACAGAAATAAAATATTGACTACGTCATGTTTCGGATTTACTGTTTTACAGTTTTATTTAGTTGAAACGAATATTTTACTATCTCCTTGGTCAAGCAGATGGAGAAAAAATTTTCAGTTAGCGTTATAAAAGATTAAAGGACATGATATTTAACTTAAATTACAGAGATTTCACTGACATTGAAATTTCCTACGGTATCGTTAGGTTTTCTATTGTTCTATGCATTCAAGTCACTGACATTAAATTTTCCTACAATATCATTACATTTTCTATTGTTGCGTGCATTCAAGTCTTTGACATTGAATTTTCCTATAGTATCATTAGATTTTCTATTTTTGTATTCATTTTCTGGTAATGACATCGCGTTTTCTGTCTATGACATTAAATTTTCTATTGTTGCATGCATTCAAGTCACTAACATTGAATTTTCCAAGAGTAACATTAGATTTTCTATTGTTGCATGCATTCAAGTCACTAACATTGAATTTTCTAAGAGTAACATTAGATTTGTTATTGTTGAATGCATTCAAGTCACTGACGTTTTAATAGGTTTGAAATCTATATTGTAGCTTTATTTCTGAAATACGAATAGAAATTTTAACCACTTATCTTACAACGTATAAACTACATTTTTTTTTATAAAATAATTATCTTCACAAAGTCTTTTGATTCAAAACAAGAAATGAAAATCAATAGAAAACGTATTAAACATGGGTTTGGCAACAGCTTTATCAACACGAGATTATATCAAAGCACACAACGCTTAGGAGGAACCGTATCAAATTTAAACAAAATAGGTAATGTGTTTTTTAGCGACAGGTTTACTGCCAGATAAATCCTTTGTTGATGGTTAATCTAATCAAGATACACATTCTAAAAACAAATTTTAATCTTAGTTCAATATGATGATTTTAACTGATATCAGCTGCGTCAGTTGTTAATATTTTTGTGGTTTGTCCCTTTCGAGTGTCCACCTTTGCTGGAGCCTTCGTTTCACCACTGTGACTCTCGTACACAACTGTATCGATGTTTATTAGATATTTGGTTTCCATCCGTAATATAAATTGGCAAAATAATTATACCTGGGGATTCAAAACACATTTAGAAACACGGAAGAAATAGTAAAACTTGGCGACTCAATGAAA
This sequence comes from Prosapia bicincta, assembly GCA_036971475.1. Classification (NCBI taxonomy): domain Eukaryota; kingdom Metazoa; phylum Arthropoda; class Insecta; order Hemiptera; family Cercopidae; genus Prosapia; species Prosapia bicincta. The sequence goes on from JBAIZL010000091.1 coordinate 1,284,006, forward strand.
GTTTTAAGTTATGAAAAACAAAGTTTGAAAAGAAAAGAAATTGCCTATGTAGGAAATACAAAAACAACTGTTTTGCTAGGCAATAATCCTTTATTTATTCTAAAGGTTGTTATATGGATAAGAAAACAAAATTAGTAACATTCAGTACAGGCTTAATGTCCTTACAGCTTTATGTTTTTGCTAGGCAATAGTCCTTTATTTATTCTAAAGGTTGTTACATGGATAAGAAAACAAAATTAGTAACATTCAGTAAACGTATAATGCCCTTACAGCTTTATGTGTTTGCTAGGCAATAGTCCTTTATTTATTCTAAAGGTTGTTATATGGATAAGAAAACAAAATTAGTAACATTCAGTACAGGCCTAATGTCCTTACAGCTTTATGTGTTTGACTTCGTCATTTTAAGATGGATAATAAAAATCAGTTTGTAACAGCTTCTATTCAAAAACTTTTATTACGCAATAATATTAACTATTTTATGTCATCCATTGCACATACCAGACACGGCAACGAAAATGTTTCCGTTAGATTAAATAAAGGAAGATTCACTTGAAAAACGGTCGTTTTTATTTCTAAAAATAAATTCCCTCAAACACAAACTTTATAAAATCAATTTTTTTTTTTTTTATAAAACAGAATGCATTTGAAGTATCCGGTTAGAATAGATTTTGCTTTTTTAAATATTGTTCCCTAAAGCACAATGTAAACAGTTGAAAGTGTTAAACACGGCCATTCATACTCTGTGCGTCAAAAACGTATAGCAAAATGGAAGCCACTTCACTTGAAAACATGTTTTTTTGTTTTATTTTTAACCAAGTTTATCCTAGCCAAGTATTTTGTAGCAATATTCCAATGTAGATTAGCTAGGACATGTTTCATAGAATAACATGGTTTAAAAGTATTATTTGTTTTGTCATATGAAGGTACATTTGTGTTTTGTCAAAATTTATACTTTTGGTAAAGTACTATTTTTCTTGTACGTTTCTGAAGGCATTCTACATCATCAGGTATAATTATTTGCCAGTAAACCTATTAATGACATTTAAAAAGCCTATAATTAAACCTTGTTTATACCTGAACATAACATGGTTTTGCATTATTAGAATATCTGTAAGTCACAGATGGAAACTTGGAGAAACGTGTGTTTAGGAGTAGATGAAACTAAATTTAGGTCCTATATTTATTGAAATATTCCGGATTAGTATGACCATGTTCCTCGATACGATATATTTGTCCTAGAACTTTGGTTTTTATAGAACCTTAAACAATAATTTCTCTGTCTGACTCTCTCTCCTTTCTCTCTGTCTCCCTCTTTCTCTCTCTGGATACAACAAAGAATAAAACACAATTGAAATAAAATGTTGAGCGACCGTGACGGGTTTAGAATTTGTAATTGGTTCTCGATTGTCCTGTTTGTAGGTCTGATATCCAATTAAAAATCAGTCACAACGGGCCGTATTGCTTGAATACACAGTCTCAATTAATCAGGACAAGGTTTTGTGTACGGCTACGATTAAACTGCCGCTACTGAACTGTATTTTTTGCGTGGATGCTGAGACTGCATGCAAAATGTTTCTTTTTTTATTGAAGTACTTTTGTATCGGAATCCCAAAGTACGAAACTCTTGATACTATAAATATTTAAAATTATAAATTTATTCTATTGAGCAAATTATTTATAAAATATTGTTGATATGAAATGTATTTGCATTGATATGATATAAATTTTTTATCAATGTAATTTATTTGCTGTCATATATATGATTTATAAATTACATCCCTATTGTTAAATATTTATTTAATAATGCTGAGTTGGATTTATTTGTTGACAGTGTGTGAAGCTCCTGATGTTATTAAAATATGAAATTGATGAAAAGCTTTGGAACCCTTTGTTTTACAAATTTCCTTGCTGTTGAAATGCTTGTGCTAAGAAGTGGAAAATGATAGAATTTTGTATGACTACTTCACTAAATATAAACGCATTCTTGACCAGCTGCACACGATTTCAATATGTACACTATTGAGTTATAGTAGCCTACACTGTTGTCAAGTTTAATTATTCACAGATTAATTCTGGTAAATTATCAGCTGTTTCGTAAATTAAGTTACGTTTTAATTTGATCTGTATTTACTCATCTAATAATTTAATAACAGTTTAAAGTTTTTTATTTCTTTATTTTTGTAAATATTCATCCATAAAACCTGACTTAGCTTCTGTTTCTACCAAATTCAGATTCTTTAAATCTGTTTAATAATACTTACGGTGAGTATTAAAATTGCAAAATTAATAATACATAAGTTTATTTTTAGTACGTGTTATAGCACCCACTGAGTAACAATAAATCATCAAGTAACATTATCTAAAATAACCGATTAGAAAAATAAAAATGTTAAATATTTTTCCATGTAACGGCAACATTGATTTCCGGAGGACCTTAAATAATTAAATGAATGAAGTTGACACTCTTGCACATACCTCACTGGACGAAGTACCACCACTTGTCGGACAGCTATTCGGGTGCACCCTTTCCCGCACTTATCATTTACCTAAGGAACTTAAAAGAAATCACATATATTCAAAATGTCACTATTAATGCTAATAGTATCTTCGCCACATGACGGGAGAAACAAAGAGAGAAAAATGATCTAAACCGAGCCTTGCTTAGAACACACAAGAAACTACGTCACGTCGAGAGTGACGGGAGAGATGTCGTTTAACCGACGTTTCGAAAGGAACTGGGGCCGTACCGAACCTTGTAAGGGACAAAAGTTGGCCGATAAGGAGTCCCTCTCTGAAGCATTTACACTGTTTTTTTTTAGATAATATTTAATTTAAAGAAAAGTACGTAACAAAAACAATAAGAATAAGATTGAATAAAACCAACAATAAGATAAAAACGATGAAATAATTAAGTCAGTGTGTCAAGATTGAACAGTTATTTGTAAATTTTATTATTTGGCGATAAAATAAACCTTAATGGTACAAAGTAAAAGCTTATTTTCAAAGAGTATTATGACTTATTTTATTTAGTTGCATATGCATAGGTGTTAATTATCAACGTGTAAAATTCTAACTCTTATTAAGTGTGAAATAATATTTATTAGGTAATGAAAAATGCTAACAATTTCGGAAGAAAGGGCTCGAATAATATTGTATCTACCAAAGACACCGCATGTTTCTTATAAGCATATTATTTTCACCTAAAATTTAATTAATACAATCTAAATATTTATAGAGCATAGCCTTAAATTTAAAACATGTTTGTAGAATATAAAAAGACAAACTTCGTGGAACAGCATCGAGTACAGGCGTAACGGTTATTTGCTACGTTCTCTCTTGTAACTAAACTATAACATACGATTACTTTACTGCGAAGAACTGAAATGCGTTCGAAATTTCTCCAAACTGCCTCAGATTTCCCACTTCCTACGTCACGTAACTTCGGGGATTATTGGAATTGCGTCTGAGGCTATAGAAAACTTGCAAAGTGAAAAAGTTTATTGCTGACTGTGTCAATATCTTTTTACTAAGCGAAGGGTTGCTTCCACCCTTAACATTAGACATATAAGGGCGCAATAATGCACTGAAAGTTTTTGTGAAAGGTTTCGTAGAGCAATATGATGAAAGCTACTATTGTTGTTGCCTATGGCGAGTTATTGTAGGATTGTGAAATCATAAAATAACGGTAGGGATATAAATATCGACAGGTTGGCATCCCTGCAGAATACAATAAAGCAATGGACGGCACAGCTACCGCCTCTATAACATATATTATTATTTTGTTTTTGTATTATGATTTCTTCCTTGTAACTATAAATGTACAAGTATTTTTAAATATCAAACTATAACGGAATTATTAAAGATATTTATAAGAGTATGATAGGTTATGTACTGTATTAGTTTTGTCCCTAATACATAAGTCACTATAATACAAAATGAGCCCTAAATATTTATGGATAACTGAAATAAAGACATTTACAAAGGTATGCTACGTATTAACGACCTAAATTGTTTATTATAAATGAAATAATTTAAGTTACGCCTTTGTTGTTTTTTTATTGTTTATTTAAAAAAATATTGTGTAATTTTACTAATATATTTTTCAATATTTTAAAAATTAAACCATGGAATAATAAAAACAATTATACTTCGCTTCGGAATTGTACGATAGGCTATGTACTGTGTTACTTTTGTCCCTAAAACACTATAATACAAATTGAGCCCTAAATATTTATGGATAACTGAAATAAAGACATTTACAAAGGTATGCTACGTCGTAACGACCTAAATTGTTTATTATAAATGAAAAAATTTAACTTACGCCTTTGTTGTTTTTTTATTGTTTATTTAAAAAAAGTAATGCGTAAACAAAATTAACTCATATACTAATATATTCTTTATTAGTTTAAAAATTAAACCATGGAATAATAAAAACAATTATACTTCGCTTCGGAATTTATAGAAAAATTTTGTCGACTTTTGAAAATGTTAAACGCAAATGTACACATTACGCTCCTGCTTATATCGATTATTCCCGCCAAAGCATGTTATAACGAGGCTGTCATTATCAGCCACAAACTTTCAAGAAGTTATTTAATCCGCCTCCAACAAATACATTCTGGATGTAGTGATGCGAGGAGGGGAAGTAAGGAATAATTCCACGCTGTGAGCGATAGATTTCTAAAAATGTTTTGACTGTAAAAGCAGTTTTCCTCCTTAACACGAGATGATTTCAATTTAAAATTTAAATATAAAAAATAATCATTTTAAGCAATTCTTTTGTTGCTTTAATGACTTTATTTTGTTATATGTAAACAAGTTATACTAAGGTCGCCCAGGGAACGGCGAAATTAAGACAGGTGAATGCATTAGGGCAAAAAATCATATACCAAGGTGCACTGTTAGCATAAAATTATTTGATGTTATGTTGTGTAATTGCATACAAAGGCAAATAAGGTGGGCGTACTTAGTTCCGTATCTACAAGTTAATTTACTTCTTTAATCTAATAATTTGAAAATTATTTCCCAACTTCGATATTAAAATGGTTTACTAACACATTTGAATTCACTATATATTTGTAATTTGTTACAAATTTTATCACATGAAAACATTTAAAGTTTACAAATTTGATCGAATTTCAAACAATGTAAAACTTTACAGAGTGTATTTTATATAACACAACCCATACGAATTTAATTAGAATTTAAATTGTGTACAACACAACAAATTGTTATACAGACATTTGGTATACAATTAAAATATCACGAGTATTTGAAATACGACGGTTTAGTATCAATCACTAAACCGATTTCTTTAATAATCGGAATTCCTAAGATAATTTTACAATAGTTTCTTTCAATATTAGAAATTTCAACTGCAATGAAAAACATTTTGCTTCAATTTTACCAAAGCTATTTCTTTTTTTTATAATGTCTGTACTATTACTTGCTAAAACTTTACCTATTTATTTTTTTTAAAATTTTATTTAAAGTTCTCTAAGAATTTCTAGATTTGTTAAATTCATGGAACAACCAGCATCTAACAATGCATTATATTTTAAGTGAGTATTAAATTTGATATTTATCTTAGGTAACGTTTCTATTTCTGTTTTGTGTTTTAACTCATTTCCTATCAAACATATAAGAGTTACTCCTATCCCTTAACTAGTTAGATTTTTTAAAGTAATAATTTCAATAAATAACATTGTTTTGTCTATATTTTCAATGATACATAAGACATTTTTCTTAAAATTAGATATAAAATTTTATTTTGTTTAGTTTTACAATAATTTGCAATATTGCCTAGACCATTACAACTGTAACACTTTATCTGGTTTTACTGTCTTTTATAGACACTACTGGTTGAACACTTCCGTCTCTATTTCTAAATTTAGTTGGTTCGTTTCTGTTGTAAACGTTATATATATCTATAGCGGTAGACAGTCATAACCTTCTGGTAGACAGTCATAACCTTCTGGTAGACAATCATAACTTTCTGGTAGACAGTCATAACCTTCTGGTAGACAGTCATAGCCTTCTGGTAGACAGTCATAACTTTCTGGTAGACAGTCATAACTTTCTGGTAGACAGTCATAACCTTCTGGTAGACAGTCATAGCCTTCTGGTAGACAGTCATAACTTTCTGGTAGACAGTCATAACCTTGGGGTAGACAGTCATAACCTTGTGGTAGACAGTCATAACCTTCTGTTAGACAGTCATAGCCTTCTGGTAGACAGTCATAACCTTCTGGTAGACAGTCATAACCTTCTGTTAGACAGTCATAACCTTCTGGTAGACAGTCATTACCTTCTGGTAGACAGTCATAACCTTCTGGTAGACAGTCATAACCTTCTGGTAGACAGTCATAACCTTCTGGTGGACGGTCATAACATTCTGGCAGACAGTCATAACCTTCTGGTAGACAGTCATAACCTTCTGGTAGACAGTCATAACCTTCTGGTAGACAGTCATAGCCTTCTGGTAGACAGTCATAACTTTCTGGTAGACAGTCATAACCTTCTGGTAGACAGTCATAACCTTCTGGTAGACAGTCATTACCTTCTGGTAGACAGTCATAACCTTCTGGTAGACAGTCATAACCTTCTGGTGGACGGCCATACCATTCTGGCAGACAGTCATAACCTTCTGGTAGACAGTCATAACCTTCTGGTAGACAGTCATAACCTTCTGGTAGACAGTGATAGCCTTCTGGTAGACAGTCATAATTTTGTGGTAGACAGTCATAACATTCTGGTAGACAGTCATAACCTTCTGTTAGACAGTCATAGCCTTCTGGTAGACAGTCATAACTTTCTGGTAGACAGTCATAACCTTCTGGTAGACAGTCATAACCTTCTGGTAGACAGTCATTACCTTCTGGTAGACAGTCATAACCTTCTGGTGGACAGTCATAACCATCTGGTAGACAGTCATAACCTTCTGGTAGACAGTCATAACCTTCTGGTAGACAGTCATAACCTTCTGATAGACAGTCATAACCTTCTGCTAGACAGTCGTAACCTTCTGGTAGACAGTCATTACCTTCTGTTAGACAGTCGTAACTTTCTGGTAGACAGTCATAACCTTCTGGTAGACAGTCATAACCTTCTGGTAGACAGTAATAGCCTTCTGGTAGACAGTCATAACTTTCTGGTAGACAGTCATAGCCTTCTGGTAGACAGTCATAACTTTCTGGTAGACAGTCATAACCTTCTAGTAGACAGTCATAACCTTCTGGTAGACAGTCATAACCTTCTGGTAGACAGTCATAACCTTCTGGTAGACAGTCATTACTTTCTGGTAGACAGTCATAACCTTCTGGTAGACAGTCATAACCTTCTGTTAGACAGTCATAACCTCCTGGTAGACAGTCATAACCTTCTGTTAGACAGTCATAACCTTCTGGTAGACAGTCATAACCTTCTGGTAGACAGTCATAACCTTTTGGTAGACAGTCATAACCTTGTGGTGGACAGTCATAACCTTCTGGTATACAGTCATAACCTTCTGGTAGACAGTCATAACTTTCTGATAGACAGTCATAACCTTCTGGTAGACAGTCATAACCTTCTGGTAGACAGTCATAACCTTGTGAACTATATAGACTTTAATGGATCTCTTGTTTAAATGGGCGACAGACATTGGACAGCCCGACACAAGTGAAAATTTGAATGAATAATGTTTTTAACCATGTCTAGTTATTGTACCTAATAATAAAATAATGTAAATAATAGAAAACCTTTACATATGTTGTAAATTTTACTGCATAAAATATTCTTTTAACAAATTCAAATAAAGTTTACTCACAAGAAGTTTCAGATGCGCCTCAGTACGTTTTCATTTTAAAAATTGTAATAAAAATATATAACTTATTATTATTTTGAAATCTGTGTAGAAACGAATAATTAATTTTAAAATATTGAACAATAAAATTTTTAGAAAATGAGTAATACAAATATTGAATAATATTACTCAAATATAATAATGTATAATAAATAAAGTAACAAAAAGCTACGAGAGAACTGTAGCTCTATAATATAACCTGCAAAATAAGAGCCATTGTAGTGGAAATCCTTACTTTAGCACTTATTTTAAGCTTAACCTGACGCGGTTGAGCCCTAAATGCCCAAAATTGTCGAGCGCCCCAAATAAGTTTTGACTTTAACGCTACTGCATACTTCACCATTTAATAGTAAAATATTCGATTCCTTTTGTTTCAATCAAATGAAACTTTGAAAGTTTAACTCTCCGTACAGAATCAAACTTTCATTTTTCTCTGGTTTCCCTTACTTAAGGGAATTGTTAGCAGTAGACACGCAAGGTTTGCCGTTCGTTTCTGTCAAGATGTCATCCCACTCGGATAAACCCATAGCAACGTGTCTTTCATCCATACGTGACACATGATTGCATATGTTATTCCGAACAAGGGTTGCCAACTTTGTTTCTTTACATTTCCCTAATCCAGTAGAGATATAATATTAGAGTAAAGTTTCGAAGTGTCAAAACGACACACGACGTGGAAAGGGGACAAGCATCCTGCAATATTTGCACAAATATAAGGGGCTCTTTCCTGATTAGTTTATTCGAATGTTTTTAGAGGCTTCATATATAGCTTTAAAAGAAATTGACAATCATGAGTTAGTAGAACTATTTAAACATTTTCATTAAAATTAAATAAAAACAAGGAAATTAAGTCCCTATATTAAAAAAAAGAAAACAAAATGAGGCAATGGCTTATATTTAAGTTAAATTTATAGAAACTTTATGAGACACTCTGCTAAGTATTTTTTTGGTTATAGTTCAAAAATGGAAACACTCATAATTTAGTAGAATTACTTAACAACTTGTTTACAGTAAAATAAAGAAATTACAAAGAAAACGACAAAGTTACATATCACGTTGAAAAAAAGAAAACCAACGTTGAAAAAGGAACCAGTTACATACATTTCCGGAAAACTGAATGGACTATTTATTGTAAATAAATAAAATAAGATTATTATTCGTATGTTAGGAGTTTAATTACAATAAATGTTTGCCATGTATAACTTTACTCCCGATAAACTCAGTAATACGTCTCATATCAATGTATTGTTACATAGTATTTGACAGTGTACCAGAATATTCGAATTTTTCAATTAAAAAGTTTGAACTAAATAATCTATCTTTTTTATCTTTAAACAAGAATATAATATGTTGCAAAAACATTTCTCTGTGTTAGATTTTCTCAAGGCATTAGTCTCAAGATAAATTACTATCGATTTTTCAGATATTTCCCAATTTATGAAAAACAGTATTTTTGTTTAACAACACGATTTTTATAAACAAACTTGAATCGCCGTTTAAGCTTTTGACCGTTTAGAAAAAAAAACAATTTTTATACTAGCATTAATTTAAATTCTATTTTTATAGGAGGCTCGGTAAAAATAATTAAACTAAGGAAATAAACAAAATTCAACGATCAGCTGCTTGACTCTGGTTTAACTGAAGTAAATCGAAGTACTGGACTTATTAAAGGTCTTACATTTGCTAATATTTACAGTATTTAGAAAATTATTTTAGAATCCATTTCCTTTCTTTTTAAAAACCATTTAAATGGTTTTATTCTTCAGAAACTATTTCTTTTAAAGTAATATATTGCAGAAATTTAGATATTGCAAATTTTAAATTAAATTAAATTTTTAGATATTGCACCGTTTAATTTATATTAAATAAAAGATACTTGTATATTCACCAAATTAATTGCCATTTAAAATGTTGACGTTTAAAAAATAGAAAATTTTAATTTGTATCCAAACATTTTAATAATTGTAGTCAGGGAATGGCTGAAATAACATCGGTTTGCTGTAATGAGTCTCTGATTTAATTGAAATAAACTTTACTAGACATTAAATATTATATGTTTGTCTAATATTTATAATATTATACGAATTGTAGCGAGGTAAATTTTTTAACGTTGAACTGGTTATATTGAAAAATTAGTTTTCAACATAAACTGTTTTTATCGAGCACCCTAGAACTCTCAAAAAATACTCGTTCTTTCTGAAAGTTTCAAAGGAATTTAGAACGAAAATACTTTAAGACCGCAGTTCACTTTAGCTTTAGATCCGTGCTTTTTAAAGTTAATATAAAAAACCCTCATCTCAGTGACGAAAGTTTAACAGTTAAAAACTAAAACGTCAGTAAATTTAGTTTTGCAGATTTGTTGTCATTTTAAAGAAAACATTTGAGATATAAAAAGTTGACGTAGTAGAATGAGAAGGTAGGGGGACTATAAAAAATTGAGTTGATTTATTACAAGGAACTTAAAAAGTCCTGTAGTTTAAGCAGACGTGGTTTAAATATGGGGCTTTGTTGTAAATATTTATCACCCAGATGTCGCTACTCTACGAGGCTCTCAAGTGTTTCTTCACCGTCACTATGTTTAGCTTCTACAAATTCCTAAATACAAAACGCTATTAAAAATGTTGATTACATTGTACTCCTAAACTGTAACTTTAGATTTATTTTCAGTGTCTCGTTAGTTTTAGCATCGGAATTATTGTAATATTAGGGTTAAATTCTGAACAAGAATAAATAAGGTATATATATATATATATATATATATATATATATATATATATATATATATATATATTTGTGTTTTAATACTAATAAATTCTCAACTAGTCATTGTCCGGCTAAATCAGTTGTCTCTAAGGGACTGAATTATTCAGGTAAGAAAAAATAATTGTTACTATATAATAGCTATTTTGTCATAAATTACGTTTTAATACTTTACCTCTCTTACCAGGGTTCTACTTTACGCACTCACGAAATAACTTTGAGGAACGTTCCGTTGTTACAATCGTTCGTAACTTTTCCTACTAAGAGGAAACAAACATTTTTATTATAACCGTGACTAAAACTGAAATTCCTAAGGCAATACTTGCTTGAGATTTCTTAAATTGCCTCCGAGAACTGTTTAAAGAACAGAGTCGAAATAAAAAGTTCTTTATACAAAAATGTTTAGAAATATTCTGATCTAGGGCAACACGTCAAAAATGACTGTTGTAACGGGAAGTTTCGTTTTGTTTTTACGACCCCATTTTGTTCTTTACACATTCCTGGTTCGTTTCTAAAATACTCTTGAATTAATTAATGCTCATGATAGCAACAAGGACGCGTTTAAACGTAACGTCAGAGGATCTCAAGGAACATCTAGACTTTCCCTAATTAACACCATTCACTTTTCATCGCCTGATACCTACTCAGCACCTGTCCTTGTGTATTCAACACTTGTCCTTGTCATTAGACAAGTACAGTATGCCCGTCCCTCTACTGTGTCCTCGTCTTCCTCCAGAGCCCCACTGACAACCAGGTGGTAACTCATTTCCTCTCCATTGCTGCACAAAGGGCAGATCAAGGAGTTTACAACTCCGACCCAGTCCAAGTGGCTCTTTGGTTGTCATCCTGATGGTAGTGTCGGTGACTCTCCTTGACCTATTTTACGAGAGTGGGAGTTTTAGTAAGCTTATCCCACCACTTGCTAACTGCTGCAGCCCTCAAGACGTACTTTATGTCCTTTTGGACTGATATTTGTATCCGATTTGAAGAAAAAAATCTGACTGGTAGCCTTACTTCTTGGTGAAAATATCCGGGTTTCACAAATTCACCGAACCTTTCATTTCCCCGTAGAAGTGACCAAGAACCCACTTCAAATGTGCCTCTGTTATAGAGTGCATCTGGAGAAATCACCGCTTGCATTTAATCACAAGGATTTTGTCCTGTTATCTAGATAAAGTTATAGCTTGCAAAGGCGATGTGAAACCAGAAAGGCGAACTAAATTTGTCAATTCGTTCTTATTTAAGAGCATCTTGGAGGTTTAATTTATGTCTTATTTCAAAGTTAGAACGCAGGGAGCAACTGCAAATGAGGCTAAACGGAATGGGGTACAAAATAGTTCGGCCCCACGTGGTGTACACTGGGTAATGCTAAATAAACTACTTCGCTGCGCTCCAACTAAGCCGTACAATGAGTCAATCGATCTCGCCTGATACTTGCAACTACTGAACATTAAAGCTCTTTTCTCGATCGAAATAATGCACTTTAAAGCCTCTTTCTCCATTTTAAAGCCGAACACAAGGATTCCTGTTCCCACTTGTCTTATATTAATATGGACCTGATTAAGTGGTACAACATAACATTGAGCTTTAATGCAAAAACGTTAGTTAAACTTTGCTTAACTTTGGAATACTTGTGAAAGCTAGCAACAAGTGATGGGAGCGGTAAGGCGAGGTTATGCTATGTTCTGCATGTCATTGTGCAGCAACTAACCTTGATCAAAGTGAATAATAGCTTGCATGTATATGTATGAGTATGTCTAACCCCTTTCTCCTGAGAACGGAGTAAAAATTTGATAACTTTAGGAAAATTTGATGATATAAAGAAAAATATCTTAGTATCCTGTTACACTCCTACATACTCTAAACTTACTGAGTACTTTCTCATGTTTCCGGTTTTACGAAATTGTACTTATGAATTACTTTCAAGCAGGGATATGCCCGTTACCAACTTCCTCTATATTGTATTCCTTCCAGCAATCGGATGTAATGGTCGAGTCTCGTTCAACGTGCAGTTTCATCTGATCTAACAACATTGTTAAATATTTTGCCATGTAACGGCAACATTGATTTCCGGAGGACCTCAACTCAATAAATGAAAAAAGTTGACATTTTTGCACATACCTCACTGGGCAAAGTACCACCACTTGTCGGACAGTTATTCGGGTGCACCCTTTCCCACACTTATCATTTACCTAAGGAACTTAAGATAAATCACATATAATTCAAAATGTCACTATTAATGCTAATAGTATCTTCGCCACATGACGGGAGAAACGAAGAGAGAAAAATCTACGTCACGTATAGCGTAACGGGAAATATGTTTGATCTAAACCGAGCCTTGCTTAAATCACACGAGAAACTACGTCACGTCGAGAGTGACGGGAGGGATGTCGTTTTACTGACGTCTTGAAATGAACTGTCTGAAACTACGTCACGTCAAGAGTGACGGGAGAGATGTCGTTTAACCGACGTCTTGAAATGAACTGTCTGAAACTACGTCACGTCGAGAGTGACGGGAGAGATGTCGTTTAACCGACGTCTTGAAATGAACTGTCTGAAACTACGTCACGTCGAGAGTGACGGGAGGGATGTCGTTTTACCGACGTCTTGAAATGAACTGTCTGAAACTACGTCACGTCGAGAGTGACGGGAGGGATGTCGTTTAACCGACGTCTTGAAATGAACTGTCTGAAACTACATCACGTCGAGAGTGACGGGAGAGATGTCGTTTAACCGACGTCTTGAAATGAACTGTCTGAAATTACGTCACGTCGAGAGTGACGGGAGGGATGTCGTTTTACCGACGTCTTGAAACGAACTGTCTCGTACCTAACCTTGCAAGGGACAAAGATTGGCCGATAAAGAGTCCCTCTCTGAAGCATTTACACTGTTTTTTAAATTATATTTAATTTAAAGAAAAGTACGTAACAATCATTTTTGCACTCCTTTTTGGAGCAATGCTAAGAAACGTCTAAGAGTTTGCCGGCGCAAACCACCGAACAGCCATTGTTGTGAGAATACCCGGGCAGCGTCGTTTTTACTTTTTGTAAACAACTCTCGTCTATGTCAAAAATATGACCCTCATACCCAATAATACATTTTCAAATTAAAATGTCTCGTTTAGTGACATTCTAGTATTTTCTGAACAATGACACTTTTCTTTTTTTTTAGAAAAAACTTACAACTCTCTCATATAATTGTTATATTCCTGCTGGGTTTACGAACGGTTTTGTTGTTTCTCAAGGCAAGGAACTGAGGTTATTCCCTCGCACCAGGAGTACATGAAGCGAACGATTGTCACAAATGACAGTCTGCCATGAGGAGGCCGTGTTGCAACATGAAGTCTAGTTTTTGTCATACACGGTTTGGCGCTACGTTGACAAAATGGGTTTTCATTAGTGAGGCACAATTTCATTTCATGACCGTTGACGTATAGTTTAGAGGATGACAAACAACCTTTGCAAAAGCGACATCGCTTCGTCTTCGTTTCTTGTGAGACCCCAAATTAATACATCAGTCACTCTTACGGACATTCTTACCCTCACCTGCAACCTCCTTCTCTGTTCACCTCCGGCCAGCTCATCTACTACCTCCCACTCTTTGAGGTAACACCATACCTTGTTCATAGGAAAGTAATGATATATTTCTCGGACTCTGGTGCGAAACCTGAATCCCAGGAAATACCAACTCCTAAATTTATAATAAAACTAATTAGCCACTTATATGACCATTAAGCTTTTATCAGGGTATTGGATTTATTGATGGACATTTTTGATTAAAACTTTATTAAGGTTATACACTAATGAAACCTACTTCATATAAAAAAAATAAATGCTAGTTGAAAATGTAGTTTAAAATTATCATTTCTAAAATTTGGAATCAATTTTAGAACTAATTTTAATTTAGTTAAATGTACAGGTTTTTTATTTCAATAAATCTCAAACCGATTTGGTATACATTTTAAATCTGATCAATTTATAGTCAAGTATTGCCACTCTACTAACGTAACCTATTTTGATTTACTTCCTAAATTCTATTACATAGTTTTACCAATATTGTCATTTTACCAAGTTTATACAACAAATTATCTTTCTATCTATATTCATGCCTACAATTAACAAAATTATAATGCCTTAATAGAATTATCAAATTATAGTTCATGTTAAAACAAAAGTCACAACTATTAAAACTATGTCTCATTTCAAAGTACAATCATTCAATTTATGTTCCTTGCACAATTTCCATTCATTATATTGTTCACATTAATATACAATTATTACAATTATGTGTCATAAGCAAAAATATATAATTACCAAAAGTTTAATCTTTCTATTACTATAAAATTACCAAGGTATATTTCAGGTCAAAACAGTTTTTAAAACAAATTCATAATAAAATATACTTATCCATAACAGAATTATTATTCAATATAACCTACAACCATCAGAATAAATATACACGATTTATTTGTTTATTAACGCCATAATTGAATTTATTGTCCGAAATAATATTATTTATTTTAAATTACATGGCTAACGGTTGTATAAAAGGCAATTTCGAGAATTAATAAATGTACTCTTTTATAGGCTAAGGTGTGTATAGCCTATATCTCTCTTGAGCTATTAATATACCATAAGTCATGATATTCAATTAAAATTATTTCGAAATAAAGTTATAACTTAATAGAATTTATAGTTTATAAAAACTTTTAGATTTCATCTGTTCTTGGCGACCTCCATACCTTCAAAATCGGGATTAAATTGTTAAATTGTGGGAATCTTCTTCTTTGAATAAATTTCCCTATAAATACGTTAATAAAGTGCCTTGGTTTATAATTACTTTTCGAAAGGTACATATTTAATGGCGTCTTATAACAGGTTCTAGAATTTAGTGTTTTAGGTTTTCAATCCTATTTCATTACTTTATCATCGAGATTGTTGATTTCGGTTACTTAGGCGTGAAGCTCAAGCCCCTTTCTAACACTCTACGGACTCACATGTTTCACAAAAGTTTTCTCTTTGTTCCATCCTAAATGGATTACTGCATCAACAAGAAAAACCGTCTGTCACTTTCAAGGACTGACTCTAGTTACACTAATTGTAGCTTAGCGGATGTAAAATTTCTTTTTCTCCTCGCTCCTTCGTTTTATCCGATCAAAGTAGCGTCATCGTAGCGACAAGTTTGTTTATAAATAACCTCTTTCTCAATTACGTTTCTTTGATTCTTCTTATCTGAACTTTTATAACAGCGGGTAGTTTTACAAAATATATTTATCTAATATTAACGTTTTGTTCTACTAATTTCCTCGATTTTACATGTCCTTATTTATTTAATGTCATCTTATATTTTTTCGTAGTTCACCACTAGTAGCGCTGTCATATTTAATTTTTTATACTAACTCCCCGATATTAGCAGTGATCAACGCTTGAAAAAAATGTAATAAAAACTACTCCCTCCGATCAGGATAGTTGGTGTCCCAGCTACAAGGTGTAACTCCCAGACTGTTTCTCCTAGAACGTTCAAACATGCACCAAGCTATAGGGTTCTACACATAGCTTCCGAAGTAGTAGTCCCAGGGGCACCCACTACACTTCCCCTACGTTCCCTCGTAGAGTCAACTCAACTTTAAGGTCACCTTGGACATCAGCAAAGCTGACTGAGTTGAATGGAGGTTCTGCGTGCAAGCTCAGACTGCGTCGTGTCTGCAGGTGGTGATATTAGTTGTTAACGTTAGAAAGAAATCAATCTAAAATAATCAAAAACTATTTTAGTAATAATTTTAATTTTGTTTGTTTTATCGTTTTTTAAAATTATTATCTGGAAGAAGCAATTCAATAGTAGGTATAAAACGTTTTCCAGCATCACCTAAACAAATAATAATAATAATCAACCTAACATAAACAAAGAATGAATTGCATATATGTAACCCCCACCCCGGCTATTTTGTAATTGTGAGTATGTGTTTAAATTTATTTTAAAAAACATCACCTTTATTCACATACTAATTAATCTTTAGACTTTGAAAACACTTGTGGGTCAATTATTTTCCTGACCTATTGTATCTCACGATTAACTTAGGCAGACTTATTTGTCTATTCAAATCATTCTAAATAGGACAGGTTATATTAAAAGTCTCGTTTGTATTTTCAAAAAAAGAAATAATTTTTAAACAATTTAAAAATATTAGATTTTACAAAATCTTTTTCTTAACAACAAATACAAAAGATGTGAGTTGTAAGTTAGGGTTGGCAGTACTAACACTCAGTGATGATGATGACTTTATCATCGAAACGCGTATGAGTCAATAAATGAATTATTTGTGGGTTTGTGTATTGTTTTATTTGTTTTAAATACAAAAGGTTCACGCCTTTTACAAAGGGTTAGACAAAGCTAGGCCAATGCACACTGGCTTTGTATATTTACTGATTTTAAGGTATCGAAATATATCAAGAAATTAAACATACCTTGGCAATCACTTGAACTTACAAGGATTTGTTATCACATTTCAAAACGATACACGTCCTTACTCTTATAACATTTTGATAGTAGAAAAATAAACCAAAAATGCTACTTATAAAAAGGATAACGATTGCAGCTCCATGGCGATCCTTTGTCTTCCGAGGCTGGTGAAAGATAGATCAGTTTCTAACGGTAAGTTGATTACTGATCTTTCCACCCTTAAACCTGAATAAAAAGCTTTTCATTGGTGTACGGCACATCATGGCCTTCTTCACTAGGGTTGTCCGAAAAGATTTTCAGAAACAAAGTTTCTTTTAAACTAGGCCGATATTTATATTAGCTAAAATAACAAATATTTATGCAAAATACTGAATTGTAGCCAGAAATTATTTAGCATGTTACACACCATCAAAGATTGTGTAGGTACCGCTTATTGTAAAGAATTATTGGGACTATCACAGAATATTTTAACTTATATTACTGATGTATTTCTTTGAGGATTAAAGTTCTGGAATATTGAATGAATGTCCAGTTATAAGAAATAGAATTTATCAGATTTATCAGGGGGCAGCAAATTAGCAAAGGCTTACTTATTACTACAGAACTGTAAAGTTCATTTCACCTTTTGACTGTACAGCTTCAGGCAAATCTGCTTATCCGTAACTTTAACAAAACTCAAAGCTTACCAAGGATCGCTTCCAACAGTAGTTTCCTTAGTATAAAATGTACATAAACAATATACTTAATAAAGGAAAGAGGATGACCACCAAACTTCCGTCTCGCTGTTTAGGTAGCTTTAAAGTGGGGCATTAGTTAATCAGTTCTTCCTTCATTTATGTCTTTCCCAACTCTAACCGATCCTTCCCTTAGGGTTAACTTTCAAACTTTACTTTTGAGCTAGGACGTTTGATTTTAGTTTAGAATGTATTTACTTAATGTTGTATTGTATTATTGTTTGTATTGTTTTTATAACTCAACAGTTTACAAAATTGTTTATCAGCGACCCATTTATAGAACTAACGTTGGTGATATTATTTTCTTCATTTCAGGTAAAAAAAAAAAAAATATTTAGATCAACATACATTGAAAATTCTGTCATTAGGCCAAGCACATAATAGAATAAGAATAATTACAGTCAATCGCGTCACTCCAGTGTAATACAAAACACTCAAAATCATAACAAAATCATTACCAAAACACATCATAACGCACCATGCTCTATGATTATAATATTTTAAATAATTCGAAGATCGCAAATTTTGTATATGAAAATAATTCAATAGAAACTAAATTTTATATATTTTGTTAAATACTTTAAATTCTTCTAGAACTATATACATAAATGAATTTAAATATCAGTATTTTATAATTATGGTTAAATCGAAGAAAATCTGTTGCATTACTCGATTTTATTTATATTCATGTAGTTTCTATAAATCGCTCTTAAGCCGTTACTTATTTACATGTTTACATCTTCAGTCAGTGCAGGTGAACACTAAAGTCGTGCGTATTTGAAAATCATAAATACTTGAACTAAATCTCTGCGGAGCTCAGGATTAACTCGCTGCCGTCCTTAGTCTCACGGGTTGTAAGGGTCGTAAGGTTTAAATTTGAATGAAAACATAAAGGCTTGTACCCAGCGCACTATACACTAGAGCTAAAAAAGTGTAAGGCGAGGATTCGATATAATTTAAGAGTAAATATTGGAAAGAAACACAGATTAGCTACCCTCAATGATTAAAAACACGTCCATTAGGGATGATCTGATAACAGGAAGGGCTGTTAGGACTTGTGACCTTAAGTAGCTACGTCGTTGTTTTAGTAAATTCACTAAGCGAGTAGCACATTCCTATAGCAAGTAGGACATCTCCTATTATACACCGTAGCAAGTAGCACACATCATATACACCGTAGCAAGTAGCACACATCTCATATACACCGTAGCAAGTAGCACACATCTCATATACACCGTAGCAAGTATCACACATGTCATATACACCGTAGTAAGTAGCACACATCTCATATACACGGTAGCAAGTAGCACACATCTCATATACACGGTAGCAAGTAGCACACATCTCATATACACCGTAGCAAGTAGCACACATCTCATATACACGGTAGCAAGTAGCACACATCTCATATACACGGTAGCAAGTAGCACACATCTCATATACACCGTAGCAAGTAGCACACATCTCATATACACGGTAGCAAGTAGCACACATCTCATATACACCGTAGCAAGTAGCACACATCTCATATACACGGTAGCAAGTAGCACACATCTCATATACACCGTAGCAAGTAGCACACATCTCATATACACGGTAGCAAGTAGCACACATCTCATATACACCGTAGCAAGTATCACACATGTCATATACACGGTAGCAAGTAGCACACATCTCATATACACGGTAGCAAGTAGCACACATCTCATATACACGGTAGCAAGTAGCACACATCTCATATACACCGTAGCAAGTAGCACACATCTCATATACACGGTAGCAAGTAGCACACATCTCATATACACCGTAGCAAGTAGCACACATCTCATTTACACGGTAGCAAGTAGCACACATCTCATATACACCGTAGCAAGTAGCACACATCTCATATACACGGTAGCAAGTATCACACATCTCATATACACCGTAGCAAGTAGCACACATCTCATATACACCGTAGCAAGTAGCACACATCTCATATACACCGTAGCAAGTAGCACACATCTCATATACACCGTAGCAAGTAGCACACATCTCATATACACGGTAGCAAGTATCACACATCTCATATACACCGTAGCAAGTAGCACACATCTCATATACACGGTAGCAAGTATCACACATCTCATATACACCGTAGCAAGTAGCACACATCTCATATACACCGTAGCAAGTAGCACACATCTCATATACACCGTAGCAAGTAGCACACATCTCATATACACCGTAGCAAGTAGCACACATCTCATATACACGGTAGCAAGTATCACACATCTCATATACACCGTAGCAAGTAGCACACATCTCATATACACCGTAGCAAGTAGCACACATCTCATATACACCGTAGCAAGTAGCACACATCTCATATACACGGTAGCAAGTATCACACATCTCATATACACGGTAGCAAGTAGCACACATCTCATATACACCGTAGCAAGTAGCACACATCTCATATACACGGTAGCAAGTAGCACACATCTCATATACACCGTAGCAAGTAGCACACATCTCATATACACGGTAGCAAGTAGCACACATCTCATATACACCGTAGCAAGTAGCACACATCTCATATACACGGTAGCAAGTAGCACACATCTCATATACACCGTAGCAAGTAGCACACATCTCATATACACGGTAGCAAGTAGCACACATCTCATATACACGGTAGCAAGTAGCACACATCTCATATACACCGTAGCAAGTAGCACACATCTCATATACACGGTAGCAAGTAGCACACATCTCATATACACCGTAGCAAGTAGCACACATCTCATATACACGGTAGCAAGTAGCACACATCTCATATACACCGTAGCAAGTAGCACACATCTCATATACACGGTAGCAAGTAGCACACATCTCATATACACCGTAGCAAGTATCACACATGTCATATACACGGTAGCAAGTAGCACACATCTCATACACACGGTAGCAAGTAGCACACATCTCATATACACGGTAGCAAGTAGCACACATCTCATATACACCGTAGCAAGTAGCACACATCTCATATACACGGTAGCAAGTAGCACACATCTCATATATACCGTAGCAAGTAGCACACATCTCATATACACGGTAGCAAGTAGCACACATCTCATATACACCGTAGCAAGTAGCACACATCTCATATACACGGTAGCAAGTAGCACACATCTCATATACACCGTAGCAAGTAGCACACATCTCATATACACGGTAGCAAGTAGCACACATCTCATATTCACCGTAGCAAGTAGCACACATCTCATATACACCGTAGCAAGTAGCACACATCTCATATACACGGTAGCAAGTAGCACACATCTCATATACACGGTAGCAAGTAGCACACATCATATACACCGTAGCAAGTAGCACACATCTCATATACACCGTAGCAAGTAGCACACATCTCATATACACCGTAGCAAGTATCACACATGTCATATACACCGTAGTAAGTAGCACACATCTCATATACACGGTAGCAAGTAGCACACATCTAATATACACGATAGCAAGTAGCACACATCTCATATACACGGTAGCAAGTACCACTTGTTTACATGTATAAATCTACGTCTAGATCAGGTAATCACTAAAGTCATGCATATTTGAAATTCATAAATAGTAATTCGAAATCTCTGCCAAGCCGAGTATTAATTCGCTGCCGTGGGGTTTTTAGCCTTAAGGGCTGAAGTAGGTAGTAATGTTTTAATTCTAATGCCAACATAAAAGCTTGTGCCCAGCGCATTAGCCACGAGAGCCAAAGTAAGGGTAAGGCCGAGGTGGGGGATTCAATATTAGAGTAAATATTTGAAAAATGCATCATTGCGTATCTCAAATAATAGATACATATCCGTATGTCAGACAGGATCTGATAACATTAGGATTTATAAATGTGAAATTAAGGTCTGAGTTTTTGATGAAGTTTTTTGGAATTTATTACAGGACTGAAGATCACTATAAATAAGGTAATATTACCACCTGTAATTAATAAAGTATAGTAACATAACAATATTATATGTTAGTGTTTACTTTTAAGAATAAATATAGATATTAAAAGTTTCTAAATTATATATATATATATATATATATATATATATATATATATATCGCAATATGGATTCTTGTGTATTAATAAAGAACTAAGTCAAAATACAAATACAAGAATTATAATTGAATTTACAATTCAAAGCTTTTCGTTGTCGAAGCTTTAGAAATATGATAAATATAATACTAATAATAAGTTGATAAATGAAAAAATACAAGTAAAATTTAAATTTGATAATATATTCAGTGTTTGTAATGTTAGGGCAGCAAAATAAAAATGTTTAACAACATTGTAATTGATTTGGCATAGCTATTTATTTGATCTAATTTGCACATATGTTAATTTTAATTGTTTAATATTACTGATGATGTTGGTACTGTTAGCCAACGAAAAGCTTTGAATTGTAAATTCAATTATAATTCTTGTATTTGTATTTTGACTTAGTTCTTTATATATATATATATATATATATATATATATATATATATATATATATATATTCATATATATAAATATATATATATATATATATATATATATATTCATATATATATATATATATATATATATATATATATATATACATATATATATAAATATATATATATATATATATATATATATATATATATATATATATATATATATATATAATTATTAATTTAAAAATATTTCAAAAACAAGAATACTTTTAATACATTTATTATTATTCAAACCTTTTCGTCGATAAAACAGTAGCAGTATCTTCAGGAAAAATAATTATGTAACAAAATATTTTTACAAAAATTAAATCAAGATGCTGATACTGTTTTATCGGCGAAAAACTTTGAATAATACTGTATATGTATTAAAAGTATTCTTGTTTTTGAAATATTTTAAATTTATTACCTATATTACAAGAAAACATATCACCATATTTAATAAATATACATATAATACATGATATAGTACATACTTCTTATAATATACTGTAAATATTTTTTATAAGGTTTTATTTATATATTATATAAATATTAGTTTATTAACTCAATCATGTTTAGTAATTATTAATTTAATTATAACAAAAAATTAATTTAAAAATATTGAAGATAACAGTTTTAGAAAGTGAGTGATGAAAGTATTGAATATGAACATTTATACTTAATAATGTATAATAAATGAAGTAAAAAAGAACTAAAAGAGAACATACCCTGTAACGTAAGAGCCATTGTAGTGGGAAACCTATAACATAACCTGCAAAGTAATGGATATTGTAGTTTCAATCCTTCGTTATCACTTACTTTAAGCTTAACCTGACGCGATTAAATCTCTGCAGGATATTCCTCCATGCCCAAAATTGTCAAGCGCCCCATCTTAGGTTATTACTTAATTCAAGTTAAACTTGACGCGTTCAATCTTGATGACTTTTTCACACACCAAAAGGAGGAATGCGGGCTCGAATAGGTTTTTACTAAAAACACTTTTCCAAACCTCACCATTTGCTAGTAAAATATTCGATTTGTTTCAACCTAATGAAACTTTTAAAGTGTAACTCCTCGGGCATAACAGAATCAACCTTCCATTTCTGTCAACATGGGCTTCTGTGAACATGTCAGCCCACTCGGATAAACCCATAGCAACGTGTCTTCAGCCCATCCGTGACACATGATTGCATATGTTATTCGGAACAAGGGCTGCCAACTTTGATTCTTTACATTTCCACAATCCATTTGGGAAATAATAAAGAGTAAAGTTTGTATGTGTGAAAGCGACACACGAAGTGGGAAGGGGACAAGCATCCTGCAATGTTTGCGCAAATATAAACAGCTTTTTCCTGATTAGTTTCTGAGTGTTATTAGAGGAGGCACCATAAATAGCTTTAAAAAAATTAACAATCATAAATTAATAGAACTATATAACAATTTTCATTAAAATTAAATGAAAACAAAGAAATAAGTTACAAGGTATATTAAAAAAAATAGGAAAACTAAATGAGCCAACGGCTTATATTTGCGTTAAATTTATAAAAAACTTTATGGAACACTGTACTAAGTAATTTTCTAAGCGTTAAATTTGAACAAATAAAACACTCATCTATTAGTAGAATTACTTAACAATCTGTTTTACAGTAAAATAAAAACGACATAAAGTTACAGATCACGTTGAAAAAAAGAGAACAAAAGGAACCAATTACTTTCATTGGCAGAAAACGGTTGGGCTATTTATTGTAAATAAATAAATTAAGATTATGATTCATATGTTAGGAGTTTAATTACAATAAATGTTTGCCATATATAACTTTGCACCCGATAAACTCAGTAGTACTTCTCATATCAATGTATTGTTACATAGTATTTGATAGTGTACCAGAACATTCGAATTTTTCAATTAAAAAGTTTGAACTAAATAATCTATCTTTTTATCTCTAATCAAGAATATAATATGTTGCATAAACAGTGATCTGTGTTTAATCTTCTTAAGGCATTAGTCTTAAGGTAAAATATTAGATAAGGTTTTTCCCAATTTGATGTATGTTGAAAAACACTATATTTATTACCAAAATTGAGTTGCGGTTAGAGATTTCGACCGTTAAGAAAAACACAATTTTTATAACAACATTTTAATAAATATAGGTTGCTCGGTAAAAAATTAAAGTAAGAAAATAAACTAAATGCTACGGGCAACTGCTTGATTGTAGTTTAACGGAAGTAAATTGTATTACTGGACTTATAATGGTCTTACGTATGCTAATATTTTCAGTATTTAGAAAGGCATTTGGGTTTATTACTTTAGAATCATTATTCTTGAGGTAAAGTATTACAGATGTTTGAAATGTTCCATCATTTAATTCATACTGAATAAAAGATGCTTTTACAAACCCCACCCAATTGAATTGGCGTTTAAAATGTTGACGATTAACAACTAGGGAAATTTAATTTGTATTCAAACATTTTAATAATTATAGGTTGTTTAAGGTAGGCAATGACCAAAATATATCGGTTAACTGTATGATTCTCTGATTCAATTGGAATAAATCTTAGAACATATTAAATATTAAGAATATAAGAATTGTAGGGATGTAAATTTTAAACGTTGAACTGGTTATATTGAAAAATTAGTGGTCTGCATAAACTGTTTTTATCGAGCATCTTAGAATTTTTACAATATACTCGTTCATTCTGAAAGTTCCAAAGGAATTAAAACGGAAATATTTCAAGACAGCAGTTTACCTCAGTTTTAGATCCGTGCATTTTAAAGTTAATGTAAAAAAACCCTTATCTCAGTGAATATTTTTTAACAGTTTAAAACTAATAATTCAGTAAATATAGTCTTACAGATTTCTTTGTCATTTAAAGGAAAACATTTTAGATATAAAAAGGTGACATAGTAGAGTGAGAAGGAAGAGGGCTATAAAAAATTGAGTTTATTTATTACATAGAACTTAGAAAGTCCTGTAGTTTAAGCAAACGTGGTTTAAATATGAGGGTGGGTTGTAAATATTTATCATCTAGATGTCGCTGCGCCACGAGGCACATTAATGCTCGCAAGTGTTTCTTCACCGTCACTATGTTTTGCTTCTACAATATCCAAAATACACAATGCTGTTAAAAGTATTTATCATATTGTAAACTTCAGTTTCTTCAGTGGCTCTTTAGTTTTAGCATGGGAATTATTGTAATATTAGGGTTAAATTTGGATCATGAATAAATAAGGCATATATATATGTTTTAATAATAATAAATTCTCAACTAGTCACTGTCCGGCTAAATCAATTGTCTCTGAGTGACTGAATCATTCAGGTAAAGAAGATTAATTTTTACTATTTTAATAGTTATTTTGTCAAGAATAAATAAGGCATATATATATATATATATATATATATATATATATATATATATATATATGATGAATAGTTACTATCTGTCACTTGCTCTTCTACTGTTGTTGGGTTAACCTCGTCAATGCTGGATGAGATTCTAGCGAAACGTCGGAACTGCGAATTTATGGACTGCAGAATGAACGGATGTACTCCAGATAGTAACTATTCATAATATTTTTCCATCCGTGAAGGAATACGTATATATATATATATATATATATATATATATATATATATATATAAATTAATTCCTAATTATTAAAAAAATGTTAAGGTCTAAAATTTATACTTAGGTTTCATATATATATATATATATATATATATATATATATATATATATATATATATATATGTATATATATATATATATATATATATATATATATATATATATATGTATATATATATATATATATATATATATATATATATATATATATATATATATATATATATATATATAGAGAGAGAGAGAGAGAGAGAGAGAGAGAGGGAGAGAGAGAGGGAGGATAAATGTTTTAGAATAACATTAGAGAGTATTTTGGTACTTTCGCACGGAAGCCACTTATTTAAGTATTAGAAAATGA
This sequence comes from Prosapia bicincta, assembly GCA_036971475.1. Lineage (NCBI taxonomy): Eukaryota > Metazoa > Arthropoda > Insecta > Hemiptera > Cercopidae > Prosapia > Prosapia bicincta. Next base: position 1,310,302 of record JBAIZL010000091.1, read on the forward strand.
TGGAAAATGTAAAATAAATGTAGACAAATATCAGGTTTCATTTCTTAGAAAAGGATTACTAGAGTAATATATTACAGAAATTTCTAGAAATTACAATATTTAATTTATAATAAATAAAAGTTTCTTTGTACTTACTTATTATACGGAGGCCACTAATGTAGGTACGTAGTAATGTTGTATACAATTATAACCAAATCTATCCTGACTGGATACTTCATAGGTATATTTTAATATAGGTGTATAGTAATATTGTATAAAATTATAACAAAATCTATCTTAATTGGATGCTTTATAGGTATATTCATGTCTAGAAGTAGTGATATGCGTCGTCACTACTGGTCGCCCAAAAACGTAGTCCCAAAAAAAATGTGAATAAATAATCCTAACATAACCAAATTATGAAAGTGAGTGATGAAATATTGAATATAAACATATAAACGTAATAATATATAATAATGGGTGTTTTCCGCAGTTAATTTGCTTTTACATTATGAAGTATCCAGTCGGGATAGATTTGGTTGTAATTGTATACAACATTACTATGTACCTGTATTAGTGGCCTCTGTATAATACATAAATACCAGATACTTTTAAAATCCCCAAATGAATTGCCGTTTAATATTTTGACGGTTAAAAAATGGAACGTTATAATTTGTATGTTAACATTTTTATCATAGTAAAATTTTAGCCATAACGCAATCAAAATGTTTTCTTCTGTAGCCTTTTTGTTTATTTAAGGGTAAATATAGCAGTAGACAAAACGTAAGTGTTAGTTATAGGTTTGTCTTTCGCTCCTGTCAACTCGTCAGCCCTCTCGGACAAACCCATAGCAACATATCTTCCATCTATACATGGCACATGCTTGTATATGTTATTCCGAGCAAGAGCTGCCAACTTTGTCTCTCTACATTTCTCTAATCCAATACGGCAAAGAATCAGGAGTAACGTGTGTAAATGGGAAACTGACACAAGAAGTCCGACGGGACAAGTGGGCCTAAAAGCATCCTACAATACTTGCGTCGATGTAATAAGGTGCTATTTTCTGATTATCTTGGAAACAGGATAGGACAAAAAGGAAAAAAGAGACAGGAATTTCTTTTAGTGCTTATAAAAAAAAAAAATATTTTATTTGGTAGAATTACTTGGCAATTTTAATTGCAATAAAATAAAAATAAATTGCACATTGAAAACATATAAAATATTGTTGAAAATAAAACAAAAACCAACGGATTTAATGCTTTACCGATAGATTATGAAAATGTTTTGAAAATAAATAAAATAGATTTTTAAATCATATCTCTTGTCTTTATTTCATCAAAATTAGTCCATAGTAAAAATAACTTACATCCAATAAATTCAATATTGCTTCATTTATGATTGTAACTATGTATATATATATATATATCGCAATATGTATTCTTGTGTATTAATAAAGAACATAAGTCAAAATACAAATACAAGAATTATAATTATTGTATTTGTATTTTGACTTATGTTCTTTATATATATATATATATATATATATATATATATATATATATATATATATATATATATATATATATAGTTAGTGATGATCCACCAAACAATTCGATTTTTTTTCAATCTTTAAACTAAAATATAATAAAGTATTCTATCCTTTTCATCAAACAAATATTTTTATATTGCAAAAATCCGTTCTTTAGGATGTATATTTCGTCACTCATTAGTTTTTAAGTAAAGTATTACAAATTATTTAGTTATCTCACAATTTGATTTATACTGACAGTTTTATAATCTCCAATGGAACTGTTGTTTGAAATGTTGACACTTGAAAAATGAAAAATGCAAATTTTATATAAACATTTTAATAATTCCTGGTTTTTTGTTATTCAATGTAAGTCAGACAATGGGAAAAATTATGTCGGTAAACTGTATAATTCTCTGATTTATTTGAAGTAAATATTAGAAGATATTAAATATCATACTTTTGTCTAGTATTATTAATAATATAAAAATTGTATGAGATAATATTTTTGTACTTGGAACTGGTTATATTGAATAATTAGTGTTCAACATAAACTGTTTTTATGGAGCATCTTAGAATTTTTACAAAATACTCGTTCTTTCTGAAAGTTTCAAGTTAACGGAAATACTTCAAGACCACAGTTTACCTCAGTTTTAGATCTTTGCATTTTAAAGTTAATGTAAAAAAACCCTCATCTCAGTGAATACTTTTTAACAGTTTAAAACTAATAATTCAGTAAATATAGTCTTACAGATTTCTTTGACATTTAAAAGAAAACATTTTAGATATAAAAAGGTGATATAGTAGAATGAAAAGGTGGGGGGCTATAAAAAAAGTGAGTTGATTTATTACATAGAACTTAGTCCTGTAGTTTAAGCAGACGTGGTTTAAATATGAGGGTGGGTTGTAAATATTTATCGTTTAGATGTCGCTGCGCCACGAGGCACATTAATGCTCGCAAGTATTTCTTTGCCGTCACTATCCTTTGCTTCTACAATTTCCTAAATACACAATGCCGTTAAAAAATATTTTTCAAATTGTAAACTATAATTTCAGGTATTTTCAGTACCTCGTCAATGCATCGGAGTTATTGTAATATTATAAGTTATATTCGGAACAAGAAAAAAAGGCATTTTTATAAATATACTGTTATATAAATATCTGTTGAAGGAACAGCTGAAGTGTTCTATCAATAATTAATAGGTAGGAGAAATATTCTGATGTAGTGCAGAACGTCAAAGACCACTGTTGTAAGTATCGTTTTGTGTTTACGTCTTCATTTTGGTCTTTACACATTCCTGGTTCGTTTCTAAAATACTCTTTAATTGATTAATGTTCATGATAGCAACAAGGACGCGTTTAAACGTAAGGTCAGAGGCTCTCAAGGAACATCTAGACTTTCCCTAATTAACACCATTCACCTTCCATCGCCTGATACCTACTCAGCACCTGTCGGTGTGTATTCAACACTTGTCCTTGGCATTAGACAAGTACAGCATGCCCGTCCCTCTACTGTGTCCTCTTCTTGTGGCATCATCACAAGAACCTTACCTTGTATAATATGGCAAATAAATTAATATTTTGTATTACGTAAAATTTTTCTTCAATATTCTAATGTTTTTATTAACAGTGTTTATAACTTCTGTTTGCTTGTCCGGCTGATTGAGTATTGCTGTGATTCGGACTTTGTCAACCCACAAAATACGCAGCATTCGCTTGTAGGTTCACATTTAGAAATCCTCCAATCTGTTACACATGGAATCTGTGGTGTCGATGCTTCAGCTGCATTGCATTAATATTTCGAACACATAACATCTAATCCTTAAGAATCGTAATACGAGTCCTTAAGGGTAGATCGATGCCACGGCTGCGTAGTAAGTTCTTCACGTTGAAAAAGGGTCCTCGAGGTTGTTCTATTTGGAACACTATTTCTTGTGTGGTGTCCCAATTTTCATTGAGTGAGCACCGCAAATACTTGTGGTGTTGGAGGCGTTCTATAGTTTTTTTTAAACATATTCTAAACGACCAAACATCTTCTATTGTCAGCTAGCTCCAGCCACTTTGTTCTCCTGGTGATCGACTTGAGTCCCATCTCTCCACTCTTGTCTGCCACAGAGTTCAGAAGTTCTTGCCAGTCTTCCAATGTATGCGCGACAATACAGTATAATCCGTGTATCTAAGATTATTTATAACGATACCGCTAATAATAGTGCCTTGGTGTTTCTCATATACAGTCCTTTTGAAAATTTCTTCAGAGTATAAGCTAAGCAAGAGAGGTGATAGCACTCAGGCTTGTCGGATTCCACGCATTATTATTTGAGTTCACTCCTTCCACAGTTATTCTTCCTTTCTGTGACTTGTATGTTTGACCACGTTACTGTGAGTGTTTGACCTTCTCTGATAATATATATATATATATATATATATATATATATATATATATATATTCGACAATAATTTCTACAGTTGAATCCTTCATCCAATTGAAGTATGGCATTTGGGCTTTAAGAGCGAAAAAAATAAGATAAAAATAAAACGCTCAAAGCTCCGTCAAGACTCCCAAGACAAATGAACCTATTACAGGAATCACTTTCGGACATTTTGTTCGCAACGGGTGATTCTTAGATTTGATTGTTCGCCTGACTTGTGCTTTATGTTTTCCTTGTTCTCTAAAAGAGGTATTTCTTTAAAAAAACTCGAACAAAAATAATGCCAGTAGGTGTTATTTAAAGCAAACTTTTGTATATGTGAAATGAGTTTTAATCCTGAATCCCATACTGAGTTTTGAGTTTGAAAACTCTAATTTATTGCCTGGCATTAGAGGTTATGATTGTAATATTATGAGTATTTTTTTTTTGTGTCAGAAAACAGTGAAACAGTTTCTTATATGTCGATACTCTGTTATCTATTTCGTATTTTCTATATCCGCATTGTTTTCAGTTTACCTATCTTATTATATGAAATATTATTTATTTAAAAATTTAAAGAGCCACATTATATATTTGCTTAGTTAATATTCATATTTTCTGGTCAATCCTCTTTTTTTGCCCTGAAAAACTAAATCAGAACTATTTTACAAGTGATAATACTTTACAAATCCGTAAGGCTGTGTCCTAGATATGTTCTTGCATGAAAACGCCATATAGGTTTAGGATTTATTATCTAAATATCAGTGTTGATATATTCTGAAATATTATTTGTTCAATTCGGAAATACAACTGTTCTTTGTCTAATAAAGTGAAAGAATATTTCTTAATACAATTTAATGACGATTTCTCTAATGAGCACAAAGCGACCCGTCTAAATCTTCGAAATATGTATTTCTTGATATAACTGAATGTAACTAAATAAATTTGAGTTCAGGTAAAATTTTGGTGGAACAGCGAGCCATGTAACTACCACACGTCAACGAAACTTGCTTACTATCCTTGATATCGTTATTACTGCAATTTTGCAAAGAGAAAAATATTTTGTTGTTACTAATATCAAATCAAATAAGCTAATTAATAAACAAGAATACCCTCTAACCATTTTTATATTGTATAACCTAATGGTATGTTTCGGTTGCAAGGTAACCATCATTAGAGCCATTGCAGCGAAAGTTGATTAGTATTATCAAATACATTAATTTGTAGATCCGATCATCCGCTTGTCAAATCTGAGTCCGTCAGATATTTTATCATGCTAACATTAAATAATTGAGATTGGAGTTTAGTTATTAATTACAAAATCACCTTAGTGTATCCCTTCAAATCATGAATAAACTTAGGATAAGGGTAGGAAAATGAACATCTCTTAGTTTAGTATTAGTTGGAAAAATAGGTTTGCATGTTTGCTATGTTATATTCGTGCATTATTATTACGTCTGTTCTTGGAACAGTTTGCAGAGATTTGATTATTTCATACGTCCTGAAGCACTACTATAAAAATTGTGTGATCCATTGAGCGGAGGATTGTAAGTTCCACATATATGGTTATGCTCTTCAAATGAACATCGTAACAAAGTAGAAAAGATTCTTTCCTTTCCCCCAAAATCGAATAAGAAATAGTTGCTTACCGACGTAAAAGAAACATTTACTTTTTTACTAAGCTAAAGTGTTAATAGAGAACCGTTTGCAGAGATTTGATTATTTCATACGTCCTGAAGCACTACTATAAAAATTGTGTGATCCATTGAGGGGAGGATTGTAAGTTCCACATATATGGTTATGCTCTTCAAATGAACATCGTAACAAAGTAGAAAAGATTCTTTCCTTTCCCCCAAAATCGAATAAGAAATAGTTGCTTACCGACGTAAAAGAAACATTTACTTTTTTACTAAGCTAAAGTGTTAATAGAGAACCGTTTGCAGAGATTTGATTATTTCATACGTCCTGAAGCACTACTATAAAAATTGTGTGATCCATTGAGGGGAGGATTGTAAGTTCCACATATATGGTTATGCTCTTCAAATGAACATCGTAACAAAGTAGAAAAGATTCTTTCCTTTCCCCCAAAATCGAATAAGAAATAGTTGCTTACCGACGTAAAAGAAACATTTACTTTTTTACTAAGCTAAAGTGTTAATAGAGAACCGTTTGGAGAGATTTGATTATTTCATACGTCCTGAAGCACTACTATAAAAATTGTGTGATCCATTGAGGGGAGGATTGTAAGTTCCACATATATGGTTATGCTCTTCAAATGAACATCGTAACAAAGTAGAAAAGATTCTTTCCTTTCCCCCAAAATCGAATAAGAAATAGTTGCTTACCGACGTAAAAAAAACATTTACTTCTTTACTAAGCTAAAGTGTTAATAGAGAACCGTTTGGAGAGATTTGATTATTTCATACGTCCTGAAGCACTACTATAAAAATTGTGTGATCCATTGAGGGAAGGATTGTAAGTTCCACATATATGGTTATGCTCTTCAAATGAACATCGTAACAAAGTAGAAAAGATTCTTTCCTTTCCCCCAAAATCGAAATAGAAATAGTTGCTTACCGACGTAAAAGAAACATTTACTTTTTTACTAAGCTAAAGTTTTAATAGAGAACCGTTTGGAGAGATTTGATTATTTCATACGTCCTGAAGCACTACTATAAAAATTGTGTGATCCATAGAGGGGAGGATTGTAAGTTCCACATATATGGTTATGCTCTTCAAATGAACATCGTAACAAAGTAGAAAAGATTCTTTCCTTTCCCCCAAAATCGAATAAGAAATAGTTGCTTACCGACGTAAAAGAAACATTTACTTTTTTACTAAGCTAAAGTGTTAATAGAGAACCGTTTGGAGAGATTTGATTATTTCATACGTCCTGAAGCACTACTATAAAAATTGTGTGATCCATTGAGGGGAGGATTGTAAGTTCCACATATATGGTTATGCTCTTCAAATGAACATCGTAACAAAGTAGAAAAGATTCTTTCCTTTCCCCCAAAATCAAAATAGAAATAGTTGCTCACCGACGTAAAAGAAACATTTACTTTTTTACTAAGCTAAAGTGTTAATAGAGAACCGTTTGGAGAGATTTGATTATTTCATACGTCCTGAAGCACTACTATAAAAATTGTGTGATCCATTGAGGGGAGGATTGTAAGTTCCACATATATGGTTATGCTCTTCAAATGAACATCGTAACAAAGTAGAAAAGATTCTTTCCTTTCCCCCAAAATCAAAATAGAAATAGTTGCTCACCGACGTAAAAGAAACATTTACTTTTTTACTAAGCTAAAGTGTTAATAGAGAACCGTTTGGAGAGATTTGATTATTTCATACGTCCTGAAGCACTACTATAAAAATTGTGTGATCCATTGAGGGGAGGATTGTAAGTTCCACATATATGGTTATGCTCTTCAAATGAACATCGTAACAAAGTAGAAAAGATTCTTTCCTTTCCCCCAAAATCAAAATAGAAATAGTTGCTCACCGACGTAAAAGAAACATTTACTTTTTTACTAAGCTAAAGTGTTAATAGAGAACCGTTTGGAGAGATTTGATTATTTCATACGTCCTGAAGCACTACTATAAAAATTGTGTGATCCATTGAGGGGAGGATTGTAAGTTCCACATATATGGTTATGCTCTTCAAATGAACATCGTAACAAAGTAGAAAAGATTCTTTCCTTTCCCCCAAAATCAAAATAGAAATAGTTGCTCACCGACGTAAAAGAAACATTTACTTTTTTACTAAGCTAAAGTGTTAATAGAGAACCGTTTGGAGAGATTTGATTATTTCATACGTCCTGAAGCACTACTATAAAAATTGTGTGATCCATTGAGGGGAGGATTGTAAGTTCCACATATATGGTTATGCTCTTCAAATGAACATCGTAACAAAGTAGAAAAGATTCTTTCCTTTCCCCCAAAATCGAAATAGAAATAGTTGCTTACCGACGTAAAAGAAACATTTACTTTTTTACTAAGCTAAAGTGTTAATAGAGAACCGTTTGGAGAGATTTGATTATTTCATACGTCCTGAAGCACTACTATAAAAATTGTGTGATCCATTGAGGGGAGGATTGTAAGTTCCACATATATGGTTATGCTCTTCAAATGAACATCGTAACAAAGTAGAAAAGATTCTTTCCTTTCCCCCAAAATCGAAATAGAAATAGTTGCTTACCGACGTAAAAGAAACATTTACTTTTTTACTAAGCTAAAGTGTTAATAGAGAACCGTTTGGAGAGATTTGATTATTTCATACGTCCTGAAGCACTACTATAAAAATTGTGTGATCCATAGAGGGGAGGATTGTAAGTTCCACATATATGGTTATGCTCTTCAAATGAACATCGTAACAAAGTAGAAAAGATTCTTTCCTTTCCCCCAAAATCGAAATAGAAATAGTTGCTTACCGACGTAAAAGAAACATTTACTTTTTTACTAAGCTAAAGTGTTAATAGAGAACCGTTTGGAGAGATTTGATTATTTCATACGTCCTGAAGCACTACTATAAAAATTGTGTGATCCATTGAGGGGAGGATTGTAAGTTCCACATATATGGTTATGCTCTTCAAATGAACATCGTAACAAAGTAGAAAAGATTCTTTCCTTTCCCCCAAAATCGAAATAGAAATAGTTGCTTACCGACGTAAAAGAAACATTTACTTTTTTACTAAGCTAAAGTGTTAATAGAGAACCGTTTGGAGAGATTTGATTATTTCATACGTCCTGAAGCACTACTATAAAAATTGTGTGATCCATAGAGGGGAGGATTGTAAGTTCCACATATATGGTTATGCTCTTCAAATGAACATCGTAACAAAGTAGAAAAGATTCTTTCCTTTCCCCCAAAATCGAAATAGAAATAGTTGCTTACCGACGTAAAAGAAACATTTACTTTTTTACTAAGCTAAAGTGTTAATAGAGAACCGTTTGGAGAGATTTGATTATTTCATACGTCCTGAAGCACTACTATAAAAATTGTGTGATCCATAGAGGGGAGGATTGTAAGTTCCACATATATGGTTATGCTCTTCAAATGAACATCGTAACAAAGTAGAAAAGATTCTTTCCTTTCCCCCAAAATCGAAATAGAAATAGTTGCTTACCGACGTAAAAGAAACATTTACTTTTTTACTAAGCTAAAGTGTTAATAGAGAACCGTTTGGAGAGATTTGATTATTTCATACGTCCTGAAGCACTACTATAAAAATTGTGTGATCCATAGAGGGGAGGATTGTAAGTTCCACATATATGGTTATGCTCTTCAAATGAACATCGTAACAAAGTAGAAAAGATTCTTTCCTTTCCCCCAAAATCGAAATAGAAATAGTTGCTTACCGACGTAAAAGAAACATTTACTTTTTTACTAAGCTAAAGTGTTAATAGAGAACCGTTTGGAGAGATTTGATTATTTCATACGTCCTGAAGCACTACTATAAAAATTGTGTGATCCATTGAGGGGAGGATTGTAAGTTCCACATATATGGTTATGCTCTTCAAATGAACATCGTAACAAAGTAGAAAAGATTCTTTCCTTTCCCCCAAAATCGAAATAGAAATAGTTGCTTACCGACGTAAAAGAAACATTTACTTTTTTACTAAGCTAAAGTGTTAATAGAGAACCGTTTGGAGAGATTTGATTATTTCATACGTCCTGAAGCACTACTATAAAAATTGTGTGATCCATTGAGGGGAGGATTGTAAGTTCCACATATATGGTTATGCTCTTCAAATGAACATCGTAACAAAGTAGAAAAGATTCTTTCCTTTCCCCCAAAATCGAAATAGAAATAGTTGCTTACCGACGTAAAAGAAACATTTACTTTTTTACTAAGCTAAAGTGTTAATAGAGAACCGTTTGGAGAGATTTGATTATTTCATACGTCCTGAAGCACTACTATAAAAATTGTGTGATCCATTGAGCGGAGGATTGTAAGTTCCACATATATGGTTATGCTCTTCAAATGAACATCGTAACAAAGTAGAAATAGAAAAGATTCTTTCCTTTCCCCCAAAATCGAAATAGAAATAGTTGCTTACCGACGTAAAAGAAACATTTACTTTTTTTACTAAGCTAAGCTGTTAATAGAGAACCAGGTCAACTATCTCAATAAGCATATACTGGGGGTGTCACATTCTACGTACTTTAAAACCTGTAGAGAGCAATGTGGACAAATGAAAAAGTCCTGTGATATTCCAGATGTTTGAAATTAATCAAATAATACCAAAGGAAAGAATTAAACATTTCTAGGTTATGCAAGATATTGTCTGCTATAAATATAACATATAGCACAATTAAATTACAGAAGAAAAATTGGGTGAAACAGAAAATACCATCAATTGATAACAGATATATAAACGAATATTACGATGAAAATGGAATGAACAGCAGAGAAGAAGAGTTCAATTTGAATATTAAATGAACCAATGTTTTAAAAGAGAAAATCAAGAACCTTTATCTATTCATAAAGTTTTAGTTCATATCAATATAAAAATTAAACTTTGCTATTTTATAAAATAAACAAAGCAAATATTCTCAAAAAATAAGACAGTATCATGTGAAAGTATTTATCGCTCAACACTGTCACAGTAATTTCATTCCCAATGTGTTCAACTCTGGTTCACATAAATATTAATTCAAATCTACTGTAATATATAACTTTTCCATTGTATTTACTGCTGTATTGATACAGTTTATTTATCACCACGCTACACGAATATTTATGTCCTGTAAAGACCCTATACAAACCTCCGCATTCGATAAACAGTACTATGTTTGCACCGACAACGCTGCCATTCCACGTTTTCAGAATGATATTTTAACTAACAAATATGAATTTATTTAGGGGAAATATATTTGTTTAGATATTACCTACTTCAATTAACAGAAATTGCAAAAAAGCTAATTTTTAGTATGAATCTAATTTTTCTTTCACGTATGAAGCTAACAGTAGTTCCAATTTACATAATATATATATTTTTTAAGATTAAATAATATACACTAATTACAGGAATAATTTATTGAAATAATACATTCAAAGCTTTTCGTTGGTTGACATTACCAACATCCTCAGGAATTACAATACTAAGAATGATCTTAGTATTCATCATTCTTAGTATTGTAATTCCTGAGGATGTTGGTAATGTCAACCAACGAAAAGCTTTGAATGTATTATTTCAATAAATTATTCCTGTAATTAGTGTATATTATTTAATCTTAAAAATATTCTAACAGGAAAACACATTTGACATTCTACACACACACACACACACACACACACACACACATATATATATATATATATATATATATATATATATATATATATATGTATATATATATATATTATTTGCAAAATTTATACAATATTTGAGTATATTTATGTATATATATTTATATATATATATATATATAACATATAAATTATAAACTTTATGTAATGTAGTATTTTAACTAAGTTTACATATAACTGAATATATTAAAAAGTTATTGCTTGTGGCAACGGTTGTTGTTATTTAATGATCTTACTGTAATGAGTGTTGGACATTTCCTAATCGGATTTACAACGTCGCGTCTCTCAATTAATAAAAAAATTTCCGCTGGCCAGATATAATCTGATAAATGAAAGAGTTCTAAAAGTGAAATCAGTGCCAGAGTTTTTGAAGATGTTACAGGATTTAATTACAGGATTGAAGATTACCCTACAGAATGGATTATAAAGCCAGTGTTCTAAATGTATTCCTGCTTCTTCTACAAGAACTTTCTTTGCTTAAAATAATGTTTTATTTGAAATATTTGTTAGTTAAATAATTTTTCAATTTGATAGTATTCTATTATTACTATTTATACTATATAATAATAATAATAATACTATTAATATTCCATGAAGTATAGCATTTCCTTTTTATATTTGTATTTGTATTTTATATTTAATTCGAATATTTATTCATTTCATCATACAAAGCGGAACCGCAAGGGACAGAAAATATTTTCCAAATTGGAGAAGTTTCCACAATTTACAAATGACACTTTTAAAAGTCATAAGCTCTGTAATAGTTTTAGTTCTTACAGTATAATAGGATTGCATACCTTTTAATCAGAGAAGCTGTTGATTCTGGAAATAATATGACGCAGTATTTAATTTTAATAAATTATTCACTGCAGTACACTTAAGGACATGTAAATAAAGCAGCACACACACACATATATATAATATTAAATATGGTAATATATATTATTTATATATAAAAATAATATATACATATATATTTATCTATATAATAATATTGATATTATATATACACATATATATATATATATATATATATATATATATATATATATATATATATATACATCATACACACACACACACACATATATATATATATATATATATATATATATATATATAATATTTATGTAAGCCCTAATAATTAAATATACGAACATTTATGTTCATGCAAGTAAAGAAGTATTCGATTAAGTAGAAAAGAGATATCTACCTGTAAAAAGTTGTGCAAGGAAGGTTAAGCATGAGTTGATGGAACTATACAGGTGGCATAATTAGTGGAACTATAAGGTAGGGGCATAATTGTCCCCTCAATAAAATGTATATGAGGAACAATTATGCCATGCCGTGTTCAATTTCACCAGACATAGATATGTTCTCACTGGGCTGAAGAAAGGTATACGTTACCCGCTACGTTATATTGCTGCTATTTATTATTACATTTTTTATTACTAAAAAAGGTAATAAAAACAAAACTATTATGCCTGTCACATGTTGGCTCTAACATCGTTACAGCTGTAGTGTTAGTAGCACAGCCTCTGGTAAGTGTTATAGTAACATAACAAGATATACCGAGTGCCACACCGAGAGCCACACCGAGTGCTTAGTAGTGCCATAGTAAAGGAGGTTTTTGTATCAAATGAAGATGTGAGTTCTTCACACTTAAAGTAAACCTGGGAGCAATATATTGGTTTCACCTTTTGACGGCCTGCTTTTACACTGCCGTTGTAGTTACTATAGTTGCTAGAGTCGTTATAATAGAGTTATAATTAGAGTATTATTGATCTTGTTTTTTAGTAAAAGGAATTACAACAACGGTAGTACAGAAGTCGTTAGACGCATTTATTGATTGCTTACGTCACTTTGGAGAGGCCGGAAAGACACACCTCTGAAGTTTATAAGATTTAGAATTTTTAACAGAAAACTCCCTTTATTAGGACCCGAGGCGAAGTACATAAATTCATTACTTTGTCTAGAAAATTCAAGAAAAGAAAATGACTTGAAGAAAAGAAGGGAGAGACCATAATTAGGAAGAAATAATCTGATTTTGTTTAAGGGGTCTCACTAACCCGTCCTAATTACGGGAGTTCCAGCACTGTCTTTATAATTACAAAGTGTCTTCGTCCCTTTTACGTTCCCTTTGCGGTCTTTACTAGTTCTTGTTTACTTCGAAATAATGCTTGCCTTTGCCGGAGCTGAGCATAATTATTGGAACAGAGATTTGTCGTTTCTTTAAAATATCTGGAAGATGAAAAATACGTCATATGTAATATTCTGGAAATAACAGAGAAACAAGTTTTACTCCTGCAAAACAAAAAAATGGAATCGGGAAAATTTCATATATTGAAGAATATTTTTATATCAACATAAATAAAATGTCTGTCATCGGACTGCAGTGGGATTGTGTACAATAACCATCAATACTGTCCCTTTGAGACAACAGTAAAATAACTCAATACTCATTGACATTATTTACAACAAAAATACTAACAAACACGCAACAACGCCTCACGCACCAGTTTCAGATATTTTAAATAAACTTGACAAACCTTATAACTGATAATATTATAATGTTTGTATAAACATAATTCAATAAAATTTATTTAGACATTTTTTTCACTACTTTAAATTCTTGTATAACTATGTAAATAAATTGATGCAAATATCAACACTTTATCACTATTTCTACAACTAAGCCATTTGTTTTAATATTATATTTAATTCATTCTTGTGTTATTTCTAACATTTGCTCGTAAGGCATCACTCGTTGACATGTTTAAATCTACGCCCAGTTCAGGTGAACACTAAAGTCGTGCATATTTGAAACTCATAAATACTTGAACGAAATCTCTGCCAAGCTAATTATTAACCCGCTGCCGTGGGGTTTTTAGCCTCAAGGGCTGAAGTAGGTAGTAAGGTTTTAATTGTAATGCCAACATAAAAGCTTGTGCCCAGCGGATTAGCCATGAGAGCCAAAGTAAGGGTAAGGCCGAGGTGGGCGATCCAATATTAGAGTAAATATTGGGAAATGTGAATCATTGCTTATCTCAAATAATAGAAACATATCGGTATGTCAGACAGGATCTGGTAACATTAGGGTTTCTAAATGTGAAATTAAAGTCTGAGTTTTAGATAAAGTTTTTTAGAATTTATTACAGGACTGAAGATCACTATAGATAAGCTAATATTACTACCTATAATTAATAATGTAAAGTAACATAAAAATATTATAAGTTAGTGTTTATTTTTGAGAATAAATATAGATAATAAAATTTCTTTAATATATATATATATATATATATATATATATATATATATATATAGGTTATATATATATATATATATATATATATATATATATTAATATCTTCAACTGTTGTTGGATTCACCTCGTCAATGCCAGATGAGATTCTAGCGAAACGTCGGAACTGCAATTTGTGCACTTCAGAATGAACGGATGTACTCCAGATAATAGTCTTCATTATATATATATATATATATATATATATATATATATATATATATATATGATGAATAGTTACTATCTGGAGTACATCCGTTCATGCAGATGTAGTTACTCCAGATAGTAACTATTCATCATATTTTTCCATCCGTGTAGGAATACGTATCAGCATATATATATATATATATATATATATATATATATATATATATATATATATATATATATGTGTGTGTGTGTGTGTGTGTGTTTGTGTGTGTGTGTGTGAGTGTGGGTCTGTGTGTGTATGTGTGTGTGTGTGTGTGTGTGTGTGTGTGTGTGTGTGTGTGTGTGTGTTGCAACGTCCCCCCCACCTTCACCTCTACCGTCCCTACCACCGCCGCAGCACGCGGTCGTTTTGTTTGCGTGTGTTTAAATCCTTTCTTGCAGAATACTAGAATTTAATTGTTTACAAGAAAACATATTTATAAACAACCAAAAATCTGCCTATCACCCTGCTGGTAAAACCGTGCTAAACTCCCAGAGTTAAGTGTATGTTTCCTGCTCGTAGGGCCAAACCCACAACAAGCCTATTCCCGCTGACTACTATTTAAAGTACATATAAACCTTCCTAAATAAGTTTATCAAATGTGTATGGTCTAAGTATCGTCACACATGTCAAATTCATAGTCAGCTGGAAAGAAACACATTTAGAATAATACACATAAAAAACACAGAGTCTTACCACCTGATGATGATCTGCAGAAACAGCAAGGGAACGTGCAAAATATGATTGTGTTTAAAAATACCTATTTTAAAAGGCTCCTGTGTCCTCTTAAACACAATCTGCCAGTAGATAAATCTCTGGACTTTTATTACAAAAAACCAACTAATCTTTAGACTAGCTCATGAAATTAGTAGAGAGAAACTCTTTAAAACATTAGGCTTTATCTATTGCCATTTAATGAAATTTAATTAAATTTGTTTACTGATTTGATAATCATTTTTATATTAGTTGGAAAAAGCTAAACAGTTTTTATTGGTTATTTGACACAGGATGGAATGCAAATAATCTTGATTTTTATGACATATTTAACTCTATTTATTGAAATAAAAAAGAAAATTTATCCTTCAAAGTATTACACAATTATATTAGCAAAACAATTCTCTGAGTTACTTCTTGTTTCTTACGCTTTAAAAAATTATACTTTGCATATAGATTTATTACATTTACATTAACATAAAATCATTTTCAAAATTACACATAATAATATTTTATCTCCTATATGGAATTGGTAAATTCATATTTTGTAACCTTTAATTTTTAAGTCTATTATATTCAAAAATTTCTCATTTTCTTTAAATAAACGGCTTATGGCCAAAAACCTTTTGTAATTTTAATATTCATTATTTTAAATATTCTGAGCACATAAATTCATTTACTTAGCATACAATTTATTAAAATTTTATAAAGAGTGAAGTCATTGTTTTAAGCTTGCAAATTTGTTTGAATTTAATAAAATTAACTAACTAAATTTGACGTGACTGATTTCGAATAAAGAAAATGACTTGCCAAAGATGTTCTTGCCGGTCCTTGGGGTCCCTCGTCTGGATTCCCTGGTCCTTGGACACCGGAAGTCGCCATCCCTGGTTCGTCGGTGGTGGTTTCCCTCTATTCGAGCGTCCTGGAGGCTGAGTCTGGAGCCTTCATCCTTGGTGGTCCTGGATGTCGAAAGCGCTGAGGTTATTGTCCATCTGGCCTGCTGACGGTCTCTACTCGCGGTCCAGCATAGCGTCCCGCGGCACCTCGTGTTAGAAAATTTTTACAGACTGTCTCTAAAGGCTTAGAGACCAAGTATATATAGCGGTGAATTAAACCTACCGCACCCCGCCTGCAAGTTTTGCTATCGCTCGATTTATTCCTTGTACAGGCAAGTCGGGCAACGAAACTGTTCTAGCTTGCATAGTTTGATAATTAATTTTAGAACACTGAAAAATGTCTATTTTATTTAAACGGCTGTAACTTTTTTGTTTCTTAAGTTTTTTGAATTCTGTTTTCTTTAATGTTCATTCTAGGTTATTGTGGTTCTTTTGAAATGTCGATGAAAGTTCTACGTGGTTTGGTTCGAAAAATAGCTTTTTTAGGCACTTAGAATTTTTTCGCTTCACTCTCGATGTTCAAATTTAGTTAGTTATTACAACTTTATTTTATAACATTCTTTAATGTGGCTTAACTATTCTATTTACTGTTTTATTTAATTTTTCCCTCTTTAATAATTGTATAATTCCCTACTTGATTATTTTAAAAACAGCTTTATTTCTAAAAAACAGGAAATTACTTATTTCCCACTTGCGACGGTCCTTCACCCCGTTGCAATTTCCCCGTTTGAGAGGTTAAAAATGTTTTACTTTGTTAAAATGTTTTTTACCAATTCCTTATCTTATTATTACTTAAACTATCTTATTCTATTACAAAATTTTCTTATTATTATTCTCTTGTCTCTTGAGAAGTTTTCACCCTGAAACACTTTAAACACAAGTCAATTAGCAATTTATTAGTCACTTTTGTTTACACTAACTTTTATTTTGTCAAATTACACATCATTCACCACACTGATGGCTGTCATTTCCTTTATATATTTACCACGTCAATTTCATTTTATACTAGTTATGGCTTTAAAAACAATGACTTGCAATTAAAAACCTAACTAATCTTACAGTACTATTTTTTAAACATATTCCATTCATATCTTAAGTATTACGTATTATTGTGTCAGCTGTGGAAGTACAGTTTATCAAGTTTAATTTGTTTATTTTCTGATAAACCTTTCGTAGCGGCTAACTATTGCGTGGATTCCACATTCCAAACTACCTGGCAAGGTCAATGAGCTGGCTTGTAAACATTCTAATAAAATACAACAATTCTACTTATCATATTAAAACGGAACGAACCTTGCTTTTTAAATTCTCTATCTTTGGATTGTACAGTTTATAAAACTGGCTTGTGTCCAGATTATCGAAGTCCACTTGATAAATCCTGATTGCTTCTGTTATTCATGCAAAGTTTCTATTGTTGCGACCTTGATCGTTAGTACACAAGTTTTCTTGTTTTATATTGTACAGTGATAGTCTGATCTAACGACCCACTATTTCATGCACACAAATTTCTTGTTTGATTTTGCAAAGGTCTGACCGTGTATTTGTTGTACAAATTATTAAGATTCGCCTGCTATCTCTCTGATTGTTGCTTGATTTAACCCGCTTGTTTGATTTAAGCAGTGGATGTAGCTCGCCAATGTTTGCTCAATATACAAACTTCCTGACTAATACTTTTGTAATGTTGATTTAGTTATTAAAGAGTTTGTTTTAGATTTAAACATTTGTCCCTTTACAAATAAGTAGCTAATCTTAAGGTCTAGATTTAGCCTTGTTCAATTACTGCTTATTCTTGTCTTTACTTTAAATCAGTTTATTAATCATTCTGACAATTTGATTCCTGCCTAACTTCGCTTATTGCTCTCGTACTGGTTCTATTACTGAACAACATTCTAATTTGGCATTTCCGTATTTTTATTATAATCAGTGTAAAGATCACATTGTAGAATCCCTTTACTCGTCATAAAACTTCTTAATGTTTTTAACATCATATACAATTTTACAGAATACATTACACGATATTTCATAATTGTTGACACAGTTGGTTTGATTAACCGTAACAAATCAAGTTATTGTTCCTGAGTTTGCCTTTTCTCTCGCAAACGTTTTTGGAATATCCGTAGAACATCCTATTGACTTTGTCCTGTTTTAAATAGATTTAGGCTTTTTTGCCCTCTACTATTTTGGTACGTCCGGCTTATTTTGTTGCAAGGAAAGTTTTTATAAACTCGTTCCCCGCCCGTCCACCGGATACTTCAGCGTGGCCTTGTTTACAAACACAAGTGATTGCCTTAACCTTGAGCCTTTGTTTACATTTGTTCGACTCGGTGGGTCTTTCATTCAAACATCTGGATACTTTATTATAAATTATTTCAACCTAGACAATTCTGGTTTATTTAAAAGTACAGCGGTTAATTATTTGTACTGCCTTTCTTAATAGTATTTAGTTTTAAAATATTTTTTAATCATTCAGAAAAACTTTCGTTAAACACGTCTGAATAACTGTTTAGCAATTCTGGTAACTTCAACATTTCTTGTTTGTTTAATATGCAATGATTATTTGTATTTTCCAATTTAATCGTATTTATTTTTAGATACGTTCTACGCGTTCTGGTTTTCTTTCGGCGTTTTGTGTTACGCCATTGTGCGTAATTCCTGTATTTTATTTTTATTTTTGATTTATTTTTACTTGGTTTATTTTGATAATTTTTATACTGGTGAGATTTACTTCTAAATTTATTTTTAGCAAACAGTTTGGACTTCGTTTTCAAGCAAGATTGATTAGAATTAAAGTGCTTTGGAATTCTTGTTAAGTCTAACGGATTTGTTTCCCGACAATTAGGTCTTTCCCTAACTTGTTGGAATTTTATTTGTTTCGGCTTATAGCCATTTTTATTTAATTCGTTGAATCCTCCCTCGTCATTATTTAATTTGTTTGTTGTAGGCTTGGTTAACCCATTTTTTGCTTTATTTAATCCCGTTAGCTTACTTGATTCCGTTCTTTCACAGTTTAATAATTCACTCTTCCTCGAATTTTCGCACAACTTGTTATTTAAATTTTTGGTAACCTCATTCTTAACCTTATTCGTTGACAATTGTTTTAATTTTATTTTCTGTTCCCCGCTTGTATCGGTGGAACATTTTACATTTTTAGTCATATTTTTGTTTCGTGTTTGTTTATTTTTTAGTTTGTCATCGCCTAACTCGCACAAGGACCCATCTTCCTGATCCTTGCCCGTGAACAGCCCCTTCTGCACGCTATTCACTATCGGGCACCCCAATGTCGGCTCTACAGGTGTTAATCTGCCGTCGTTAATTTGCCCGTCTATATAAGACGAATCTATTATATTCATTCCCTGTTCCCCGCTTGTAACGTCGGAACATATTACATTTTTGTTAGTATTTTTGTTTGTTATTTTATCAATTTTATTACATCCTATCTCTTGTTTTATATTATTTTTATTATTATTCGATACAAGAAACTCCTGGTGCAGCAGATATCCATCAATCTCGTACGTCATGAACGATCTCTCCATGTTTATCCGGGCTTTTAACGCACACAAAGTATTTGCTCCCAAGATGAGGTCAACCCGTAGATTGTCCACAATCAAGAAAACAAATTCCTTTGTGTGTCCGTTTAATGTTAGAGGTAGCATCGTTTGTAACTTGACTCGTTTACAGGTTGACCCTAATGCTGTGACTATCGCTACGTTAGCTATAGGTAGCTCATAGAATAAATTCCCGTTTTGTTTTAGGGCTATGTATTTTTCTGTTTTAATCACAGACATTTGGGCACCTGTATCAACTTGTGCAATTAACTTATGGTCATTAATTTCGCACTCTATCACTGGACACTGGTCTATATTCTCTAGTGTTATAACCGAGTCAATTCTTTCCTCTAACAAATCGTCCCTAATAGACATGGAAAAACCGCCTAGCCCGATCTTATTATGATGGTAAACCGGCTTTTCCTTCGGTCTCTCGCTCTGAATTATTTTTGGTTTCTTATTGCTTCGGATCTCTAACCTGGTTAACTTATCTCCCTGATTGTTGCCAGAGATCCTTATATTTAGTTTTTTGGCTTGTGGTCGCTTGGTCCGGGGATAGGCGATTTAGGATGAGGGTTTCTAGGATACTTGGTATCTTGGTATTTTGCGGTATCACCATGGGACCTTGGGTTAGGGTTAGGTTGTTGGTTTGGAGCAACCTGCCTCTGTTGACTTCTTTGAGCGTTCCCATTACCATTTCCGTTGTCAGTAACGCTGTCTAGCTGTTGTAGGAAAACTATCGCTTGTTTGATGTTACTTGTGGGGTTTCCCACACTAGCTAGCTGAACGTTACTCCCAAAGTGTTTCATTAACATGAAGATGAGATGGTTCTCTGGGATTATCGGGTCTAAGTTTTTCGCCCTGTTTACCATCATAATAAAATACTCTGCCATAGAGTATGGTCCATTATTATGGTAGCGCCCTTGATTAATCTGTCTGCGTACCCTATCCTGCTGGCGATAACTCCAGAAATGCTCCGTGAATTCCTGCCTGAATTCAGAATAAGTTTCTGTATTGTTTTTTATGGCTTTCCACCATGCATCCGCTGCCCCTTTCAAATATCGCTCTACAATTCTTAGTTTTGCAGTCTCGTCCATAGTATTGTCTATTTCAGAAAATAGATCTTCTATTTCCCCTAGGAATGTCATTGGATCTTCCTTGTCATTCCCCCAGAACTCAATCCTACGGTACGTGGCCTCCCCGTTCCTGTCTATTACCCTTGGTAAGCAGACTTGTGTTACTATTCCCGCTCCAGCGGTTTGCTTTACCTTTGCGACTTGTTGCTTTACCGTTTTAATGTCCTCTTGGATATCCTGTACTTTCTCGTTTAATTTAGCCGTTTTTGTTTCCGTTTTAGTTTTCAGTCTCTCTATTTCTGTCTCATGTTCGCTTAACTTTTCATATATATGACTTGTCTTAGCCTCATTTTCTTTTTGATAGTCTTCAAATTTTCCCTGGAAAGCCTCCCATAACCGTTGTCTTTCCATTTTCTCTTCGGCTTTTTCCTTCTCTCTCAGTTGTCTCTCTTCCTCTCTTAATCGTTTCTCTTCCGCCTTCTCTTTCTCTCTCAACTGTTTCTCTTCCTCTCTCCATCGTTTTTCTACCTCCTTCTCTTTCTCTCTCAATTGTTTCTCCTCCTCTCTCCATTGTTTTTCTTTGTCTTCTCTCTCCTTCGCTCTTTGTTCTGCTTCCTCTCTCAATCGTTTCTCTTCCGCCTTCTCTTTCTCTCTCACTTGTTTCTCCTCCTCTCTCAATCGTTTCTCATCCGCCTTCTCTTTCTCTCTCACTTGTTTCTCCTCCTCTCTCAATCGTTTCTCTTCCGCCTTCTCTTTCTCTCTCACTTGTTTCTCCTCCTCTCTCAATCGTTTCTCTTTTTCATCTCTCTCTTTCTCTCTTTGTCTTGCTTCCTCCTTCTCTTTCTCTCTCACTTCTTTGTCTTTTTCCTCCTTTGCCTTGAAATAGGCCATCAATTTATCTATCTCGGGTTTTGACATTTTGACTTATTATTTAATATTCAATTATTTATTTATGTACTTATTCCTTTCTTTTCAATTTGGTTTAGGCCAGATGGTTCCTACCCGCTCTTTCGACTAAATCCTATACAAATTTATTTATCTATTTATTTTATTTTTACGCTCTTGGATTTGTTCAATTTATATTATTAAAAAATTTAATTACATTATTTAAAACAATTTGACTTCATTTATTTAAACTATCTCGATTCATTTCTATTATTTAATTATTCTATTTTGATATAGGGAACCTGTTCAAAGGCCCTACCGTATGGGCGCCAATTCTGCAACGTCCCCCCCACCTTCTCAGCTCTTTACCTCCCTACCACCGCCGCAGCACGCGGTCGTTTTGTTTGCGTGTGTTTAAATCCTTTCTTGCAGAATACTAGAATTTAATTGTTTACAAGAAAACATATTTATAAACAACCAAAAATCTGCCTATCACCCTGCTGGTAAAACCGTGCTAAACTCCCAGAGTTAAGTGTATGTTTCCTGCTCGTAGGGCCAAACCCACAACAAGCCTATTCCCGCTGACTACTATTTAAAGTACATATAAACCTTCCTAAATAAGTTTATCAAATGTGTATGGTCTAAGTATCGTCACACATGTCAAATTCATAGTCAGCTGGAAAGAAACACATTTAGAATAATACACATAAAAAACACAGAGTCTTACCACCTGATGATGATCTGCAGAAACAGCAAGGGAACGTGCAAAATATGATTGTGTTTAAAAATACCTATTTTAAAAGGCTCCTGTGTCCTCTTAAACACAATCTGCCAGTAGATAAATCTCTGGACTTTTATTACAAAAAACCAACTAATCTTTAGACTAGCTCATGAAATTAGTAGAGAGAAACTCTTTAAAACATTAGGCTTTATCTATTGCCATTTAATGAAATTTAATTAAATTTGTTTACTGATTTGATAATCATTTTTATATTAGTTGGAAAAAGCTAAACAGTTTTTATTGGTTATTTGACACAGGATGGAATGCAAATAATCTTGATTTTTATGACATATTTAACTCTATTTATTGAAATAAAAAAGAAAATTTATCCTTCAAAGTATTACACAATTATATTAGCAAAACAATTCTCTGAGTTACTTCTTGTTTCTTACGCTTTAAAAAATTATACTTTGCATATAGATTTATTACATTTACATTAACATAAAATCATTTTCAAAATTACACATAATAATATTTTATCTCCTATATGGAATTGGTAAATTCATATTTTGTAACCTTTAATTTTTAAGTCTATTATATTCAAAAATTTCTCATTTTCTTTAAATAAACGGCTTATGGCCAAAAACCTTTTGTAATTTTAATATTCATTATTTTAAATATTCTGAGCACATAAATTCATTTACTTAGCATACAATTTATTAAAATTTTATAAAGAGTGAAGTCATTGTTTTAAGCTTGCAAATTTGTTTGAATTTAATAAAATTAACTAACTAAATTTGACGTGACTGATTTCGAATAAAGAAAATGACTTGCCAAAGATGTTCTTGCCGGTCCTTGGGGTCCCTCGTCTGGATTCCCTGGTCCTTGGACACCGGAAGTCGCCATCCCTGGTTCGTCGGTGGTGGTTTCCCTCTATTCGAGCGTCCTGGAGGCTGAGTCTGGAGCCTTCATCCTTGGTGGTCCTGGATGTCGAAAGCGCTGAGGTTATTGTCCATCTGGCCTGCTGACGGTCTCTACTCGCGGTCCAGCATAGCGTCCCGCGGCACCTCGTGTTAGAAAATTTTTACAGACTGTCTCTAAAGGCTTAGAGACCAAGTATATATAGCGGTGAATTAAACCTACCGCACCCCGCCTGCAAGTTTTGCTATCGCTCGATTTATTCCTTGTACAGGCAAGTCGGGCAACGAAACTGTTCTAGCTTGCATAGTTTGATAATTAATTTTAGAACACTGAAAAATGTCTATTTTATTTAAACGGCTGTAACTTTTTTGTTTCTTAAGTTTTTTGAATTCTGTTTTCTTTAATGTTCATTCTAGGTTATTGTGGTTCTTTTGAAATGTCGATGAAAGTTCTACGTGGTTTGGTTCGAAAAATAGCTTTTTTAGGCACTTAGAATTTTTTCGCTTCACTCTCGATGTTCAAATTTAGTTAGTTATTACAACTTTATTTTATAACATTCTTTAATGTGGCTTAACTATTCTATTTACTGTTTTATTTAATTTTTCCCTCTTTAATAATTGTATAATTCCCTACTTGATTATTTTAAAAACAGCTTTATTTCTAAAAAACAGGAAATTACTTATTTCCCACTTGCGACGGTCCTTCACCCCGTTGCAATTTCCCCGTTTGAGAGGTTAAAAATGTTTTACTTTGTTAAAATGTTTTTTACCAATTCCTTATCTTATTATTACTTAAACTATCTTATTCTATTACAAAATTTTCTTATTATTATTCTCTTGTCTCTTGAGAAGTTTTCACCCTGAAACACTTTAAACACAAGTCAATTAGCAATTTATTAGTCACTTTTGTTTACACTAACTTTTATTTTGTCAAATTACACATCATTCACCACACTGATGGCTGTCATTTCCTTTATATATTTACCACGTCAATTTCATTTTATACTAGTTATGGCTTTAAAAACAATGACTTGCAATTAAAAACCTAACTAATCTTACAGTACTATTTTTTAAACATATTCCATTCATATCTTAAGTATTACGTATTATTGTGTCAGCTGTGGAAGTACAGTTTATCAAGTTTAATTTGTTTATTTTCTGATAAACCTTTCGTAGCGGCTAACTATTGCGTGGATTCCACATTCCAAACTACCTGGCAAGGTCAATGAGCTGGCTTGTAAACATTCTAATAAAATACAACAATTCTACTTATCATATTAAAACGGAACGAACCTTGCTTTTTAAATTCTCTATCTTTGGATTGTACAGTTTATAAAACTGGCTTGTGTCCAGATTATCGAAGTCCACTTGATAAATCCTGATTGCTTCTGTTATTCATGCAAAGTTTCTATTGTTGCGACCTTGATCGTTAGTACACAAGTTTTCTTGTTTTATATTGTACAGTGATAGTCTGATCTAACGACCCACTATTTCATGCACACAAATTTCTTGTTTGATTTTGCAAAGGTCTGACCGTGTATTTGTTGTACAAATTATTAAGATTCGCCTGCTATCTCTCTGATTGTTGCTTGATTTAACCCGCTTGTTTGATTTAAGCAGTGGATGTAGCTCGCCAATGTTTGCTCAATATACAAACTTCCTGACTAATACTTTTGTAATGTTGATTTAGTTATTAAAGAGTTTGTTTTAGATTTAAACATTTGTCCCTTTACAAATAAGTAGCTAATCTTAAGGTCTAGATTTAGCCTTGTTCAATTACTGCTTATTCTTGTCTTTACTTTAAATCAGTTTATTAATCATTCTGACAATTTGATTCCTGCCTAACTTCGCTTATTGCTCTCGTACTGGTTCTATTACTGAACAACATTCTAATTTGGCATTTCCGTATTTTTATTATAATCAGTGTAAAGATCACATTGTAGAATCCCTTTACTCGTCATAAAACTTCTTAATGTTTTTAACATCATATACAATTTTACAGAATACATTACACGATATTTCATAATTGTTGACACAGTTGGTTTGATTAACCGTAACAAATCAAGTTATTGTTCCTGAGTTTGCCTTTTCTCTCGCAAACGTTTTTGGAATATCCGTAGAACATCCTATTGACTTTGTCCTGTTTTAAATAGATTTAGGCTTTTTTGCCCTCTACTATTTTGGTACGTCCGGCTTATTTTGTTGCAAGGAAAGTTTTTATAAACTCGTTCCCCGCCCGTCCACCGGATACTTCAGCGTGGCCTTGTTTACAAACACAAGTGATTGCCTTAACCTTGAGCCTTTGTTTACATTTGTTCGACTCGGTGGGTCTTTCATTCAAACATCTGGATACTTTATTATAAATTATTTCAACCTAGACAATTCTGGTTTATTTAAAAGTACAGCGGTTAATTATTTGTACTGCCTTTCTTAATAGTATTTAGTTTTAAAATATTTTTTAATCATTCAGAAAAACTTTCGTTAAACACGTCTGAATAACTGTTTAGCAATTCTGGTAACTTCAACATTTCTTGTTTGTTTAATATGCAATGATTATTTGTATTTTCCAATTTAATCGTATTTATTTTTAGATACGTTCTACGCGTTCTGGTTTTCTTTCGGCGTTTTGTGTTACGCCATTGTGCGTAATTCCTGTATTTTATTTTTATTTTTGATTTATTTTTACTTGGTTTATTTTGATAATTTTTATACTGGTGAGATTTACTTCTAAATTTATTTTTAGCAAACAGTTTGGACTTCGTTTTCAAGCAAGATTGATTAGAATTAAAGTGCTTTGGAATTCTTGTTAAGTCTAACGGATTTGTTTCCCGACAATTAGGTCTTTCCCTAACTTGTTGGAATTTTATTTGTTTCGGCTTATAGCCATTTTTATTTAATTCGTTGAATCCTCCCTCGTCATTATTTAATTTGTTTGTTGTAGGCTTGGGTAACCCATTTTTTGCTTTATTTAATCCCGTTAGCTTACTTGATTCCGTTCTTTCACAGTTTAATAATTCACTCTTCCTCGAATTTTCGCACAACTTGTTATTTAAATTTTTGGTAACCTCATTCTTAACCTTATTCGTTGACAATTGTTTTAATTTTATTTTCTGTTCCCCGCTTGTATCGGTGGAACATTTTACATTTTTAGTCATATTTTTGTTTCGTGTTTGTTTATTTTTTAGTTTGTCATCGCCTAACTCGCACAAGGACCCATCTTCCTGATCCTTGCCCGTGAACAGCCCCTTCTGCACGCTATTCACTATCGGGCACCCCAATGTCGGCTCTACAGGTGTTAATCTGCCGTCGTTAATTTGCCCGTCTATATAAGACGAATCTATTATATTCATTCCCTGTTCCCCGCTTGTAACGTCGGAACATATTACATTTTTGTTAGTATTTTTGTTTGTTATTTTATCAATTTTATTACATCCTATCTCTTGTTTTATATTATTTTTATTATTATTCGATACAAGAAACTCCTGGTGCAGCAGATATCCATCAATCTCGTACGTCATGAACGATCTCTCCATGTTTATCCGGGCTTTTAACGCACACAAAGTATTTGCTCCCAAGATGAGGTCAACCCGTAGATTGTCCACAATCAAGAAAACAAATTCCTTTGTGTGTCCGTTTAATGTTAGAGGTAGCATCGTTTGTAACTTGACTCGTTTACAGGTTGACCCCAACATGTGATAGACAATTTCATTAAGATATGTCAATCTTGGAAAATCGTTGGATGCGGTATACGTTTTGCGGTATACTAACATACACTCAAGAATGTCATTAACTGATTGTCTGTTTTAGATATAAATTCCTGAAATAATGCATGAATATATTTGTATTAAGGTTTTAATATTCTGTCACATCAGATCATTGTTCTCTAGTATCTGGTCAGCGAGCTTAAAGGCGAACCTTGTGTTGATCGTTCAGTCGAGAGCAGGGGGCACCACGTGCAGGCGATCAACTTCACCCCCCAAACTGCATATCTACACTGTATCCAAACTGTAGCTGCACATCTACACAGATGGATCATCAGCAAGCGGTGGAACAGGAGCTGGGTTCCACAGCCGATTATTCGAAGGGGCTGTGGCAGTTGGCAGTAGCCAGAGCAATTATGATGGGGAGGTTGAAGCTATCTTGGCAGCATCCATTGAACTTTCAAAAATCAAAGGGACCTATAAGGCTGTATTTCTTGTGGACTCTATGGCATGTTCACAAAGTGAGTTTTCTGTTTAAAATTCTAAGTTTTGTAACCATCAGAGAGTTTAGTCTTTACTGTCACTCAAAAAGCAATCAATAAATGCGTCTAACGTCTTTTATGTTACTAAAGCTGTATTGCTTTCAACTAAAAAAACAAGACCAATAAAACTCTCAAGTCCTTTATTATCATGCTAAGGTTTCAACTATTAACGCGGCTGACCCAATGATACTACGTTTACTTCAATGACCCTCTGACGACAGTGAGATAGAAGTTCGAGTGGGACGGACGTATGTCTTGTGATGTTACTAAAACACTGCTACTAGCTGTATCCGTAGCGATATTAGAGCACGCATGTTTGAGCTGTAACAGGCTACACAAAAAAATATTATCATATAAAAACAATACAGCTGGACGGGTATTGAGCGTTGTACAAAAAAGCCCTATATCTTTTTATCATTCTAACGTAATTCCATTATCAAGGACGATCCAATGATCCTCCTCAAAGCAGTGCTATAGAAGGCCGTCAAACGTTAAAATCTGTTTAGTGTTCATTCATCTTATTACAAAAACGTGATAAAACCTCCTTTAGGATGACCTTGTGGTCCACAAGGCAAGTGACGAACGTGTATCTTGTTATGTGACAACACTTACCAGAAGCTGTGCTACCAGCTGTATCTGTAAAGGTATTTTAACTTGTAAAAGTTATAACAGGATTTTGAAAAGCAAATTATTAATATTGTTTAATAACAGTACCACGTGGCGGGCATGCATTTCTTTCTTCACTCCTGTGAGTTTAGCGACAGCGCCACGCTCAGGCATTATTTCCCGCAGTATGCTATTATTAAGGGAACCATTAATCCGGTTCCTTATATCTGTATAACTTCATCCACACTTTGTCTTACAATTGTATATAATTTACACTTGATGTCTAAATACACATATAAATAACTACAACAAAGATCTTCCACTTCCGTCACACATAAACACTTTATTATTAAAAACGAAAGTAATTTTCGTAAAATAATTATAAATCTACATTGCTAAGAGAAGCCTATAAATAACGTGTAAAAATGAATTAAATATCGCAACAAAGACACCTGAAATTCAGCGACTATTTAAATTGAATAATTAAAACGATATTAAAGGCGTTAATGACATAAGGACTGAATAATTAATAAATTGTTTCAAAGACAACATTCAAAACATCCCGTCCCGTCTTAAATTTAATCCCAAATAAACAGTCTTTGGCATTTACTATGTCTGCTGACAAACAAAGAAAAACTTTGTTTTAACAATGAACAAAAATTCGGGCTTTTGGAAGCTGTACAAATCCCTATTTCAGACCATCTTGAATATATATATATATATATATATATATATATATATATATATATATATATAGGCCTATATATATATATATATATATATATATATATATATATATATGTATATATATATATTCATACAAGGTTGTACTCAAAACGATGGATCCGACATAACAAGTATTTAATGAAGTATTTATAGTACATGAATTATCTACGTAATAATAAGAAAAGAGAGTTTCAAAGTATTTAAACACAGGTTATACATGTTCAATGCTCCCTAGCAGCACAGCAAACTCTAAGCGCTAGCACAACTCCCAAGGGCGAGAAAGCCTGTTTGTGTTACTGGGTATACGGCAGTAGTGTCAAGCCTCCAAAGTTCGGCCAGTGTTGCTTAACTCTATAAGATAGTAGGGCAATCTATAAGAGAATGTGACATGGCAAGAGATCCAGCGATATCAGTGGCCAGAAGTGTAAGGGCAGGAAAGAACCATCGTTGCGGAATAGACAGCTAAACAATCGCCCTAACAGTTGTCAACAAAACTTTAAACTTTATAGCCCTTTCGTATCCATTGTAGATGGTTATGATCAATTTATACTAGGTAAACTATTGTCGGATGCAAACTTTATTAAGTAAAGTTCGGGTGGAGTTAGGGGTAAGCAGATTTACCTGAAACTGAACGGTAAAGTGGTGGAGTGGATTTTACAGTTGTTTAGTAACTTGGATAACTTGCTGTACCTGACAGGTTCTTTTCCTTAAACTTGGGCACTTCTGCAACACTCTAAAGTTTACTCTTTACATAGCTACCTGCATAATAGGTATCCATATTCTGTCACATAAATTCTTGACGGTCCCATTGATGAAAATTCTCAGGAGTTGGTTGGATAATCTCTGTTTTTTGACATTTTGTTCTGCTCATTAAAAAAACAAACAAATAAAAAACAGTATAGCTTTACGTATGTACAGTTATTGCTGAGTATTATTTGAAAGTACCAAATTGAATTACGATATAAATTGAAATAATCATTTGAAATTATAATTGATCATGTTTTTCTGCCTAGATTAATGTTTATAAACTTTTTATTTTATTTTTATTTTAAACTTTTTGTGTGGCAGTTGACTTTATTTAAATAAATTATCTTACAGTTAAATGTTTGTATATATCCATTTAGATTTGGACATTACCCATTTCTCAATGTTATTCTGTTTTAAGTGAATTTTCAGTTATTTTATTCCAGTTTAGTACTATTAAAACAATAAAGTCTAAAATCCACTAAAAATACATTAATCTTTTTTGTTCGCATCCGCAGATCCAGAGCAACCATTTCCGCGCCTTAATAACGCCACAAAAACTTTAGTGAGAGCTTATTCCATGGAAGGAATTAAAATCACTAGACATACGTCACTAACGAAGTATTTCCTAACCTATGGTTACATAAACATTACAAGCTACATCCGGAATATTTCCGCTTCTTCGTGGATCACCCTTTATATTTACAGCCGGTGGTAATTTAGTAATTGAACATGAGTTTTCTATTGAAGTTGATTAGAAAGTTTTTAAAAATAAATGTATAAATTTTTGAATCAATAATTTCATCTCTAACGTAATAAATACTTTACTATAGAGAAATTATCGTTTATAAACTTTATCGTGAGAAATTTGTAAAGAATCAGGAATATGTCTAGAGCACTGCTACAATATTCCCTTCTATACAACAATGTTTAGTGATGTAAATAAATTCTATAAATTTTCTCACTGATCAGTCTCTATTTTCATTTTTACAAACTATTCCAGCCATCATATTGATTGTATGAAAAAAGTGACCATTACCTAATAAGCAAAATAAGGGGCCAAACCGCCAAGGTCATTCAGCTAAGCGATACCGAATCCGAGATGCACGAAATAAGCGACCAAGCTACACTTCCACTGCCCATTACAGTTAAACGTGGAAGAAAAACGAAGAAAGCTGAAGTATAAGAAAGTGGATACAGCTATTGTAAAACGAATGAAGAAAATGGTGGCATAAAGGCTTGTCTCTGTACTCTCTCCTACCTTCATCACCTGGATTTAGTTGACGATCATAAAAAAGGAAAATGCAAAAATATAGAAATAAATATAAACTTATGTAAATATTAAAAAAAATATTACAAAACACTATAAAACGTTACAAAAAACTATAAAACATAAATTAAAAAAAAAAAAAATCTTTTACGAAACTTCATCATTAAGCCAGTTCAAAACCTGGTGGAAGTGTGATAGAAATCAGAAAACAATATAAAATAACTTGACAGTTCAATCTCTCTTAAGAGGAGTGTGGAATACCCAGAGAAGGTATAATTCTGTGATGGTCGCTTATTTCACTTGTCGCTCATTTCATTGAAGATTAAGACTCAAGGCGCAGGTAGAAAATACGTAATGGCTGCTTATTTTGCTGGGCGTTAATATCACTGCTAGTTTTTTTCGCAACAGCTGATCAGATTATATCTGGCCTACAGAAATATTGTTTATTATTTAAAGTAGCTAAGCTGCATTTCGCTCCAATATTTATTCTTACATTGAATCTTCCACCCTCTTCTCGTCACTAACCTCAGCATTAACAGCTATGGCGCTGAGCATAAGATTTTATGTTGGTAATAAAATTAAAACTCACGACTTACTCGTGAGACTAAATCCCCAGAGAGTTAATACTAAGCTCCGCAGAGATCACGTATCTTGTATACGCTATTTCCCTGCTTCATTTGTCTCGTCATTACTGGGAAAGCGCCCCTGGTGGATGGTATATTTACTGACTACCAATACATACTTTCCGTTGCCTAAAATCATGTCTGTATTTCCAATCTTAGGTAATGTAAGTCTCAGCACATATGCTTTTTTCTCTCTTATATAATTGTAAACCTATATAATTATATTCTAACCATGATAATGCAGATTGGTTTTTACTGTAGGCTCGAAAGAATATAAATTTAAATTATTTATAAATATTTACTCCTCCAACCTTGTGATTACACTTACCTTAGCGCTAATGGTTAATGCATTGGGCAGGAGCTTTAATATTGCCATTAAAATTAAAAAAAACGTACGACCGACTTCAACCCGTGAGGCTGAAACCCCCACGGCAGCGACTTAATACTCATCGCAACAGAGATTTCAGTGAAGTATTTACGATTTTCAAATATGCTGACATTAGTGTTCCCCTGCACTGGACGTAGATTTAAACGTATAAACGAGTGATGGCTTGAGAGCTGATTTTAGAGTTGACAAAATATAAGAAATCTAGTACAACACATTGCCTCGGTTTTAGATATAAAGAGATATGTTGGTATTTATATAAGTCATTCGCATATTTACATAAGAATTTAAAGTAGTTGAAAATGAGATTAAACAAAGTTTATTGAATTATTTGTATTTCAACGTTTCTTATACATCAAATGAAAAGTTGATCAATTAAGTTCAAGCATGTGAAAAATGGTGAGTGACGCGTTTCGATGTGTTGTGTTATTATTTGTTGTAAATAGTATTTATGGGTTTTGTGTTATTTGACTGACATCCCCGAGCGATTACGATATAAATTAGATATAATAAGATTATAAGATATAATTAAGATTAACTATAGATATAGTTAAGATTATTTTACAGCCATTTACAATATTTTTTTTTGCAAATTCCAGACATAATGCATCACTTGTTTTAACCTGTGTCTATTAGTGTACACATTTATATGATGAACCTGTTTTTAAATCATTATGTTTACATCTAACACCTAATAGCTAATACGTATTGCTTAAATGATATAATATATATATATATATATATATATATATATATATATATAGAATATCAAATGTGTTTTCCTGTTAGAATATTTTTAAGATCAAATAATATACACAAATACAGGAATATTTAATTTATTGAATAATAAACTCAAAGCTTTTCGTTGGTTTACATTACCAACATCCTCAGGAGTTACAATACTAAGGAATACAATACTTAGTATTGTAACTCCTGAGGATGTTGGTAATGTAAACCAACGAAAAGGTTTGAGTTTATTATTCAATAAATTAAATATTCCTGTATTTGTGTATATTATTTGATCTTAAATATATATATATATATATATATATACACATATATATATATAAGATATTATTTATTTTTTTTTTATTAATGTACTATCGGATAAAGATATTTTATAAGTTGTCTTTTGTCTTCAAAATATGAGTAACATAATTATTTCACATGGTGATCGTAAATTAATAATTTCGCCATTTTGATACTTCTTCTAGATTCATTCTTACTCTAGCCGAAATTTCCTCAACGATATGATTAACTCTCCCATCGTAGTTTTTGTAAATATACTCAACATTGCATTTATTTACACCAAAACTATTACAATAATTATTTTTAAAACAATGATACGACTATTTTATTTATTAACTTCTAGTATGAAGCGTAAATCCATAAAACGTATAGATATTCATGAAGCTTAACAACTTTTTTCTGCAAATGTTCAAATAAATACAAATGCTAATAATAAACACACAACACTTAACATAACCTCCTGGAATCGTAGGAAATATGTTTCTTCCCATAGATGATATCACTGCCTAGACAATCTTAGAGGGCGCCATCACAAAGCCAATTTGCAAACTACCTTTGCTTTACAAGATAACAACGGCAATTTTCCTTCTTTAAAGCGCTCGTTCCTATATATTTTCTCGCATTTTAAACTGTCTCAAGCGGTGACAAAGTAAATTATCTTTCTTTCCCCCTCGCCGACGCTCACACAGGCTACATTTATTTGTTGTAAAATTTTACTGTCATAAGAATACATCCAGGCAAACAAAAAGGGGGAGAATGTGTGTTCTAAACACTTGGTACATTTAAACTACATGTTGAGTTCTAAATAATTTTTTAAGGACTAGTAATCTGGAGTGTTTGAACCGATTTTTAAGCTTTACGCCCACAACATTTGTTGCTAAATACAACTAAACCTACTGAATGCGTAATATTTCAGTTCACCTTCTCAACTAAACATTCACTTAATTGTGACACATAAGTAAAAGCCGTGCTAAGTGCCAAAACGTTAGTTTTGAGATATATAAAAAAGAGTATTTTAAACTCGCCGTGTTTGCCCAAAATACATTTTAAATACAAAAATCATTTATACTGGTCAGGTTAATAGGTTTTATGCATAAAATATATAAATAATATATTAATTTAATATAGTTTTCGTAAGTCAACGCTTGACACTTTTGAAACAGTAAATGTTCTTGTTTCCCCTCTCGCAAAATCTCACACTGGCTGCATTCATTTGTTGTAAACATTTACTGTCATAAGAATACATTCAAGGCAACAATAGGGAGCGAATTGCGTGTTCTTAATACGTGGCACATTTACACTGCAATATGTGTTTTAAATAATATTTTAAGGACTTCTAATCTATTGTTTTAAGCCGATTTTTAAGCTTTATACATACAAGAATTTTGTTAACAAATAAACTCAGTTAATTTGTAATTTTTCAGTTCACCCTTTCAACTAAACATTCACGAAATTATTAACCAATTGTACACAAAAGAACTTACAGTGTCGGTAGTTTTATTCATCGTACTGTAGCCAATGAGCCTAATGTTTGTAAACGCTTTTCGGAGTACATTTTGACTTACAGAAAAATTCTTGAGCTAACGTCTTTAGAGATTTGAACAGTCTGATTAAGCTATATATATAAGTAAATACATGTGTTTCATATGCAGTTATATTTATGTTGTACGTTAAAACCGCTTTTATACGTTATTACTTGATGTATTGTATTAACATACAATATTAGCCCGGGTTTGGGCTAATAAAACCTACCCAGCCCTCTTAGAATCCAGCCCCGAGCAACCCCCAGCTCACAGTGCGAAAGTGACGCAGTCCAGATAAATTATCCAAGTAACAAAATGTTTCCTCGGATTTCTAATAAAAAGTTGTGTATTGAAAAATTGTTTATTTTATATCAATTTATGATCCAATTTCTGACAATTTTTAGCAACCGAATTTAATTACATTCGTTACATAAAAATGTAATTCAGTAAATTTTTAAACATCTAATTAAGGTGTTATATTCGTTTAGTAAGAACTTCATTAAATATATTTTACAATATATAAAACCTCTAAGCACATTAAGTACCTGAAGTACATTCAGAAGTGAAGTATTTACTTTTGTAGGCCAGTCCCACTGACGTTTTTTTCGATATGGTTTGTAGTCCGTGTCATTTAACGAACTTATATATTATATTATATTTGCTAATAATAATAATTTATATTAAGTTAAATATAATAAAAATTAATCAGAGTTCTTCTATTTTAGCATTTGAAATTAAAACTTCTCTAGATGCTCTCTTTTTACCAGCTATTTGCTTAGTATTAACAATATAACCAGACTTTTTATTAAAGCACCTATTAACACGGTTTCTCGTATTAATGTTTCTTTTCGTCACTGTTTTTTTTCGAAAACCGCGTTCTTTTATCAATTGAGCTACGTCAAAATTTTTATTGCTTAGTATCACTTTATCTGATAGTATACAATAGTTAATTTTCCATCCTTAAACAGGTTATATGAAGTGAATTTTCTGTAAAAACTAACACAAAACACACTTTTATAAATGTTAATAGAAGAATGTAATCTTTCTGTAGAATATTTGTGTTTTTTACCCGGGTTTGGGCTACTAAAACCTACCCAGCCCTCTCGGTGTCTAGCCTCTAGCAAGCCACCTTCAGCTTACATGTGCTAAAGTGAAGGAGGCAAGATTAATTATCAAAGTAGCAAACTGTACAGTAATTTCTATCTGTGTATCGTTGTATAAAATTTTGATTAAGCAATTTTTCAAACACCTAATTAAGGTTATCTATTAGCAACGTTCGTCTAATAATTACATTATGAAATAGTTTCTACTAAAACCTCTATTAGGTACATTCCCAAATGAAGTATTAACTTTTGTATGCCAGTCCCACTGACATTTTCTTCGGTGTGGTTTGTTGTCCGTGTTGACGTAATTTTACGACGCATGAACTTATATTGTATAAAAGACAAACCGTTTCCAACCGCACTAAGGAAAAGACGGTGATGGTGATGGCCTAATGCGGTCAAAAATGTAAGAAATAGTTATTTCTGTCGGTTGGTTGTACGACTGTCTACTTTTTTATTCCTTAAAACTAACCACTGTTTAATGTTCAAACTCATTGTGCCAGATAGTTTTAATTTCACGATATATACTCTCTGCATACGAGCGTATACTGAAAGAAACATATTTAGTTTGACAGTAATAAATTTAAAAACCGATATTTCACCCATCCCGAGTTTATCGCCCAAACAGCCCCGATACTTAATTACCTGTTACATTTTAACAGAAAATGAGCTGTGACATGTGCCACAAATACGTAAGCAACCAAATACAGTATTGGCTTCTGTACCAGGTCATATTAGCCTTCATAAAACTGTTCTTTAATTCTAATGCAAATGACACTAAACAATAATAAAAGTGACTAATACTTACGCAACTAAACACTGCCTTGTATATCAGGGCATGCTGGGCTTTAGAATCGGTTTGACAAAATAATTACAACGCTTGACTTAATTCCCTCAAGAGATAACATAAGATGCAATCTAAAATTTTAGTTTGTATATAAACCACGTAGCTAGAACGTGGTTTTACGTTCCCAGAATATCATTGTAAAGTGACAGATTTTGAACCACCCTAAAGGAATGAGAAATAAATTCAAGAAATAAAATGTTTACATTATAATACAATTATTCTTTGACATATGTTCAGCACAAAATAATATAAATACCTATTTTCAATATCTAGGTTAGGTTATGAAGAGCAAACAAGTTTGTAAATGTTAGAAGTTGAAATGAATACCAATTCTGAGGAGTTAAATGTGAATTTGATATTTTATTGTTACAATGAAAATATTCGAAGGAACCCCAATAACACAAAAATAATAAAAAATAACAAATAAAACAAGTTATTTAGGATTAAACCCTTATGTACATCTAGATGAACAAGTCATCATCATCAGAGTGTCTTATTACAAAATTACAATCTAGCACACAAGAAGTTACAAACTAGAAAGATTATTTACTTTACTAGAACGATCACTCTAGTTTGTAACTTCTTGTTGGCTAGATTGTAATTTTGTAATAAGACCCTCTGATGATGATGAGTTGGTAATCTAAATGTACACAATAGAGTTTTAATATTAAGTAACTTGTTTTATTTGTTATTATTGATATTTTTTGTTTTATTGGGGTTCTTTCGAATATTTTCATTGTAATATATTGTACAACTGTGCTCTTGATATTGTGTATTTTATTGTTCCATAAAATAAAATATCTGTTAAAATATATTTAACTCACTATAGTAACAATATGTAGATTAAAAAAAATTATTTACTGTTATTTAAACGCTATGAACAGCGTTAATGGATAGTAAAAACAATAACTTTAAACCCACGAGCCTCTGTTGCGTGCCCCTTTTTCTGATTATTTATTATGTAACCATTGACGCAATCAATTAATCTGTTTAACACAACTCCTCTTTTAACAAAATTTGGTACGCCCATTAATTAATTATGAAGTACGTTTCCCTTCACAGTATGTTATATTTGGGTCAGTCAGTTAAATTTTAAATTCTCCCATCCAATGAGCAAAAGGTTTGCACAACATGGATCAATCAAATACATTGAAATAACCACATAATAAAAAAAAAAAAATTGACTAAGGTAAAAGAACCAAAGGTTCAATACATAAGGTTCAATAATTTTTTCAATTTTATTTTTCGTAGTTGGGAAGATATTTCTACTTGCTAATCATGCTCCTATCTATTGCGTATAAGGGACAACAATAAAAAAATAGCTGCAAATCAGTTATGTACATCTTTTACCAAAGGTTTAAAATAGTTGACTATGGGCCTCCTTAGCAACATGGGTACTCAATAGTGGCCCAATAAGGCGCTTAGTGTGGCCCATATAAAATACGTGATTAAAGGAAAATTATTCATTAAAAATAAAAAAGTATATGACGTAACGTTCCAAGTCTTCACTTTGAGCCCATTCTATAATAAAGAAGAAGAAATAGAGACTGTCTATAGCACTGGTTTTAGTAACATACGTCATATTAGCACTTTATTGTTGGCTTTTGTAAACAACCTACAATAAAGACCTTCGGCTGGTTTTTAAAAGAATTTTTGAATTTTGTAATCCATTACGTTCGGTGAATCCTAATTAATCACTTAGACAATAGTTTATGACTATCCGTACTTTAAATTCTGTAAATTTGTTAAAACTTACTGAGACAGAACGTTATCGATCGCTACGTGGCGATCTTCATCAGTGTCTTCTGCTTGGAGATATTGGGTCAAGCGGTGACGGTTTTAAAGGCAGGTTTTTGATAGTATCAAAAAGTATGTGTGATTTGTATTGTGTTTGTTCGTTTAATATGTTTGTACTTTGTGTTTTTGTAGGTCTGTAAATTTCATATTGTTCTAGTGTGTTGAGATGTGGTCCTTTTTTGTTGATGTGTAGGATTTTTAGGTTATGGTAAATGTCTGTGTATTTGTGTCATGTTTCTTTAATGTGATTGTAAAATGTTGAGTTGGTGTTCTGTTTGTGTTCCTTGACTCTTTGTTTAAGCCTGCGACCTGTTTGTTGTCCAATGTAGAATTTGTTGCATCTGTTGTCGTTTAGTTTGTATACGCCTGGTGCTTGTAGTTTATCTTTGTTGTTGGTGTTGTGTTGTATTTTGTATTGTAACTTGTTATTAGTTTTGTATGCTATTTTGTACACTTTTTGTTTAAGTGATTAATTTTAAAAGAAGATTTAACACCATGTAAGAGAAACAAATCAAAGTAATTTATTTTTCCTATTGATGAATATAAAAAAACGTTTTTTCTTTTTTAATCACCCTAAGGTGTGTTGTTATACAAAATACATATTTGTGAAAAATATAAAAGCTCCTTATTTCCTCTTAATAAATAAACCCGTGTGTTGTAGGTTATTTTAAAAGTAATTTTTGTATTTTACAGGAAAAACACCATAAGAAATAGACTTATAACCTCATGTTACACGAACAAAACTCTTATTTGTAGGCCTGTTTGGTTCGTATTCGAAATAACATACGTTAAATATATTGGTTCTTAAAGTGGTTCAATTCGGTCACCTTAGGAACCTCTTGAAAAAATGAGTTTTTTTATTACTTATTATGATCAAATAAAATAAAAGAAAATATTTATTAAAAGTAATTGCAATACCACTTAGTACATAAGCTAATCTTTATAAAACTGTAAAGTCTTACTAAGAATATAAACTTAAACACTATTAACTGGAGGTTTAGCTTACCTTGATAAATTATAGTAATTACTTCTCGGTTTGTAAAGGCTGACTGACCTTCTTCCTGCTTTTGTTCACTTTTTAAGTTTGGTGGCACGTAAAATAATTTTCTTACACAAAAATAAAATACTGAAACACAGAGCTAGGCCACCTTAGGAGCCCTGGCCACCATTGGATCTCCTACCTTATTTGATTTTGATTTGACAACGCTATAGTAGCTTCTCAGGCTACTCTAAACTTTTAAACAAATGCTATCTTCCTAGCTTCATGCTAACTCCTAATTGCTCATTCACACATTTTTAAAACGAACAAATACTTCCTCCTGCCCCCGAATATTTCCTATAAATCTTATTTAATTCATTTTTTTAGACATTTTGCTGAAATACTGTTTTATTCTTCATGCAGGCGTTTTAACTGTTAGTTTTTTTCATTAATATCGTTGATGAGGCAAAGAGGACTACAACAAAGGTCTTCTGAAGAAACAAAAGCTTGCGGCTCTGCACGTTCACTCGTTTGGAAGGAGAGAGATGGAGAGAGAGAGAGAGAGAGAGAGAGAGAGAGAGAGAGAGAGAGAGAGAGAGAGAGATCACCGAAGGATGACTGTTACAATCGCCACAACTATAGGTACAAGAACAATTAAAAGAATATTTGCAGAAGAATCTAGCAAATGTTTTTCTCATTATTTACGTAATTTATATATTTTGTTCAAATTTTGAAAACTATTTGAGTAATATTTTAGTCAGAATTAATAACCAAGACATTTTGTTAATTATAATAAAAATAATAATAAATCACCAGAATTTACCAAGGAGTGTAACAAATATCCCGAGAGGTTGTTACATGTTAAAATTTACAATAACACCAACTTAAGGCCTTATAAATAAAAGTCATTAATTGTGTTCAATGTAGAAATTTAGTTTTTATTTTAGAATTTTTATATTGAATAATATCAAGTAAGGCTTACCTTTAATATTCATTGTTGTAGGTGTAATAACTTAAATTTTAAGTAATTAAAGTTTGTTAATAGCTATCAAATAGTAAGTGAATTGTGTAGCTGTGTATTTGTCACTAAACTAAACCTGCTGGGTTGATTAATTAAATATTATATTACATGCAGATAAAGTTGCATAATTGGCGCCCGAGGCACTGCATTCTGATTAGTAACAAATTTAATTAAATTGTTTCGAATTGTATAAATATGATATTAATTAAATTATTTTGTTTAGTAAACATAAAACTTATTGGAAGTTCTGATAAAACCGGTGTGTTGTTATCAAATAATTAAAGCTACTAAGATTGGTTTAGATATAAGTAGATAAACAGTAAAAGGTACGAAAATGTATTGAAAACTTTTTTTAAAAATGTTTGAATAGTATTATAAGTGTACGAAATAGTCTTGTAAAGAGACAAAGTAAAAATAATGAGGAAACAGATAACGGTTGTAGCCATTAATCCAGTTAGGACAAATAATAATGACACAGAAACACAGCTAGGGTAAGTACTGATGACACAAAATTCAGCTCCGACAGTGTGGGCAAGAGCGGTTACGCGATAGAAAAGCTTAGAGGCCGATATCGGTAAAGATGAACAGCAGGAAATGACTTGAAAACATGTGGTCAGCAAAGAGGATGGGGATACGAACAAATTATAGAGTAGTATTTTGAAAGTTGTATAAATCGTATGAATAAAAATATTGAAAACATGAACATTATTCAGTAAATAAATTGAGTATAATAAAAATAAAGAAGAACTAACTAAAAAGGGCATAAAATAATCAACTAAAAGAAATGAAGAATTAAAGCACCGTATACACAAAGAAGTAGGATTAGTTCAAGAGGGAGTAAAAGAGAGTATACACTGCGTTATTTTTCCAATTTCTAGCATAAAGTTGAGTTTCATTGGGTTCT
Source organism: Prosapia bicincta (assembly GCA_036971475.1). Taxonomy (NCBI): domain Eukaryota; kingdom Metazoa; phylum Arthropoda; class Insecta; order Hemiptera; family Cercopidae; genus Prosapia; species Prosapia bicincta. The sequence goes on from JBAIZL010000091.1 coordinate 1,351,581, forward strand.
TCAATATTTTAGAAATCAAGCGTAAGACGGTTGGAGGCTTAGTAAATCTAAAACTAAATATTGCCACTAAATTAGAGAATTTAAAATAAAAGCTTAGAATGAAATTATTGAAGCTAAAGTTAGACCTTGAAATGTTTAATACACTTATCCTCAATTCGGTTAGGAATATTTCTATATAATTGAGTACAGTTTTCTGACTTTCCTAACGTTACAATATTCTCCTCTTTTGACGAGTTTAGGGATAACTCCATTTTAAAAATTTAAACCGTACTCGGTGATAAGATTCTAGTTTGGAAAATGGAGATATTCTCAAACGCGTCAACAGATGAGAATATTGTAACGTTAGGAATGGCAGGAAACTGTATTCAAATATTTATACCTTGAATGTGGGAAGTTCACAACTATTAAAAAATGAAAATGACGAATATGAGTGACTACTATGAGTGATGAAGAAGAAAATATTTTTTTCATTTCGTTTCCAAATCTTTTCAATAACATTTGAATGACACAGACATGTCTATTACTAATCTACTATGTTCCTCCCGCCTTTATGTTTATTTAGTTATTTTTAATTTATATTCTAAGTCACTAATACTCTATTTTTTATATGCATTTTCAATTTTCGCAGGATCATTGCTTGTACATATTGATTCAAACGTTGGGTATAATATTTAAACCTGTCATATCTAGGTAATGAGAGTCCATTAGCTTGCTTTCAACCCTTTGAATGAATTTCTTCGAAACATGTCTTTGATGTGGGTTACATCGAAAAACATTGTAAAAAGCCACCAAATTCTATAATAAAAATTCTCTTATTCCAAGACCTGAGCCCATGTTGAAACATCACAAGTTATTTATAACGAAAACTACAGATTTTACTACTAATATTATTAATAAACTAAATAGAAGTAATAAATAAATAAGAAAATATAATATTATACTGTAAGATTACTGCAAATTATATAGTACTACAATATTAACGTATAAATATCGTATTAGGATTGTATTACACAATTTATACACTCACAATATATCATAGGAGAATACCCTTTATATATAGGTAATACTATATTGTCTACCCAACAGTACAGTACCCATGGTAATATAAACACTATGTATTTTATGGTACATAGAAGTATATTTCTGAAGTACAATGTTGTTTGTGTGTGTGTGTGTGTGTGTGTGTATGTGTGTGTGTGTGTGTTGTGTGTGTGTGTGTGTGTATTGTGTGTGTGTGTGTGTGTGTGTGTGTGTGTGTGTGTGTGTGTGTGTGTGTGTGTGTGTGTGCGTGTGTGTGTGTGTGTGTGTGTGTGTGTGTGTGTGTGTGTGTGTGTGTAACTAAATGTTCTTTTCATGCTATGAGCTTTTTTAAAGTGTAAACCAATAAATCCAATATGTTTTTTAACAGAACAAAATAGTTCCTGTAATCGTCTTTGGCAAGTAGAGAGAAGGTGCAAATCGGATTTGGGAACGACGCAATCTGTGCACGTAAGATTACCCTAGAGGCCAAGCGTGGGGTTTAAGAGGGTAAGCTTCTTACTGTAGTTGTATTATCTTTACTTTGTATCTTTCCCTGTGTCTACGTCACAGTATTAGCCTCGTTTAGTAGAAAATGAAATGATTGTGGATTGATTTGATTGTCTTTCAATTTTATCACTTGAGAAATAAAAATAGTATCCATTTTTTTAAAAATAAGTTTCCCATGTTATATATTGTATGTTCAAATGAGTTAATTTTAGTCTCAAGTTTATATAAAATGTTACAACAAAGAAAATTCATGACATTAATAAACAATTTCAGTAACAATAAATAGGCATTTTATTTTATTGCAATTTATTTATGTTGACTTGAAAAATACTTTCAGTTAATAACTTGGGAGTCTACCACGGATCTGTAATTAATGCAGCTTAATTACAGTTACAAGTTCAACTAATAACGCCTAGAAAAAGAAGTGATGTTATAATAAATATGAATAAGGGACGGCTACGATAACAACTGGTAATTGATTTAAAGGCAAACATAGCCTCAATATTTCAAGAGCCCTTACCTGGACTAGATCTATTCTATATTGGGTCATGAAGACGAGCTATCCGTTACATCCCCCTGTAAGGAAAGGGATGGGGGTAAATGAGGGAATACAGGTTTAGGAAGAGGAAATAATGACCTCAAAATACTGAAATTATAGTTCGCGATGGAAGGGTGAGTTATCTGTAGAAGATCTACTTTGAGAGGGTGTGAATAGGCGATGCGGTGTATGTATGCTATCCAGCAATAAGTACCAATTTATTCTTTCGCTAAAAAGAGTTACACTATAATTTATAATAAAAATAAAAACCTGTTGCAACATTAAATGAGTTCTTAGATATCGTTACAGACACAGCTGGTAGCACAGGCTCTGTTAAGTGTTGTAGTAACATCACAAGATATACGTTCGTCCCACGCCCTCTTCAAAAAGACATCCTAAAGGGTTGTATAAAGATGTGGGAGCATTAGGAGATTTTCACCTTTGACGACCCTCTATAGCACTGCTCTGAGAAGGATCATTGGGTCGTCCTCGATAATGGAATAACGTCCGAATGATAAAAAGATATAAACGTTTTTTTGTGTGCAATGTTCAATACGCGTCACGTTGTATTGTTAATTAATAATAATAATAATAATAATAATAATAATAATAATAATAATAATAATAATAATAATAATAATAATAATAATAATAATAATAATAATAATAATAATAATAATAATAATAATAATTATAATAATAATAATAATAATAATAATAATAATAATAAAACAAGGTATATTTATTAAGTCATGTGATATAGAAGGGAGGTTCTAAATTTTAGTTTTTTTAAAGTAATTTGACAGAAGGAAAGCAGTAAACTTACAAAAGTATCCTACGTGACCTAACGTTGTCTAATAAATTCTAGAAGATGTAATCTTTTAATAAAATTTATAGTTATATTGTCAAAATGATTAACACTGAACAAATATACGTACAATAGTTTTAAATTTGTTTAAATTAGGTTTTTGTCTTTGAAAATTCAAACGAGATTTTTATTGTAGCCTGTCTTTCTTCAGAACAATTAGATTAGAAGAGAGTCTGTCTGAGTCAATTGTTAGATATAATTGTGTTTGATATATCCGGCCCGAGATCAAAATACTGTTGGAGGTTGTTGCCTATAGACTAAAATTATATAAGTTGTTAGACGAAAATAAGAGAAAGCTTAGTAAATTAACGTAGAAATAATGTATGTAATTTTGTATAAAATAGAATAACTTTTAGGAAAGGCGTTTGTATAGAGCATAAGAGGAGAAAAACCGAAGGCCACCTATTAATTATACGAGTTGTTAATTGGAAACTAAAACACAGAGTCCCTACAGTAGTCTGGTACTCTGAACCTCTCATATTCCTCGTTGCACTGGCGTAACACACATTAGGGGGATAAACCCAGGGTGAAGTAAATAACGCCTTTTATTTGACTACAAAATTAAAAAAATGGAAATGGCTGAAAGAAAAGAAGGCAGAGGCAATTATAGGAAGTAATAATCTGATTTTGTTTAAGGAGATTTTGTTTACTTCTAAATAATTTCCTGTGTTAAGCACAAATAAAAAAAAAATATATATTTTTTGTTTACTTATGTTCGGCTTTGCCGTTGTTAGCATAATTATGGAATAAGAAATTTGGGGTGGTTTCCTTAAAAGATGCAAAGACGTGATGTAATATTCTGGGAATAGTAGAAAAAAAAATTTTACTCGAAAAGTTAGAATCATGAAAAAGTATTAGCCATTATTAAATTACGGAGCAACTGTGGTTTTTATCTAATTGTGTAGCTAGACTGTAACTCCTGTTAGAATATTCTGGGAATTTAGTGGTGGATACAGGACATCCACATTTAAAAACAGCGACTCTTACTCATCATGTAAACCTCTTGCCATTTCCCCTAAGATCAATGCCTCTTGATAGAGAGATTTACTGCGCTTGTCGTAATTCCCTCAAGAGTAAACATAAGATGCAATCTAAAAGTCTTAGTTTGTATATAAATCACGTAGCTTGCACGTGGTCTTACGCTCCCAGAATTTCATTGTAAAGTATCATCAGTATTGAATTTCATCACCACAAAACACGTAGGAATAAATTTAAAAATTTAAATGTTAGTAATGATAAATGTAATCGTTAGAGTATGTTCAGCACAAAATAATATAAAAACAATTTCTCATTTTATAGGTTAGATTAGGAAGCGTAGGGGTACTCTTAGATGGATTGTTAGGAAGTTGATATAAACACCCACTCTCAGAAATTTGACGCAATTTTGACAACAATAACTTAATGTATATATCGTCTATTTTATAAAATAACCCTAATAATGTTTGAATATAAGTTAAATTGCTTTTAATAAATAAAGATAAATGAAGTAATTATTTTACTGTGTTGTGCTACTTATCACAAAAGGAAAAAGAAAGAAATAGAAGAATTAGGATATTCTTATTTTAGTAGCGAACATGTGCGTTAGATAAAATAAAATTATCCTTATTGTATAAAATACAATAAGGTGATTGTAATACTATACGTAGGTTTAGTTTAGTGAACATGTGCGTTTGATAAAATAAAATTATCCTTATTGTATAAAATACAATAAGGTGATTGTAATACTATACGCAGGTTTAGTTTAGCGAACATGTGAGTTAGATAAAATAAAATTATCCTTATTGTATAAAATACAATAAGGTGATTGTAATACTATACGCAGGTTTAGTTTAGCGAACATGTGCGTTAGATAAAATAAAATTATCCTTATTGTATAAAATACAATAAGGTGATTGTAATACTATACGCAGGTTTAGTTTAGCGAACATGTGAGTTAGATAAAATAAAATTATCCTTATTGTATAAAATACAATAAGGTGATTGTAATACTATACGCAGGTTTAGTTTAGCGAACATGTGAGTTAGATAAAATAAAATTATCCTTATTGTATAAAATACAATAAGGTGATTGTAATACTATACCCAGGTTTAGTTTAGCGAACATGTGAGTTAGATAAAATAAAATTATCCTTATTTTATAAAATACAATAAGGTGATTGTAATACTATACCCAGGTTTAGTTTAGCGAACATGTGAGTTAGATAAAATAAAATTATCCTTATTTTATAAAATACAATAAGGTGATTGTAATACTATACCCAGGTTTAGTTTAGCGAACATGTGAGTTAGATAAAATAAAATTATCCTTATTTTATAAAATACAATAAGGTGATTGTAATACTATACGCAGGTTTAGTTTAGCGAACATGTGCGTTAGATAAAATAAAATTATCCTTATTGTATAAAATACAATAAGGTGATTGTAATACTATACGCAGGTTTAGTTTAGCGAACATGTGAGTTAGATAAAATAAAATTATCCTTATTGTATAAAATACAATAAGGTGATTGTAATACTATACGCAGGTTTAGTTTAGCGAACATGTGCGTTAGATAAAATAAAATTATCCTTATTGTATAAAATACAATAAGGTGATTGTAATACTATACGCAGGTTTAGTTTATGTATATCATAAAGAATATATTTAAAATATTAACAAATAACAAAATTAAACCCATAACTCTTGAATAAACCGTTATATTTTTCTAATAATAATTTGGTAACCATTGACGCAATCAATAGATTTTTTTACAACTCCTCTTTATCATCAAAATACCACATTGTATTCGTCTTACATGTCACGTTGCCCTCAAGCTAATTATTCAAGTGTTAATGCAGTTATTTTACGCTCAATCCAATTAGCAACACTCTAGAATAAGATGTGGGTATCAGATACATTGAATTGCATATTTAAAAAATGCATTCCCTATTTGTCTTTGAATAAATCTTTTATTAGCTTCTCATGTTATCTTATATTTTTCAACGAATTCACCCTTCACATTTGTTTCCTACTTTAAAGCGAGCAAAATACCTCCCTTAGACCAGAACGTTACCTTCTGATTTATGACCCTTTTTAAATCCAATTATTTAGAAAGTTTCGTTATAATACTGCTTTACTCTTCAAGTGGGTGGTTTATATTTTAAAATACATGTATATAGCACGATAATATGCAATTATGCTACGAACGGTCGTTAGGTGGGTAGAAACATTAAAAAAAGCATCAAGTAAAAGTGGGTGTTCTTTAAATATCGGTAAATATGTAAGAGATATGCCAGTTCGAGGACACTGAATGATAAATTTGAATGAGGTTAATATTCTTGTACCCTTTAGAATAATAGATTTTGACAACAAAGTTTACAGGAAATAAGTTAGGAAATATATAGTTGCTAAATGCGTGTGAGGGTAAATATAGGAATCGAAGGTTCAAAATAAGGAAGTAAAGACATGTAAAAGGGTAAAATTAGGAAGTGCCCTTTAGAATAATAGATTTTGACAACAAAGTTTACCGGAAATAAGTTGAGAAATATGTAGTTGCTAAATGCGTGTGAGGGTAAATATAGGAATCGAAGGTTTAAAATAAGGAAGTGAAGACATGTAAAAGGGTAAAATTAGGAAGTGCCCTTTAGAATAATAGATTTTGACAACAAAGTTTACAGGAAATAAGTTAGGAAATATGTAGTTGCTAAATGCGTGTGAGGGTAAATATAGGAATCGAAGGTTCAAAATAAGGAAGTGAAGACATGTAAAAGGGTAAAATTAGGAAGTACCCTTTAGAATAATAGATTTTGACAACAAAGTTTACAGGAAATAAGTTAGGAAATATATAGTTGCTAAATGCGTGTGAGGGTAAATATAGGAATCGAAGGTTCAAAATAAGGAAGTGAAGACATGTAAAAGGGTAAAATTAGGAAGTACCCTTTAGAATAATAGATTTTGACAACAAAGTTTACAGGAAATAAGTTAGGAAATATATAGTTGCTAAATGCGTGTGAGGGTAAATATAGGAATCGAAGGTTCAAAATAAGGAAGTGAAGACATGTAAAAGGGTAAAATTAGGAAGTACCCTTTAGAATAATAGATTTTGACAACAAAGTTTACAGGAAATAAGTTAGGAAATATATAGTTGCTAAATGCGTGTGAGGGTAAATATAGGAATCGAAGGTTCAAAATAAGGAAGTGAAGACATGTAAAAGGGTAAAATTAGGAAGTACCCTTTAGAATAATAGATTTTGACAACAAAGTTTACAGGAAATAAGTTAGGAAATATGTAGTTGCTAAATGCGTGTGAGGGTAAATATAGGAATCGAAGGTTCAAAATAAGGAAGTGAAGACATGTAAAAGGGTAAAATTAGGAAGTACCCTTTAGAATAATAGATTTTGACAACAAAGTTTACAGGAAATAAGTTAGGAAATATATAGTTGCTAAATGCGTGTGAGGGTAAATATAGGAATCGAAGGTTCAAAATAAGGAAGTGAAGACATGTAAAAGGGTAAAATTAGGAAGTACCCTTTAGAATAATAGATTTTGACAACAAAGTTTACAGGAAATAAGTTAGGAAATATGTAGTTGCTAAATGCGTGTGAGGGTAAATATAGGAATCGAAGGTTCAAAATAAGGAAGTGAAGACATGTAAAAGGGTAAAATTAGGAAGTACCCTTTAGAATAATAGATTTTGACAACAAAGTTTACAGGAAATAAGTTAGGAAATATGTAGTTGCTAAATGCGTGTGAGGGTAAATATAGGAATCGAAGGTTCAAAATAAGGAAGTGAAGACATGTAAAAGGGTAAAATTAGGAAGTACCCTTTAGAATAATAGATTTTGACAACAAAGTTTACAGGAAATAAGTTAGGAAATATATAGTTGCTAAATGCGTGTGAGGGTAAATATAGGAATCGAAGGTTCAAAATAAGGAAGTGAAGACATGTAAAAGGGTAAAATTAGGAAGTACCCTTTAGAATAATAGATTTTGACAACAAAGTTTACAGGAAATAAGTTAGGAAATATGTAGTTGCTAAATGCGTGTGAGGGTAAATATAGGAATCGAAGGTTCAAAATAAGGAAGTGAAGACATGTAAAAGGGTAAAATTAGGAAGTACCCTTTAGAATAATAGATTTTGACAACAAAGTTTACAGGAAATAAGTTAGGAAATATATAGTTGCTAAATGCGTGTGAGGGTAAATATAGGAATCGAAGGTTCAAAATAAGGAAGTGAAGACATGTAAAAGGGTAAAATTAGGAAGTACCCTTTAGAATAATAGATTTTGACAACAAAGTTTACAGGAAATAAGTTAGGAAATATATAGTTGCTAAATGCGTGTGAGGGTAAATATAGGAATCGAAGGTTCAAAATAAGGAAGTGAAGACATGTAAAAGGGTAAAATTAGGAAGTACCCTTTAGAATAATAGATTTTGACAACAAAGTTTACAGGAAATAAGTTAGGAAATATGTAGTTGCTAAATGCGTGTGAGGGTAAATATAGGAATCGAAGGTTCAAAATAAGGAAGTGAAGACATGTAAAAGGGTAAAATTAGGAAGTACCCTTTAGAATAATAGATTTTGACAACAAAGTTTACAGGAAATAAGTTAGGAAATATGTAGTTGCTAAATGCGTGTGAGGGTAAATATAGGAATCGAAGGTTCAAAATAAGGAAGTGAAGACATGTAAAAGGGTAAAATTAGGAAGTACCCTTTAGAATAATAGATTTTGACAACAAAGTTTACAGGAAATAAGTTAGGAAATATGTAGTTGCTAAATGCGTGTGAGGGTAAATATAGGAATCGAAGGTTCAAAATAAGGAAGTGAAGACATGTAAAAGGGTAAAATTAGGAAGTACCCTTTAGAATAATAGATTTTGACAACAAAGTTTACAGGAAATAAGTTAGGAAATATATAGTTGCTAAATGCGTGTGAGGGCAAATATAGGAATCGAAGGTTCAAAATAAGGAAGTGAAGACATGTAAAAGGGTAAAATTAGGAAGTGCCCTTTAGAATAATAGATTTTGACAACAAAGTTTACAGGAAATAAGTTAGGAAATATATAGTTGCTAAATGCGTGTGAGGGCAAATATAGGAATCGAAGGTTCAAAATAAGGAAGTGAAGACATGTAAAAGGGTAAAATTAGGAAGTGCCCTTTAGAATAATAGATTTTGACAACAAAGTTTACAGGAAATAAGTTAGGAAATATATAGTTGCTAAATGCGTGTGAGGGCAAATATAGGAATCGAAGGTTCAAAATAAGGAAGTGAAGACATGTAAAAGGGTAAAATTAGGAAGTGCCCTTTAGAATAATAGATTTTGACAACAAAGTTTACAGGAAATAAGTTAGGAAATATATAGTTGCTAAATGCGTGTGAGGGCAAATATAGGAATCGAAGGTTCAAAATAAGGAAGTGAAGACATGTAAAAGGGTAAAATTAGGAAGTGCCCTTTAGAATAATAGATTTTGACAACAAAGTTTACAGGAAATAAGTTAGGAAATATATAGTTGCTAAATGCGTGTGAGGGCAAATATAGGAATCGAAGGTTCAAAATAAGGAAGTGAAGACATGTAAAAGGGTAAAATTAGGAAGTGCCCTTTAGAATAATAGATTTTGACAACAAAGTTTACAGGAAATAAGTTAGGAAATATATAGTTGCTAAATGCGTGTGAGGGCAAATATAGGAATCGAAGGTTCAAAATAAGGAAGTGAAGACATGTAAAAGGGTAAAATTAGGAAGTGCCCTTTAGAATAATAGATTTTGACAACAAAGTTTACAGGAAATAAGTTAGGAAATATATAGTTGCTAAATGCGTGTGAGGGTAAATATAGGAATCGAAGGTTTAAAATAAGGAAGTGAAGACATGTAAAAGGGTAAAATTAGGAAGTACCCTTTAGAATAATAGATTTTGACAACAAAGTTTACAGGAAATAAGTTAGGAAATATATAGTTGCTAAATGCGTGTGAGGGTAAATATAGGAATCGAAGGTTCAAAATAAGGAAGTGAAGACATGTAAAAGGGTAAAATTAGGAAGTGCCCTTTAGAATAATAGATTTTGACAACAAAGTTTACAGGAAATAAGTTAGGAAATATATAGTTGCTAAATGCGTGTGAGGGCAAATATAGGAATCGAAGGTTCAAAATAAGGAAGTGAAGACATGTAAAAGGGTAAAATTAGGAAGTGCCCTTTAGAATAATAGATTTTGACAACAAAGTTTACAGGAAATAAGTTAGGAAATATATAGTTGCTAAATGCGTGTGAGGGCAAATATAGGAATCGAAGGTTCAAAATAAGGAAGTGAAGACATGTAAAAGGGTAAAATTAGGAAGTGCCCTTTAGAATAATAGATTTTGACAACAAAGTTTACAGGAAATAAGTTAGGAAATATGTAGTTGCTAAATGCGTGTGAGGGTAAATATAGGAATCGAAGGTTCAAAATAAGGAAGTGAAGACATGTAAAAGGGTAAAATTAGGAAGTGCCCTTTAGAATAATAGATTTTGACAACAAAGTTTACAGGAAATAAGTTAGGAAATATGTAGTTGCTAAATGCGTGTGAGGGCAAATATAGGAATCGAAGGTTCAAAATAAGGAAGTGAAGACATGTAAAAGGGTAAAATTAGGAAGTGCCCTTTAGAATAATAGATTTTGACAACAAAGTTTACAGGAAATAAGTTAGGAAATATATAGTTGCTAAATGCGTGTGAGGGTAAATATAGGAATCGAAGGTTCAAAATAAGGAAGTGAAGACATGTAAAAGGGTAAAATTAGGAAGTGCCCTTTAGAATAATAGATTTTGACAACAAAGTTTACAGGAAATAAGTTAGGAAATATATAGTTGCTAAATGCGTGTGAGGGTAAATATAGGAATCGAAGGTTCAAAATAAGGAAGTGAAGACATGTAAAAGGGTAAAATTAGGAAGTGCCCTTTAGAATAATAGATTTTGACAACAAAGTTTACAGGAAATAAGTTAGGAAATATGTAGTTGCTAAATGCGTG
>JBAIZL010000091.1:1367500-1445000 GCA_036971475.1 Prosapia bicincta
GCAATTATGTCAACACATTTTCATTGTGTGTGTGTGTTTGTGTGTGTGTGTGTGTGTGTGTGTGTGTGTGTGTGTGTGTGTGTGTGTATGTATGGATGTGTGTGTATGTGGGGGTGCATGTGTGGGGGTGGATAAAGATTCTATATGTTATTCAGTATACATATCCATGTATGTATGAACCTTGTAGACTACGACAACACACGGCGTTATGTAGGCAATTCAATGACAAAGCTCTATGTGTAGGTGTGTGTGTGTGTGTGTGTGTGTGTGTGTGTGTGTGTATGTGGGGGTGCATGTTTTTGGGTGGATAAATATTCTATATGTTATTCAGTATACATATCCATGTATGTATGAACCTTGTAGACTACGACAACATACGGCGTTATGTATGCAATTCAATGACAAAGCTCTATGTGTTGGTGTGTGTGTGTGTGTGTGTGTGTGTGTGTGTATGTGGGGGTGCATGTGTGGGGGTGGATAAAGATTCTATATGTTATTCAGTATACATATCCATGTATGTATGAACCTTGTAGACTACACACGGCGTTATGTAGGCAATTCAATGACAAAGCTTTATGTGTACACGGGTGTGAGTTTTCACCATAAGATGACAGCGTTTTCTTTGTTGAATATTCATCTATTAACACACAATTTATAATATTGAATCATAAATTCATAAAGGTAAAAGTCAAAATAGTGAACTCAAAATCTCACAAAAAATTAGTTTTTAATAAACACACACACACAAATCTAGTTTCGCCTTCTTGAGATTTTGTGTTCACTATTTTGACTTTTACCTTTGTGAATAGTTCTCACTAGCTAAGCTCTAATTAACTAAATAAATTCATACTTAAAAAATGTAATGGATAGTTACAGATAAGAACTTTACCTTCCATCATTAGCATTGTAGAGATCATTTTATTCGTCACCTATAAAACAAGAATCTATATATCTAGAAACGTTGACGACCAGAAGAGGCTCTTGACAATATAAAAAATGAAAAATTGATGGGAATTTTCCAGCCATTGTTTTATTATAATTAGGAATATATAATATATAATATCATATATTAGTCTTCTTATACTTGAAAAGTAGAAAACTAATGTATATATCTACAAACTTTGAGTAATATGTATGTACATTAAAGTGTAAGTGAAGATAATAATGTGCTCTAACACTTAACTATAGCAAACGTATGGGGAGGGGAATGAGAAAAAGAGAGAGATGGTGGAAGAGAAAGAGGAAGGGCGAAGGAGATATAAAAGTTTCGGACTACATTTTGCGAGCTATAACAGAGAAAAATATAGTAACATTGAAGCTTATTGAACCTGAGTGGTAGACAAGAAAAACCTTTACCAGATGAAAATCTATTAAGTTGAGGAGCTTATAATTAAGTATTTGATCAAGCCGAACAGCCTGACGTTCATCTACGTGACACCGACGTCAGTCCACAGATTTATGTCTCGTAAAGTATCACAAGCTTGGGAGCTGATTTCCCCCATCAGTTTAGGCAACCTAATTTCGAAACTTTAGATAATTTAACTTATGTTAAGGGATTGATATCACTAAGAAATATTTGAGCTTTGCTATTATCTCTTAGAGATTTTATCTCATCAGAGAGTATTGATATTTTGAACAACATTTCCAATTATACTATACATTTTAATACGTTTGTTCAATCTTAACGAAGTAATGAATATATTTCTTTGTTACCCTAAGTTAAAAAATAAAATAGATATTTATTTTTATAACTATAATATGTATTTATTTACTAACAAATCAATCTCAATTTATTGTTAATTGTGAATATCAACAAACTCGGAGTGGAGTGGAGATGTTTCTCTTCAGACGGAGTCGATGTTTACTAAACACTTCCGAGGTTGCTGCCGTCTGCAACCTAATTGATCATTACGGCGCTGCCTAGCTGTTTTATTTTGCCTGGACCTTCCTACGTTTTTCTCCATTAGGAGTGACATCGCAGAGTGTGACAGGTTTTCCTTCAACCAGACCTAATGACACTGTCTGCGACTGAGCGATCAATCACACAGTCGATGAGGTTCTGACGTTTTTATTTTTATTCATAATTATGGATCATGTTTTATATAATTGCTTGTAACAATGTGCATAATTCTTACATGATACATTTTTTTTCTATTGATCACTGGTTTAGGGTTTGTGCAACTGTAAAATCTGGCCGCGAACCGCCACTGGTAAGAATAATGAAAATTACTAAAAGAGTTTTGAAATCTCATGGCAGAGATACTTATCATCGTAAACTCACCTACATCATGATTGTTTTCATTTACTCGTATGGTGATTGCGAGTAGATCATTTCTATTACTATACAATTTGGTTTTTTTATTATTTCAAATTGAGTTTTATTAAAATCTATTTTAATTTCAATGAAATAAAGAAATTATTTGTTCTGGTGTTCGTTGTAATCCTACCTAATAATAATATTTACAACCGAGAGAATATTTTTTCTCAAAACAAATGTTCGCTTCCCAATTCTAACGACCAAAACATTCGTTTTTGTTCCTAACTACAAAATACTGTAATTCTTAGTTTTACGTGACTATAAGTCTCTTCTCGTACATCTGAACACATTGCGACAGCTGGTACATATAAACACCAAGCAACGTGTTTGCAGAGTGCAAGCAAACAGTACAAAACAAAGTGAGCTTTGATGGAAATGTTTTCGAAGCTTAGTAATTAGTCCCTAACACGGATTTATACCCTCATCGTGCTGCCTTCATGGGAGACTTATACAGTTTTAATGTTTCCATAAATGTAAAAAAATATCGTGGTCAATAACACTTGGAGTAGACCTACGAGGGTTGGGGGTTGCCAGATAAGGGCAAGTAAAGGAAATAAATGCCATTTTTTCAACGGTAATTAGTTAAAAGAGCTTCTACATACATCTGCATGTTATGTCAGTCGTTTAAAATATTTGCTTGGGAATTATTTTCTAAAACACTCCTAAAATAATACAGGATTGAAAAGACAAGGAGGGGAATATAGGTGAGATACTAGTTTCCCTCAAATTACGAAATTGGTTTAGTACTCGTAATTATATATAGTATAACCATGTAAGACTGTAAATAGTATAACTACGTGAGACTCTAAATAGTATAACTTCGTGAGACTGTAAATAGTATAACTACATGAGACTGTAAATAGTATAACTACGTGAGACTGTAAATAGTATAACTACGTGAGACTGTAAATAGTATAACTACGTGAGACTGTAAATAGTATAACTTCATGAGACTGTAAATAGTATAACTACGTGAGACTGTAAATAGTTTAACTACGTGAGACTGTAAATAGTATAACTTCGTGAGACTGTAAATAGTATAACTACGTGAGACTGTAAATAGTATAACGTCGTGAGACTTTAAATAGTATAACTACGTGAAACTGTAAATAGTATAACTACGTGAGACTGTAAATAGTATAACTACGTGAGACTTTAAATAGTATAAAATTTTGTTTATAATCATGTTTCTAAAGAAATTAACAAAATGGCGGTTTCGCACAGCCGATTATTTTTCTTACTGGTTACGAAAAATATTTTTATCTTTTAGCTTTTAATTTTTCAGTTTCGTATATAAACAGAAGTTTATAAAAGCTTTTAATACGTCTAGCTACTAAAATAAAATAAACTTATAAACGTATGAGGTTAGAAGGTTTTTAAATACGGTTTTGCCTTTAATGATTTTAAATTAATTTACTCCAGTTTAAAATATAAAGCATTACCTCAATGAATGTGTACGTTATGTAAAACCATTGTAAAAGCCACACACACACACATACACACACAAACACACACACACACACACACACACACACACACACACACATACACACACACACACACACACATCACACAAACACACACACACACACACACACACGCACACACACACACACATACACACATACACACACACACACACACACACACACATCACACAAACACACACTCACTCACACAAACACACACACACACACACACTCACACACACACACACACACACACACACACACACACTTAAACACACACACACACACACACACACACACACACACACACACACACACACACACTCACACACTCACTCACACACACACACACACACAGACACACACTCACTCACACAAATACACACACACACGCGCTAGCGCTCGCACACTCACGTCACAGAGTTTCGTATAAAAAGTAATATAATCGAGATATTTTATTTAAATTTCGGTCTTATAGGTAATTTTCAACACATTCTTATAACATTATTTTTACTAAAACATTATTTTAAGAAATTTTGTGTATATTTTATTTACAATATTTTACTCTATAATTACCATGAAATGTAAAAAGTAGAAAAATAATTTTTATTACTACGGTACTGTATCTAATAACTCATTGCAATCTCGTACTACCTGTAACTGCTTCCAATATTACGCCAAATAAATTCCCTTTGGCTACTGTACGATATTATAGATTGATATTACAAATCTAAAGAACACGTTTTAAGGCCAACGCTTTGCATATTGGACTTTACACTTTCACCGTGCTGTCTATACAGCATGCGTTCAAAATTTAACGATCTCATAAAAGCCTAAATTTAACGTGGTCATTAGCGCTGGGGTTTGTAGATAAGGGTAAACAAGGGCGTCGGGGCTGCAGATAAGGGCAAATACCGGAGCGAAATGACACTTTGTGGATATTAATTACGAAAAACCAACTTCGGCAGCGTTGCAATTGCTAATACCTGAAACCTTGTTGTAAGTGTTGAATATTTAGAGGTTAGGATCTGAATTATTTATGATTGTAATGGCGACAACTTCTGGGGTATGTCAGAGAAATCACGCAATGATATAGTTTGTGCTATAAGGCCGTTATTAAAATTTAAATTACGAGTAAAGGTGGACAAATATCGAGATAAAACTCTGAATTGTATTATCTCGTTGTATTAGTTGGAACTCTTGTACTTTTTCTATCCCTTAATGTACCTAAGTTAACAGTGGTGATTGTCTTCGGTATTGCAAAGTGGAAGAGGGCAGGAGTAATAGTTTAAACTGTTGAAAAGTTTACAATCGGAATAGTTGAAAAGAAATCGATGGTTTTTACACGATTAAACATGAGTATAAAAGTTGCTGAAGACTTTTATATTGCAGTAACTATTTCAAATATTATATACGCCTCGATTACCATAACCTTCATTTATTAATACTTTATTTCAGACCACCTTCTTTAAAATAAAACACACACACACATACTCTGTGGAACAATAAAATTTAAATAACTGTTTGCAATAAGTAAATTAATAAAATCCTCCTCTTACATTACTCTTTAAAAGTTACAGATTCTATATTCCACAGGTTCATTTGTTTGCATGAACTGCTAACTGTAATATGAATAATGAAGCCCTGTTACGTAGCAAAACTTCTCATCAGGCGTCTAAGTGGTTTTTACAATGTTGCAAAACAATGTTGTTTAAAAGAAATAACATCTCTGAAAAAAAACTTGACAGTATTTTGAGTGTTACTTATAACAATTATAGTCATATGTTATATATAGAATTCAGTTATTCAAAATCCTTTTCAAAAGTGTTTTCATGGGTTAGCTGAAATGTTACTGATTCCAATAAAAGAAATTAAACTAAATGTCTGTGACCCATGGAACGTGAGGTGCTATTCTTGAATTTCTCACTCCTTCGCTTGCTAATACTGGGACAATGCTTCCTCTTGAATCTCTTCCTCACTAGTTTCAATATCTTGGCTTCTCATCACAACCCTACCACATTTTAAAAATGTCTACTATAATTTAAATTAATCTTATCCAACAACAATCTACTTTCCTATTTACTAATTACCTCTAATAACAGTATTTTCTCATAAACACTCTGTTACTATTACAAACATTGCTTCATCCCAAGAACTTATTCCCGTGTTCCAACTTGTCCTACCACTGCTGTCTTCCGGAATCCATTTCCCCCATCTTCCATTTTGTGTTCTTCTCGCTTTAACGTCCTATTCAACAGGCAATTTTCAACCAATCACAAAACACGTTTTTCAAGTAGGCTACAATAATAGAATTTCAGTCACACCAGATCCAGGGTAATGTACCGTTACTTAGGTGGATACTTTACACTTTTGTAATACAATAAGTCACTACCCTAACTTCCCTAACGGTACCTTAGAGCACCCTGTAGCGCTTTATTTCTTTTTACAAGACAATTACTTAGTAGGTTCTACTGCCCTGAAAAAATCAGCCTTTATTTGTTACCTATTTTGTGTAAAACCTTTGTTGTTTTGTCACTGACAATGAGACGTAAAATTCATTGTAACGCTTTTCAAACATAAATGTATATTTTGAGGTTATGTATGTCTTGTCATTTCTTAATAATTAGGTGTAATTACTCCCCAGCTAAATTGAAAAAACATTTGTTAATCTTAAAGAAGTTAGTTTCACCTAAAGCACTTGCTAAAGATACTTGAAGCAATGTTTTCTTTACTTGATGCCGGCTAACATATATAGTATACACTATTGTTAATAATCTAAACGTATTTGAAACATGAACATATAATATTATTTCAAATATCACGAATAAACTACATTCACACAAACTGTAAAACCGAATAACAAATAAAAACGCATATTGAATGTACGATAAACGAGTTTCCTTTAAAAGTGATACAAGTGTCACTACTAAGAAACACCCCTGGGGCGGCAGTCCAAGGAAATTCCTGCGTGAGGAATAATCCCTAGGCGGATTTACATTGCCAAGCAGTTGCAATAAAATTGTTATGTCGTTTCTTGTATGCGCTCTTTTCTCCAAGATTTATAAAAACAAACAGTACATACAAATGTGTTTTGGTTGACTGTTTTTATGATACTTTAGATTTATAAAGACAAATACAAGTAATTTTTGCGAGCGCCAGAGAGTTACGGAAAATAAGTTCACGTATTTTATAACCACGTTAGAGAGATTAAAACGCGAGAATTTTATGGCGACCAGCTTTTTCAAGAGGAAAAATTGCTTTCATAATTTTATGCAGCTAGAGTTGGATTCGGGATGGAGCAATCTGTGATAGCTCATATATTTTCTTCTACCGAAATCATCTCTTTCGTAAGGTGTGCACGATCTATAAAGATTTAAATTAAGTACTTGCTTTATAGTTCGCGAGTAATAGCAAGAGACATGGCAAGCGATGCGCAGGAGCCTACTTGACATTGAAAGTGGCGGGAGGTCACACTGACTCGGTGTTTGTCGAACCTCCCTAATATACGTATCGGTCTCCTACAACCAATGCGACTTATTTACCCCTGGGCTTAGATGCGAAAGAGGGTAGACAGCTGCCAAACCTTCCCCCTCCACTAGTCGAAGAACTCCCACCAAGTCTCTTCATATACCTCGTCAGTTGTATCTCATTGGTTTTCTTTTAGATCCCTTAATCTCTCATTTCTACATTTCAAGATCCTAACCCAAGTTATCAGCTGAAGCAATGCCACAGGGACTCGTGACCTCCAACCAATTAATTTTGGCAGAAAAATAATTACCAATGAAACAAATGTATTCTACTTTGCCAATAATAGATAACAAATCTAGCATTGCCTATTATTTTTGTAAAGCTACACTACAAAACGCGCCTTTATGCTTTATTTTATATTAATAAAATACCTAATTTTTGCAAAATGTATTTTATAGTTTAGCAAGTTTTAGCGAATTAGATTCTCTATGACCAAACATTTGTGTAATTTTACGCCAAAATAGCATTAAATATGATTTCTAGGGATAAAAAGTTTTATAATGTCCCCAGGGGGTTACATCCCTCTGAACCCACCCTTCAAATACATCGTCCTTGCTACAATTGAGCTAAAGTCTTTCATTTAACATCGTTTCTAAATTTCCGCATTTCCAGAATAGAGGGGGATCTTTCTTTAATTCCCTCCGGTTGAGAACGAAATAGGTTACGACTATGCCCCCTGTAAGTTAGGGACTATGCCTACATAACTCCATGTATTTTTTAATTCTCAGCATTAGGGAATGATTCTGTTCGTACCTTCATCCTACCTAACTCTTTGATTTTACTTACTCGAGGGTGTAATCCGTAGTTACTTCTCAAGGACCCCATTATAGAATAGGTAAACATGCATAGTATGTTCAATTCCTATCCACGTAACGATATACCTTTTCCCTTATATCTTCTACTGGAAAGTTTGAGGTACTTACCTCATGCCTACGTACATCCATAATCCTTCCTTATCCTACCCTTCTGATTATTTCTGTCAATGTCTCTAAAACAATTCTGTTTTCAAGCTTTGAGTGCTAATTTTATAAATTTGTAATATAAATTATTGTACTTGTTTATTAGAATATGAGTTACATTTCTGACGAGAGATGTTTTCAATTTGACTAGTAGAGCAGGAAAACTACAAGCCTTGTACTGCTTAAACAATTTCATTTGTTTGGTAAAAATAGAATCGTATATTTATAAGTTATGATGGCCTTGTGAAACGAATGTGATAACAGCGTAAGATACGAAAATAAGGTCCATTAGAATAGACTGCTAAACGTATTAGGAGCTGTAATAAGATGGCCAAAGTAAATTGCAAAATGCTTTTTTATAATAATGTTCTGTACCAAACAAAGAAGTAAAACGAGTAAGATGATTGGCTATTTGGTTTTTAATTTTTAAACTTAGACTCAAAAACGACAAACTGCATTTAGTTCTTGTTATTATTTCTCCCTTTAAAAATCTTGAACGTCCTTATAATACTATATTTTAATTATTCATTTACGTTTACTATCAAAAGAGTTCTATAATTAGGAAAAATATAATACACTTTTAGGAAATTGGAAACAGATGTTGAAAAGCTAAACTATTTTTATTTGTAAATATTCACAAGGTAAAAACTAGTTAAAAGATCTAAAAGTTGTATTTTACTTACTAAAATGTTTTAGATTATTAAAATATATATATATCTAGTTAAAATTTTCATTTAGTCATACCTTTATTACTACTATTTCTTATAACGAATAATTAAAATTTTATTAGATATACATTCTGCTCTTTCTTATGTTTGGAGTGAAAAACATAAGCTTCCTGCAGAAGTCGAGGACAAAGCGTGAAGGCCTCTAAGGAAGCCTGAAAACAACAGAGATCCTTCACTTATACCGACTTGGCTTCCGTACTTAAAACAAGTAACGAGATTCCTTAAGCGAAATCAGAGAATATTTCTTCCTAATTATGATTATTTGGTTTTATGTCTTCGCCGCCTTTTCATAAAATAGAGCACGGTAGATTAATTAATGGCAATATGTCCTTTACTACGTAATTTACAAGCAATTCTAATCTTTTGTATTCAAATTATGTTTAGCTTTTTGCTCTACTTGTGCAGGTTAGCATTTGTTACACGTTACCCTAAACAAATATAATCTATATATATATATTACACAATATCTATATGCATATAACGTTTAATACATTTTCTCCAAGAAAAGGAAAGCAATTTAGAACTTTCACGCTAATGTTACTTAGCTATTTGCCGTGCTCTAAAGTTCACGATATTATGCTTTAAACTTTCTTTCTATTGTAATATGTTCTCCTGGTATCGTATATATTGTAAAAATCATTAAGAATTTCAATGAAGGGTTTTATTTAACAGAAAAAACATAAGCTGCAAAATTGGCGACAGACAATCTCACAATAAATCTAAACATTGACTTTTGAATCAGGAATAACCTAGGCTTTTACATGCAGACTAACAAAGCGATTTACAGTACTTTTCTTTCCTCCAGACAATGCAAAACATGAGGTTTAATCTAAAGGACTTATTTTGTATATTTATCACGTAGCTTTCACAGCCAAAATCTTATAAATTTAATCTTAGGTACCACGCTAAAGAAAACATAATTTGAGAATTAAAATGTTTAGATTACAGTATTATTTAGCAAATATCTTTAAAACATATATACAAATACGTTTCGTAGCGTTATATTTGTTAGTAGACAAAGTAAAGTTTGGAAAGGTTTCTCAACGATGTACATCATAAGAGAAATCCTGAAGGAATCCAGCACCAAAACCGATTAAATGATATAATAACCTCTAAAGATATGGGTATTTTAACGCCCACTTATAGAATGTAGATTTGTTGCCTTGTCTAGGTTAATATATATTAACTGATTAGACATTTAATTATTCCTTTGCCAAACTGCGTCCATTGTATTTGACCTTACACGTTTGATAAATACAAGCTCGCCTAAATAAAAGCTCTAAATATGGGTTTAAAAAAAATTTAAAACAAGACTAGTCTAGGGAATGGTATTTTAAAAATATTACTCTTTTGAAAAAAGTAATTTGTTATCACTCATTGCCATGTTTTAACACTAAACCAATGAGTGTAAAGGAAACGGAATCATATGTCCGTTTGAAAGTGATTCTGAACGGAAACTTTAATAAAAACGTCCATAGCTTTATTGAACCGATATATTTCTAAAGTTAAGGGTAGAAGCAACCCCTCACGGAATAAACCAAGATATTGACACAGTTAGCAATAAACATTTTCACTTTTCCAGTTTTCTACTGCCACAGACGCAATGGCAATAATTCCTAAGCTTAGGTAATATAGCCATGGTGTGAATATGATCTGAAGTAAATTGGGACGTTTTTTCACATACTTTAACTTAATGGGAGAGGCGAAATATTTCTTACTGATTCGCACTATGGTTTAATAAATGTAATATAAAAATATCAGTTTTTAATTTGAAACCTTGAATTGTTTACGTAATAAATGAATGATTTATTTATGTCTACTATATTGAATAATATTTCTACTTAAAAGAAGTAGAAATGACTTAAAATTTCTAAAATACTATTAAAAAAGTAATTTATAAAATAAACTTAGATTTAAATTTCCAAGAAAATTCCTTAAGTATTTGAAATTTAGTAAAACCACAAAAAGTTATGCAAGTATTCTATATTTAGCAATTAGTATTTATGCTAATAATACGTGACTGAGGAATTGAATAAATCGATCGCTAAGCTGAACTGGACGTAAAACGTGATGTTTTAGGTGAAATATTTGTGTTAAACGCAAAATGTAATCTACAGTTTTGGTTTTTCAAGTTTGAAACAAAATGGTAAAACTTAACTTTGGGTAAAATCAAGTAGCTATTTTCCTCGTAACGTAACTCGAACAACAGTAGCGTTTAAGAAACATAATGAGATAATGTTTACAAAAGTAAAAACCGAAACATTTTCCGGCACTTCTATAAAACATATTTACAACCGTATTTCGAGAACGAGATTTTAATCTTTATGTTGTCAAGGACGGCTTGATTTCGTAAAGACAAGTTGCTGTATAACACATAAGTAACCAACAGATTCTGATTTCCTTTGATATTTTACAATGCTTCCTTGAGTATATGCTATTAAATCCTACAGCTGACTTGGATGTTTGACAAAAGAGCTGTGGCGGGGTAACAATTTGTAGATGCTGTAATTAATTTACGGAAATATAGCATTTCATTGTATTTTGCCATCGTAACAACACTTTTATTTACAAAACGATTTTAAAAATAATGTTTCATCTATTTATTTAACTACTTCCATCTATCTATTTTAACTATTTCCAATAAAAGGGTAATCCATAAGGCTATAAATATATGAAGCCTTACAAACCTTTTCCTGTAGCACTTCCCAAAAATATTTAGGAATCGTTATTGGTAACCATGACAACACAATACAAAGCATAACGTGTTAGTATCGAAAACAATAAGTTTCCCTACTCTGAGTATATCACATGGCAAATACGAAAGTACAATAAATAGGTAGCTTAGGCCTGCTCAGACGATGCACAATGCAATTTACAAACTTCCTCTTGCTGCATCGGATAAGAAGAGTAATTTTCTTTCTTGAAAATAAACTCATTGTTGTATAAATGAGTATTCAACACTATCTCAAACGGCGATGAAGTATATCTTTTCTCTCTCGGCGACACTCTCACGTTACTGTTTCGCAAGACGTTACTGTTTGTTGTTTATCATAAAAACACAGTCAGAAGGAAGAAAGTGTTTGCTTTTCTGTGTTTTCATGGCTTTTGTAAATCCTCATATCCAAAGCACAGAAAAACCACTCTTGGCCAAAGTTTTAGAAATGTTTCTCGGAAACGTCCATTTGTCACATGTTAGTATTGTCTGATCAGGCTCTTCATGGCAATTCTGTAATTTTGTATACATCATGGTTTACTTTACAGTTCATTATAAAATCCTGCCAAACAATTTTAAAACCAATGTAAATAATAATTTTATTAAACTTCTCTACAATTTAAAATTTAAAGTTCTGATTCAATATAACTTTCAAAATAATTTGTATATTTATCTAAAGAATGTTCGTTATAAAAATTAATGTTTAGGCTTGTACGCTATTCCGGAAAACTTTGCTTTAAATATATCTTACCTAATTCTACAGTACGATTTTTTAAAATAATAGTGTAAACCTATTTCATTAAAAAGATATTTCTCTATTTATTATTTTGATCTAAAATGGTTAAAACAAAACTTCGACAAAATGTTTCTATTTTAGACATCATAATGGGAGCCTAATATTTTTATTATTTTGTGTTAAATAAAATTCTATAAAATGATTAAATACAGCAGATAATGAACGACTATAAGATATTGATTAAATTATTTTTATATATTTCTAATTTAAAATGTATAATTTTTGAGATAGTTTGTATCAATAATAAAAGAGTGTATATTTCATTATAATAACATCAGATGCACCACTATTGAGGCTAATTCGTAAACCTAAGTAGCAAAGGCAAAGACGCCAAGTTGATACTTTATAAAGATACTCATATTGAAAATATTAGTAATACCATTGTAATAAATCTAGAATTTAACCTGGAGGAACATTTTTTAACTGCTAATTTGCAAATATTTACAAAAACTCAGACTTATTTGGTTTACAGTATTTAGCATCAGTTAGTAAAGATTGTAATCAATCGACAATTTATTGATTTTCACAATAGTTATTTATTCTGCAAAAGTTTGTCGGTATTTACTCTGCTACTTTTCTTTGACTTGAAATGAAGTAACATTCATTTTCCCTCAGTTATTAAAAACCTTTTGATCCATGATTTTAATATTTACATTTATCTCATTTTTAATATTTCTAAAAAGATGGGTTAATGTATTCATAAAGCTTCTTTGTCTGTAATGAATACGTGTCTAAACACTGATGCACCGCTGTATTTTGTAACAGTTACGAATAAATGCAAGAAATATTTTTTGTTATCTCTTTGTATAACTTTTAATTACCAATAAATATATTATAATATGATCTATATAATTCACAATTTGTTCTTTTACAAAATCCTTTTAATTTCTCCTAAGTTGTTCTATGAATACTTAACTTATTTGTCGACCTTTATAGCGGGTATATTTGTCAGTGGAAAAAGTATCTGGAAGCAGTTCGTCTCTACACGAAACGGTCTTTTATTTCTAATTACAAAATAAATTTTAAAAAATGTGCAACTTTAAAACTTTATCAGTTTTCTTATAAATAAAGTTTCTTTAGTATAAGTTTTCCTAAAGTAGGAAACAATTTTATTTGTTTTGTTAATAATTAGGCTAAAAAATGTACTGTGGGTATTTTCGGATATTATTATTATAAGAACAATAATCTATAGCTTACAAAAAGATGTTTATTGTTTAAGTTTATAACAATATATACACATATAAATTATATAATGAAAATATTGTTATTAATAAGTATGTTGACTAGATGAATAATAACGCATATGTAAATAGTTAAACCCTACGAGTCAGACTAGCAACACGTAAAATAAAATAAGATTTGAGGTGTCAGATAATGTTAACCCAGCGAAGACTTCTCGCTAATTAACGCTTACAAAGAGATATTTCAGTATTTCCCCTTATCTGCAACGCCCAGCCCTCGTCTTTAACCCAGAAGCGCCAATGGCCGCGTTACCTTTTATCTCCAATCCGTTGGACTCTCTGTAAAGCCCGAGTACTACACCACTAAACATTAACCTTCCGAACAAAGATATCACCAAAGGTTTAAAGTCTTATCCTACACAAATAGAGAAACATAGAATACAGTAACTTACACAAATCTTTCTTATTGCAGGAATTTTCTTATCTTAATCACAGTTTAAAATAACAGATCCATACTTACTTTATGTCAGTTAACAGATTTTACGTTGCTAAGCTTCTTTGTTATTAATTGATGTTCTCTCAAGTGGAATTCCGCTCCAGGGTTTACCCTTATGTACAACCCCCCTTTCTTGATATTAGATATTACACAAACCCCAACGCTAGCGAACACGTTTAAAATAAAGTCCTAATGGAAGCATTAAAATTTTAAAAGGTTCTTGTTAGGACGGTTCGGGTCACATTCAGCACATAAAGCTGGCAGGAAGACCTTTCCTTTAAAACTGTATTTTTAATGCAGAATATCTTGCGATACTATAACCAGATAGTTTTCACAAAATATGTAAAATTTGTGTTAATTTTATTACATAAAGGCTGTCACCTATAACGACCAGTTTTTATGGCATCTATAGAAAATTCAAACCAAGAGTACCGCACGATGATCAAATGAAGTATTTATTAAAAACAAGCACAGAATGTTTGTCAATATTTGTATAATAATATGTAACATTTTTCCTAAACCAAAACTAATTCATTATAATATAATAGTAATACAATGTATCCCAATAAATTATTTTAATGTAATATTATAAATGGGTTATATCATTATTTTCCCTTCGTGTTAAATTCATGACACCAACCTGAGTATCCTGTTTCACGAGTAGCAACAGATTTTAAGATTGTCAAATAATATCATTTCTTGATATCTTTAAAACCTTATTTCTTTTTACATCTGAATGTCGTTCTTTTCTGTTTTTGTTGTATACATTTCTTTAAAATGCAAATATTTGCATCAAATTTAAAAAGAAATAATTTATAATAATTCTTTTATTTATTCTAATAATTTCCAATGTTTACGAGTAATCTAGGAACATAATTGCATGGTTTTCGCCGTCTTCCTCAGTTATATCCACAACGGTATTTTTAGAAATATTTAGCATAACAGAATCGACGGAAATATACTTCTATCCATCGATGATATCACTGCTTAGACATACCTGCGATATCCCCTGCAGTAACAAACTTAAATAGGCTCAGGTGTGCTATCCCGAAGCCAATTTGCAAAAATTCATATTTCTTTCCAAAATAACGAAATAAATTTCCACATTTTAAAAGCTCGTTGCTAAAACTTTTCTCGTGTTTTAAACTTTCTGAAGCAGTGAGGAAGTAGTTATCTTGTCTTTCTGCTCAGTAGTCACCGGCGCTCAAGTTAGATTTCACTAAAGCAAGTGATAAGTTTTCCTAGTTTTTGTTCGTCATAAGGGAAGAACAGAGTCTAGGGAATTTACGTGCAACTTACCCCTAGTTCATATGCCTGGTATGTAGTGCTTACAATTTGGATCTTTTTCGTAATAAATGAACAAAAACATAACAGTCACTTTAATAATATTTAAACGTAAAGTACCTAAACCTTAAACTACTTTGTAATATAAATTTACCGCTTTATAACAATTTTTTGATTGATAATTATACTTTACAACTATGTATATAAGTTATCCAAATGTTTATGCCTGAGTTTTCTCTGTCCTCAGGACTTACCGAGGTCACAGTTATAAGTAAGTAATACTGAACTTTTAAAGAAGTTATATTTAACTTTTAAATACGAACATATGTATTATATATTGTCCTATGTGAACCTATATCGATTACAGGAACAATAAATTCCATCCATTCTGAACCTTTTTATTCTTTCCCCACGATTAGCATTAAACGCGTTGACTTTCCGGAAATAAATGGTGAAAATAAACGTTTGTATAAAGGTCTAACGTCAAACAATATATACAGTGGAACACCTTGAATCCAAACTAATTGGGGCTATAACTTGTTCGGATTTGGAAAAGTTCGGATTTGCGGAAAAGGTTCGGATTTCGGATTAGCTGTGTATTTTTCATTTGACAGGAGTGCGTTTTTTTTTAAATTAACGAACAATATTAGAGCATTTGTTACATATTTCTGTATCAATAGTTGAACCGTTTGGCAGTGCTACAAGTAAAAAGTCTTTGGAGCAACGCCATTACACGAAAGTTTCAGTGAATGAAAAAAATGACGTGACTGTATTTTAATGGCTTTTACAAGAGAGGCAGAAAGTAGTTCCTATTAGTATCCCATTAATACAAGAAAAGGCTTTAGTATTAAACAAATAATGTAAGGTGAGTTGGAATTTACTGCTAGCAATAGATTGTTGGATAGATGGAAGAGAAGGCATGGAATTATACAACTAACTGTAAGCGGGGGGAAGTTATCAGCTGATAATCTTGCAGCAAAAAATATTTAAACGAATTCACAGATTTGATTTCGTCTGAAAATCACTCACCCCAGCACGTGTATAATGCGGACGGGACTGGGTAGAATTTTAAAGCCCTTTCCACTAAAATTCTAGCTTGTATCCCGCGGGAACAAATAAGCTACCATTAATGGTAATTGGAAAATCCGCCACGCTACGAACCTTAAAAATATGAACATGAATCATCTCCCTGTTCATTACAGAAATCAGTGTAAGTCGTGGATGACTGGTAATATTTTCAAGGAGTGGTTCAAAAATGAATTTGTTCCTTCAGTAACAAAATTTAATGGAAAAAATGGTCTGTCACCAAAAGCTGTACTTTTAATACACAATGCTCCTTCACATCCTTCAGATATGCAGTTGGTATGTAAAGACATAAAATCAATTTATCTTTCACCTAACGGGACATCGTTGTAATGTTGCTTCAGCTAATGGATCAAGGTCTGCTGCAGAACATGAAACTGAGCTACAGAAAAAAGTTTCTGCAAACATTAATTGAAGCAGAAAACCTAAAGACGATTACAAAAAAAGATATAACTTACCGGGCAACTGAATCCTTGAATAATATCAGTAACACTTTATAGCAGAAATCTTAGAAGAAGCTCTGGCCAAGCCTCGAGTTTGTGGAAACACCACTTAGAACAAGGGGAGGATGAAACGGAGCTTCTTCAGCTCATTCAAAGAGTTCCAGGAAGTGAAGATGCTGAAGAAAATTGACTGGAAGAGTAAACAGCACTAGATAACAATGAACAATATACCGAGCATGACATGGTGTCTATGATCCAGGATCAACACAATGGCAGTGTAACAGATAGGGATAGCGAGGAAAAAGAAGGCTCTACGGATGCTGTAACTAATACCGACTCTGCCGCCGCTCTCGACATTGCGTTGCGTTACGTAGAACAACATGTGTAATTAGACACGACACGTGTAATTTAGACAGGACATAGATTATGTCCTTGCCCATAAATTGAGCCGTACCAAAGTGTTTTAAAATCAAGCCTCATATTCCATGACTACATGATTTTATCATTTGAAACAGTCAATAACGCTAAACAAGATTTGAATGCTATGTTATTACTAAACCATATATTACACTAAACAATGAATAGCAAAAAGTCAGCCAGATTACAAGGTAATACTGTTGTATCACAGCCAGTGAATGGTGAATAATGGTTTCAAAATTGGAAACTGTCACATTAGTTATTATTATTTATTTAATACCTAGTCGTACATAAGTGTTTGTATTGAAATCCCAAATAATTAAGTTTGGTCATTAAATAAGGTTTAGAATGAAAAAGTTAAGAAAAAGAAAGTCTGGAAACTCGCCGACGATTTTTTACTTTTTTGACCTACTAGGCAACAGCCATCAGAGTCTAATTTCTCTTAGAGTGGTTAGTTCATTAGGCATTCAAATATTTACTTTAAATAGCGTATAAGTTCGTGGAAGTTGTAAAACTGTTGTGAACATTAAAGTTTCGTTCAAAGACATTTACAATAAATTGTATAGATTAAAAAAAGTAATTATTTAAATTGACCTTCAGAAAGATTACTACATTTGAATAATGCACTTAATAGATATTTCAGTAACAAACTTTTATTGTAGCTAATTATAAATTATTGTAATTAATAGAAAACCTCTATTAGAAGTTGTGAAATTGACTGGAAACAATTTAATTGAATGTAATTAAAATCTGTTCCTATAACGTATCAGACGTCCCTATAAAAGTTTCATTTTTAAAATTGGAATACAAACCTATAAACCATTATCTTATATATTGAATTTATTATAGTAATATTTCTCTAAATATAAGTAACCAGAATATTTAGGGAATATTAATAGTCTAACGTTTGATTAGGGTACAAGAGGTTTAGTTACTTTTGTGAATTTTACCTTCCCAAAAGTTTTGAAATACTTATAAATACCGCCGCAGAGAATAATCTAAATGGCCGTGTTTTACTTAAGACATTAGTTTAATTATTAGTTGATGAAAGATATTTAGTAATAACTTATTATTGTGATATAACGTATAATATAATTCTTAAGGATTCAGTAACAATCACCTTTTGCCTGGATGTATTCCTATGATAGTAAAATTTTAAAACAACTTAATGTATCTTGTGTAAGCGTCGGCAAAAGGGAAAGAAAGATAGTTAACTTCCACACCGCTTGAGACAGTTTAAAATGCGAGAAAATTGCACTTTCTCTTGCGCCTTAAAGAAGGAAAATTGCCGCTGTTATCTTGTAAAGCAAAGGTAGTTTAAACAAATATTCTTTGAGCTTAGCTTGTGAGGTTATTTTAAAACAAATAAAAACATACACAAAACTCACAAATTATTCATTTATTTACTCATACGCGTTGATGACTTGTTGAAACGCATATGAGTAAATAAATGAATAATTTGGGAGTTTTGTGTATGTTTTTATTTGTTTTTAAGAGGTAGTTTGAAAATTGGATTTGTGATGACGCCCTCTAAGAGGGTTTAGGCTCTTATTGCAGGTGTATTGTCTAGGCAGTGATACCATCTGTGGGAAGAAACATATTTCCTACGATTTCAGGAGGTTATGCTGTGTTGTGTGTTTATTATTAACATTAACATTTTTTTAAATATTTGCATGAAAAAATTTTAATACTTCAAGAATAAATATTTGTTACTGATTTACGATTAACGTTGTGAGTTTATAAACAAAATTAAAGCAATCAGTTATATTAAAGCAATCATCCAAGGGGGGGTTATGTCGTGTCAAAATTCAAGATCAATCACTGCAGAACCTTTTGAGTTTTTGAAGTGTAACAAACCAACATAATATTTTTATACACAGTAGTTTAATAAGTACTAAAAGTGATTTTCTTACGGCAGATGGCGTGGTTTTTGTTAGACAGCAGACAGTTAAAACGCAATTATTTTGGATTCCTGGATATGTTACTGGTAAGAGAAAAAAATTAAAACAATTTTTGAAGCTGGGTGTATGTCGTGTCAAAATGTGGCCTCAATCTTTGCGTTTTTGAAGCGTACACAAAAGATCATAACTGTTATATATATATATATATATATATGTTCTCTTAGGTGTATCACTGTACATAATATAAAGGATATAAAGATAATTAATCACCTTTTTGAAGTTTTATGAAGAACCTACGTTTTTTGTATACATTTGCACCGCCGCAGTGCAAAAACAAAGAGGCGCTGCTTTACTTCAGACATTACCTGTTTTCCTCGTTCATATTCAACGAAGTTGTTTTTAAAACAAAATCCATCCAAAGCAGATAGATTGAGGCTGTATTGTCATTTTGTATAAATTAGTGCTCGGTTTTGTAAAGCACATTAAATGATTGCATTTCATGTGTTTTGAAATTAAAGTTAAGAACGTCTCTTTAACAAATCTTAATTTTTAAAAGCCAACATCAAGACATTTTTACGATTTTTAAAAATCATGCGAGTGTTTTTTTTTAAAATCAGAAGACCATTTCATTTGTTAACCTGACAATTAATAAAATTTTCAGAGGTATTTACTAAGTCTAATTTTATGATACGAAGAAATTTTAACTTGTCGGTTGTATATTTTCTGCCGTGTTTAAAGATTATTATTTTTAATTATTTTAATTACTTTTAAAGAATATTAATTACTAGTTGCTAAACCTATAATTTAAGTAAACTATTGTAAACCCATTAATACATTGCATAAGGTTTATCATCAAGCTAAGCAATCCTCATCAGGGTTTCAATTACAAATCTGTGTTGAGAAGTGAGTCTACATTCAGGGAAACCTCTTTTGCAATATCCATGATGCTTCGATAAATAATAATTACCATGAACACAGTTTGTATTGTTTAGCCATGGAACAGCTGGACTCTGATATTTAACGGATCCACCTAAGGCTCGTTTTCCGCTATTCGCATCTGTCTTTAGATCTCGGGATAGAAATTCTTTGTTTGTGTACAGTAGCTAGTTATATATATATATATATATATATATATATATATATATATATTTGCAGTTGTAAAAATTGAATAATGGCAATAATCAACTCACAATAATAATTTTATTGTAACAGCTGGTTTTAATAACATTCTCATAATCATATGACATCTAAACATTGTATTATATATCGCTGTAGTGTGGATATTAAGCAAATAATTATCATTACTCACAAATAATGATAACTTGGTTAATAACGGGTTAGGTTATGACTGCATATATAAGTTTCAATCTCTTTTGAATCAGTGTTTGATTAAACTTAGTTGGCGGGAGCTCTGGAGGTTTTTGCTTAAAGTTCGCAGGGAGACTTATTCGGATATTGTAAATAAGGAATACGATCCCTTTACACAAAAATATAGTTCTTAAATCGGGTTAGTGGGTGTAGGCATAACTAAGGGGCGATAATTTCTATTATAGTGTTTGTAGTGTGCGGATGCCGCGTCATACTTGTATGTATTGTACAAGAAAATTACGACACACACACTGCGGCGGGCAGTATTCTCTTGGAATACATACCGCAAAAAGATAAAATTTAAAACATAAAGAGTTTAAATTTCTTTTATGTAAAACAAACCGAGCCACCGTAAGAAGGGTTAGAAACTTAAATTTAAGGCAGTTTGCAAGGGGAAGATGGTCAAAATTGACCTAGAGTTACCATCGACATTTCCAGAGATAAAGCAAGACGAGAAAAATCAATAATAAAGAATAATAAAATTTCATCAAAGGCACCCTTAAAGAGTTATACGGCTTGAACGAAAAAGTGGATAGAATCGATCTGAATTATTGATTTTGCGAGCCGTTAAGAAATAGTATAAAGGAAGTGCGCGCGCCGATCAGGCGACATCGATAAAGATCCCTATTGGTTGTCAACTCGTGGGAACGGACTGCAAGGTGGGAGGATTTCCCTGTGGGAAGAAAGGCCAAGCGTCCTTACGCCCCAGCTAAACCAGGACTCTTGAAGTGTAAGGACGTTGTCGGGCTTAGCTCCGGTAAAACAATGAATAGTAGTTTTGTTACCGTTAATAGTTCAAAAACTATGAGTGGCTAGGGAAAGTTCGTTTCGTTGAGATGTCGTGACGCTGTGTTTCCGAAAATGGGGCTCTTTCGCATTTCAAGATCGCGCCGAAAGAGGTTTCCCCATAAAATTCCATCAATAATGTGCGAGCGTCTTAAAATGTGTGTGTTGCAGCCTTATTAGAAAGACAAGGCGATGTGAACAGTGGTAACCTAGCAAACAGTTTTAAAAAAGTGATACTAAATTTCTAACAAAATTAAACATAATTTAACTAACTTGATAAACGTTTTAAAAAATTTTCTATTTCTTTTCTGTGTTATAAAATGCCCAGTCAAGAACTGTGTTAAAAAAAAGGGCCTAAAGCTAAAAATTTTATTAGTAACTGTTAAAATTTTAAAAGAGGTGCAAAAGTCATCGAAGAAAGAAGAAGGGAGAGTTTCAAACAAAGGGTTGAGCAAGCAGATCTACCTGAGGCGTACCAGAAGCACAAAAGGAAGGTGGTTCCAAAGATGGCGGCAACGCGTGGGAAGTCATACAAGTATACCTGCGTGGGAAAGATGCAACATCCAAGCCGGACCTCCCCCCACCCCCGCTGGAGAACAAAGGGATAGACGGAGAAGAGAGGGAGAAATGGGCAAGCCTTGCTTTGTGGTGGATTTCAGGTTAGGTCTATTTTGTCTTCCCTTTGCAAATTAGAAATTTTTAATTTGAAGAATTTTTTCTTTATGGGAAAGTGTTATAAAATTTAAATAAATTTTAAAACCATTAACAGTAAACTTTGAATTTTATAAGTAAATGCTGGTGGCTTTGTTTTAAAGGTTGGGGTTTTCAAGATGGCGATGCCATAAAAGCAGAAATTATGTTGCATTTCAAGAATGTAAGGGAAATAGAAATTTTAGGTTAGAAATAGTGTAAAGGGTTAAGGGTTTTAAATAAACAAATCAAATAAAGGGATTTAAATTAGTTAAAGAGTTAAAATCTTATGAAGGTGTAAGGAAATTAAATAAAAGATGTGTTGTAATAAAATTAAATATAATTTGCTAAAAGTAAATATCCAAGATGGCGGACAAAGGCCATTGTTTACAACAGCTGATTGGAAGGTCATGCTTTAGTTTCATGTACTCCTATAATCGGGAGTGCTTTTTCATATGATTAAACTAAAATGAATTGTTATTTTATCTAGAAGAAGTCATTATGACATTTTTCCATATGAAACAAATTGACATAAATTGTTCTCATTTAAAATAAACAAGGGTTATGTCACATTGAAGCTATTTAATTTAAACTGTTGATTTTATTTAGAAAAGGGTGAATATATATATGTGTATAAAATAAATTGAATCAAACCAAGGTTTGAGTAAAAGTAAAGGGTTATGATTTTGATATGTGTAGATTTTAAATATTTTAAAAAGTGCAACAAAAGGGTTAAGTTAAACAAGAGATTTTAAATTTGTGAGTGGGGCTAGCTAATGATATTAAAATAAGTTTTTCTTTTTTGAATTATAAGTATATATTGTTTATTTCATGATTTATATGTATGTAAAATAATATGTCGGTGATAGGGAAACTTAGAAAGAAAAATTAAATTTTTGCAAATTGGTTTAAATATAAGTTATATAATATAGGCAAATGGGTTAGTAGCCATTTAGCAAAGGTTACTCAAGATTTATTAAATATCAATTTCCTTCAGAAATTGCATTGATAAATTTTAAATAAATTTTAATTAAATTTCAGTATGTATAATTTTCATGAAGAAAGGGTTAACTAAATGATAACCAAAGGGTTACATATTTTATATTAAAAGGGTTTAACCATGTTTAAATAAGTTGTAAGCAAACCTCAGTATTTATAATTTTCATGAAGAAAGGGTTAACCAAATGATAACCAAAGGGTTTTTTATTTTTATATAAAAAGGGTTAAATAAATTTTAAAATTTGTAAATTTCTTTGTAAATGATCAAGGATCAGTTTAAAAGGGTTTAACTATGTTTCAATAAATATTAATAAATTTCATTATGTGGATTTTCATGCCGAAAGGGATAATCAAAGAGTAACCAAAGGGTTAAATATTTTCTAGTAAAAGGGTTAAATGAATTTAAATAAATTTGTAGATTTTGTAAATGAGTGAAGATATGTTTAAAAAAGGTTTTAAATATGTTTCAGTAAACGTTTTAATTAAAATATGTATTTAAATGTTAAATTCCAATTGGGAAGGTGTTTGAATTTATTCAGCAGATGATTTAACAATTTTTATAAATTATGATTTGTTGTTCAGTAAATATTTTGATAATCTTGTGGGAGATATGGCTATATGTTTTATATATAATTTTTGTTTCAGTATGGACTTGATAATTGGTTTTTATATAATCTGATATAATTTATGAAATTGTTTTTAGGTTGTTTGGTAAAATTGAGTAAAACTTTACCTGCCAAAACAAATAGAAATTGAATTTTAAAAAGGTCATTTAAAATTGATAAAGATATAGGAAAAATTTTATCATTTACATGGCTATGTAGAATATGGCCATAAATAAAGTAGTGTGTTTAGAAAGTTTAACTAATTGAACAAAATGTGAAAAGTAGGGATCTTTCGGAGCGTATTGAAGAGTAAGGCTTAGCTTGAATCCAAAAGGTTAAATCGAAAATTTGTAACTGTAACAATTAAATTTTCAGTAAAAATTTAAGTAAACAAAACCAAATATTGACGATTAAAATTGCAAGGTTGAGAACCTGGGGAGAATCTTTTTCTTTGCAAAGATTTTTAGACAGTTGATACAAAAAAGAAACGATTGGGAAGTAGACGTTATTCGAAAATACTTGTAAAAAGAGTACAAATATTTGTATTTCCGAAGTGACAAAATCAAGAGGCGATATCAAAGATTATCCGCAATAATTGTATTTCTTTTTCCAAACATGTGATATAGACACAGGCAAACATGCAAAGTGAAGATAATACAACTACAATAAGAGACGTACCCTCCTTCAACCCACACTTGGCCTCTGAGGTAATCTTACGTGCACAGATTTGGGCTTTACTACTTATTTAGACTCATTTAGTCCTATTACTTCAAATACGTTGTGGGTAACTTACTGGATGTAGGCGTGTTTTAAAAATATTATATTTATGTCTTAATATAACAATATACGTCGTTCATGTATTTTTGTATACATATTTAGGCGATTACGATAAAAATATATTTTCTATTTAGTTACGGATCAAAATAACCAATTCTCTTCAGGAGCTTTGTCTTAAAATCGTCATACAGCTTGTTTTCTTTTGCTTGAGATCATTAGAAAATTGAAAAAATAAAGATTGGGATGCAGATGTTACTCGTAAATATTTCTAAAAAAGATTACAAATATTTGTTTTCCCTATGAAACAGAATTAAGAGGTATTATCCAAGATAATCTTTAATAATTTCATAAATTTATTTTCCAAATTTGCCTAATATTGTAACCTAGACAAAGGTAAAAACACAAAATAAAGATAATACAACTAAAATAAGAAGCCCACCCTCTTCACCCCACGCTTGGCCTTTGGGGTAATCTTACGTGCCCAGATTGCGTCGCCCCAAATCCGATTTGCAAACTCCCAACTCATCGTACAGGATAAAAGATACAAATTTGTTCTGTTTAAAAGCACGTTGTGATTTATTGATTCACGCTTTAAACTAGCATATGACATAAAACAGGCATTTACGTAGAAGCAAGACTGCCCACTCATGCGCAATCGCGTCAAACACTCTCATGCTATCGCACTCTAATATTAAACAATTAATTTTTCAATATTTCAAGTTAATAACTTCCTAATCGTAGTATTAAAGGTACAAAATATACTAAGTTTTAATTACACTTAAGTGTTAATAAGTAACTTATTTCTTCCAAAACATTAGGCCAACATTGGAAAAGGTGTCTAGAACAAAGTAGTACCTAGAAGTAAACGAAATATAATGAAGACCACAAAGACAGCCTGAAGCGCAAAGAGACGTTCCAATTATTTCTGCAATCCCTAGACTCGTGTAATTAGAAGCAGTTAATAGGGAGTCTTAAACAAAATCAGATTATTCGTTTTCAATTATGATTCGGGTCTTTTCCCCCCAACCTTCTCCATTTCACATTAATTAAAAATGTAGGGATTAAAGTAAAGACAATTATGTACCTCCATCCAAGTCGGTGGAAGGTACATGTACAAAAGTTGATTGTGTACGCATCAATAATTCAAAACTTTCTGGAATGATTGAGCGCAAATTTTGACTCAACATACAACCACCTTCAACAATTCTTTTTATATATTTTTGGTTTTGTAACTTACCTACGACAGCGAGAAAACAGCTTTTTTTTTATCGGTGAGCCGTGTGTCAACAGTTCCCATCTGCCGGAATTGAGGAGACCGCTCGCCAAACTAGCCAACGAAAACCACAGTTACACGTGAAACATAACCTGTCCATTATTACTTTGTTTATTAACAAAAACAAATGCGCCCATTTACATTTAATTCAGATTATTAAACAATCTAACCCGATCGCGTTACATTTGTGTGACCATGTCGAGATTGAACTTTTAACTAATGTTATTAGTTTTTAACTACGTTTCAAAAATGCCCGTCCTTCGTCTCATTGTTGTCTCACCGTCTTTTTTCTCATTGTTGTCTCACTGTCCATTGTCTCATTGTTGTCTCACTGTCCTTTGTCTCATTGTTGTCTCACTGTCCTTTGTCTCATTGTTGTCTCACTGTCCTTTGTCTCATTGTTGTCTCACTGTCCTTTGTCTCAAGGTTGTCTGCATGGAGTTGTAAATACTATGAGGGATGGGCGTTAAACATATTAGTAAATAATTTTTCCAACTTAGAATTGCAAAATATTTATTGTAGTTTCTTTTTCCCCATAATAGGCAACATTGTGATTAAACTGATTTCTCTTGACCGCATTGGGGTTTCACTGTGCTTTCGCCAAGTACAGCTTAAGTTTTGTGTACTTTGTATTGATATTTTTACAACTTGCCAATAGATTCGATTCACTGTCTCATTGTTTTCAAAATGCAGCAAGAGAATCACGAGACAGGTGGACAAACATTAAATACTTTTTTTTCTTTTCCAACTGCCACTTGTGGAAAAGAAGAAGATAGTTCATATGGCTGAGGATATTTTGGTTAGAGGATGTTTAGAAAATGCCAGTATAACTATGAAATGTACAGAAGGCATTACAACGAAACATTGATAAATACTGAAGGCAAGTGCTTAGCTATTGCGAATAAAGTTCTTAGGCAATTGTGAATGCCAGCAACCACACGAGCTATGACCACTTCATTTGATGTGGATTTGGATGTGAGCAGCGTTACAACACCGGTGATATCCATTCATAGTGCAATCAAGCACCCCTAAACTAACGCCGGAAAAGAATGGGATTTATGATTGCTTGATGCAATCGATAAATGAGGGAGGGATTTTCTTTTTTGTTGTGCCATTTTTAAGTATCATAAAATCACAGTCAGACAAAGAAAGTGTTTGCCTTTCTGTGTTTTATTGGCTTTTGTAAATCGTCGTATCCAAAGCACAGACAAGCTATTGTCGGGGAATATTTTGGAAATATTTTTTGGATAGGTCCAATTGCCCCCATGTCAGTATTGCCTGAACAGTCTTTCATGGTATTTCTGTAATTTTGTACATAATTATTTACCTTAAAAATCATTATAAAATCGTGCTAAGCATTTTTAAAACTAACGCCCATATTTTTTTGAAACCATCTCCAATTTAAAATGGAAAAATTTTAATTCAGTTTATCTTTAAAAAAATATTTGTATATTTATTTAAAATATGTTAATTATAAACACATTAATATTTAGCGTTGTAAGTCGGGAAAACTTTCCTAGTAATATCTTTTATGAAATTCTAAGGGTAGGCCTACAATACTTTTTTATATACAAGTATACAACTATTACATAAAGATGTTATTTTGATCTTCAATGATTAAGAAGGACGAAACTATTAGACCTATATAAATAAGATATTTTCTTTCACCTGACTAGTTAAAATCAAATCAGATATTTATTTTACTTCATTGTAACTTATTTAGGTTGTAAAAGGAATAGCCCCAAACACAATGTAGTGGAAAATGTTTCTATTTTGGAAATCATAATTGCAGCCTAATATGTTTAATGTTTAATCTTTAATGTTATATTTTTAATGCTATAAAATAAATAAATATAGCAGGTATTGAACGAATACAGGAAATGTGATAAATTATTTTTATATATTTGTAATTTAGAAAGTATAATATTTGAGATAGCTTATGCCAATAATAAAAGATTATCAAATTCATATTAATCCACTACATTTAACGACATTGTGGAGAAAAATTTAACCAAGTAACAAAGGCAAAGATGCCAAAATGATACTTAAAAATAGCATAATTAAAATATAAGTAATGCCATTGAAGTAAATCTTTAGAATATTACTTGGAGGAATATTTGTAGACTGCTAATTTGAAAATATTTATGCACAGTCTAAGGCACGCAGTTTACAGTTTTAGCTTCAGTTAGTAAAAATTGTAATCAAACGGCTATTTTTATGCTTTTCACAACAGTTATTTATTCTGTTAGAAGTTTTCTTTGACTTGAATAAAATAACATTCATTTTTCCGTCGGTTAATAAATCTTTTGATCTTTGTTTTTACTATTTACATTTACCTTATTTTTAATATTTCTTGAAAGACGGGTTTGTGTATTCATAAAGCGTCTCTGTCTATAATTAATACTTGTCTAAACACTGATGCACAACTGTATTTTCTAACAGACACGAGTAAATGCAAGAAATATTATTTGTTATCTCGTTGTATAACTTTTAATTACCACTAACTATATTATATTATAGTCTATAGAATTCTCACCTTGTTCCTTTTCAAAATTCTCTCAATTTCTCCTTACTTGTATCTATCTACTTAACTTATTTGTCGACATTATTTTCTATAGCGGGTATATTTTTCAGTGGAAAAGGTATCTGGAAAAAGTTCACCTCTCCATGAAACACGTTTTCATTTCTAATTACAAAATAAAACAAGTTTAAAACTTTACCAGTTTTCTTAGAAATAAAGTTTTTTTAGTATATTTTTTCCTAAAGCCGGAAAATATTTTATCAGTTCTGTTAATAATTAAGTAAAACAAATATTCTGACTATTTTAGGGTGTTATTATTATAAAAATAAAAATTTAGAACTCACAAAAAGATATTTAATATTTAAAGTGTATAACAATATATACACATATAAATTATATAAAGTATTTATTGATGCTACAACGTTAACTAGATGAATTATACTGCATATGTAATGGAAAAACCCTAAGAGGCAGTGTAGCAACAGTTGAAAGGTAATTATAAAATAAGAATTGAGATGTCAGACACTGTTAGGCCAGCGAAGACTTCTCGCTAATCAACGCTTACATAGAGATATTTTAGTATTTCCCCTTATCTGCATCGGCAAGCCCTCGTCCTTAAGCCAGAAGCGCCGCGTTACCTTTTATTTCCAATCCGTTGGATTCTCTGTAAAGCCCGAGTACTAGCTCCACTAAACATTAACCTTCCCTACAAAGTTATTACCAAAAGGTTTAAAGATTTCCTATTTGGGCGTCACGGGTCTCAATCGGTCATAAAGTGGGCAGGGACACTTTAAAATATTAGTCAAATTAAAATGTTTTTTTTTTAAAATAACTAATCAGTTTAAAACTAAAATAAAGTAAAAAAAAACAACGTATATTGTTTCGATTCAACCCTCTGTGTTTCAGATAAAAATTTTGAATGATAAAGTATTTTGTATTTTTAATTGAAAAAAAAAACAAAAATAAATACTATTATAAAATAAGTTATTTGTTTTCCATTAATGCAATTTCAATTTTAAATAATTATGTTAAACACACACACACTCACACACACACACACATATATATATATATATATATATATATATATATATATATATATATATATATGTTTGTGTGTGTGTGTGTGTGTGGTCTCAATTTTTCGATGAGAATAGATGATTTCAACTTTATTTACGTCTATTAATAAAACTCTTATGTTCAACAGAACTTTCAGACAAAAAATCGAAACGTATCTGTATTTTGATCTGTGATCTGTCATTACCCATAAACACATAAATTTATCTCATTAGGGTTAGACATTGTCAAAGAATTAACAATAATATTGAGGCGTTTGCCATTTTGGCACTCTTATGAAACTGTAGGAGAACAGAGTTGTAATTTGAAAAACGACTGTTAAACGAATCAAGTATGATCACATTAATAAAATGACGTCACTACTACTAATCTGTATCTTTTTCAAGACCTAAAGGAAAAAAGCGATCAATTTAAATTCCATGTTTTTTCTTTAGGCCAATAATGACTTTAGTATAACAAGAAATTAGCTGTAGAGACGTGGACTTGATAAATAATCTTCCTATAAGATTTAACATCCCTCTTTTAACTCTAATATAAAAAAAAGCATATTAGATTATTCATTTATTTTATTTTGAAACTTTATTAAGTTTTCAATTCAGTATGATCTTATACACTATTATACTTACTTACTTACTTACTAGCCAACGCCCACTCTTTGCTGTTGGGTCATTTGGTGGCGCGGTGACCAGTAGAGGTGAGAAATCTCTTCTTCCTTCGTGTCGTTCAGGGATCTATGGTCCAGAGCTGTACATGATTGGAGGAGCTCAGCTATCATGTCCTCCCCGCTGTCACAAAGGGTGCACCTGGGAGACGAGAAGACGTGTATTTTGTTTAGGTGTGCAGCTAGGTAGTCGTGTCCAGTTGTGAGTCTAAAAAGTGCAACCCCGTCCCGTCGGGGTAACATGTTGTTAAATGGCCCGTTTTCGACAAGAGTAGCCCAACGTTTATTAAGAGCTGCTTCCATTAAGTAGGCTTGAGTGCTCCTCTTTATTGCAGCATTTATTTGTACTTTTATGGGGGGGGGGGGGAGCGAAGTTGCTACGCTTTGCTGTGGGAGCGTTGTTCCTTTTTTTGCCAATGAGTCGACTAATTCATTAACCCTTATATCCACGTGGCTGGGGATCCATTGTAATTCCATTGAATTATACACTATTATAAGTTGTTTGTCAAAGTTAATATCTATCAAATTCATAAAACTGTTAAATATCAGCTACCAGAGCTGTTCGATGGCTAAACAATACAAACTGAGTTCATGGTAATTATTAGTTATGGAAGCATCATCGATACTCCAAAAAAGGTTTCCTTTAATGTAGACTCCCTTCTGGAACACAGATTTTGTAATTACCATTTGTCGTGAAATTTGTAATTTTTATTACAAATAAATTTGTGAAAGGAACTTTTCTTCATGTGTTCAGGTTGTGGAATAAAAGTTGTTTGTATTATAGAATGTAGTGGATTTTACGTTTTCCGACGTAACCCACATCAAACAGATGTTTCGAAGAAATTTATTTATAGGACTGGAACGAAGTAAATGGACTCACATTACCTGGATTTGACAGGTTTGCCATTATTACCAACATTTGATTCTAAATGTACAAGCAACGGTTGTTTTTGAAATGGAAAATGCACCTAAAAATAGAGTATTAAGTTCTTAGAATATAAAGTTTCCTAGTGTTAATAATAAGACAATAGTTACGCATGCAAAAATATGGAATAATTCGTTTTCCAGAAAAATAGATATAAACACACACACACATAAAAATAATGTAAGACAAGACAATAAGTGTTACCTGCTTATCGTTGGTAATTATATCCATGTCAGACATAATAATAATAATAATAATAATGATAATAATAATATTGCAGTGAAATGAATAAATACAAAAGCATCAGGAACCTAGCAGTTGTATCTGTGACACTAATTGATTTCACTCTAAAGGATTTATTTTAAATTTTCTAACTTATTGGCAGTCTTTAGTTTTAGATTTACTAAGCCTCCAACAATCGTACGCTTGATTTCTTGAATATTAAAGAACCCAACGAAATCCAACTCTGCTAGAAATTGCAAAACTGACTTTTGTATTCTTTCTTGACCCCGGTAAATATTAAGTTTATATTGTTTGGCCCTTAATGACTGTTCCTTCGTAGCTTTACTGGTTTCTAAATTGAACTTGATCATTTATCGGTTTGAATTTATGTTCGACGGTAACCTCTATGTTTTCGATTCCTTTATTTACCCTGATAAGAAGGTTGATATATTTCTAAGTTAGTTATTATCATTACAGAGTTTCGACATTTATTCTTGTGTCGTAAATATCAAGAGTTTTTATTTCTCTGTAACTCGTTTATTTGTTGTTTCCAAAGTTATTAGTTCCCAGTCTTATTTCTATTATAAACTTTGATAATTTATTTTGTGAAATATGCGTTTTGTTCTGTGATTTGTGTTTATGTTCTACAGTGATTTGTCTCGGTGAATTGATCTTGAACTAAATCTATCTCATTGGGTATACGGTGTTCTAATTCCTCATTTCTTTTAGTTGATTAACTCTGCCCTTTTTGATAAGTTTTATTTACAACGATGTTCAATTTTTCAATATTTGTATCCATACAATTTATTGAACTTTCGAAATACTGTTGTATCTTTTTTCATATCAATATCTTCTTTTATGACCACTGCTTTTTCAATTCATTTCCGGTGGCTCCTTATCTTTCCCTATATAGGTCTCTAAGTTCTTTTATCACGTATCGCCTACACTCTCGACGCTGAATGTTGTGCCATTCTTTCTTACCCTATATGCTTTT
Source organism: Prosapia bicincta (assembly GCA_036971475.1). Taxonomy (NCBI): domain Eukaryota; kingdom Metazoa; phylum Arthropoda; class Insecta; order Hemiptera; family Cercopidae; genus Prosapia; species Prosapia bicincta. The sequence continues at coordinate 1,399,714 of JBAIZL010000091.1, forward strand.
ATGAGAGCTTTCAACGAGTTTTATATTTATTCATTAAAAGAATTCATTAATTATCGTATATATACTTATGGAAACAATTTAATACAATTTGTTACTAATAAATAAAAACAAAGCAACGCTTCGGGCCCCAATTATACGGATTTCTCAGCATGAAATATAGTATTTAAATAATCAAGCCAGCAGAATTAGTTCAGTGATGAGAACAAAGAATTCACATACTATTTATTAATTATCAACTATGTTTAAAAGAAAAGAGGAAAAGGAGAGAACACAAAACATTATTCATAATTACTAGAGCGTATAACAATACTGATCCTATGGAATGTGTTTGCGTGAACCAATAAATCAAAACATGCTTTTTAACAAAATAGTTCCTGTAAATTTGTTTAGCCGGGAAGGGGATTGTAAATCGAATTTGGGATCTACGCAATTGGGCAGGTATCATTACCCCAGAGAGCATATGTGGGGTGGAGGAGGGCAAGCTTCTTCTTATTGTAAATGTAATATCTTCACTTTGTCTCTTTGCTTGTGTCTAACTCTCAATATTAGACAAGTTCGTGAAAAAAGAAATGAAATTATTGCGGAATGATTTTGCTATTGTCATTTTGATTTTGTCACTTGGGAAATGAAAATACTTTCCTCTTTTTAAAAACCTTTTGGATGAAACATTATAAACGGTCTAAATTTTCTGTTGTCTGAAATTTAAATTCGTGTTAAACAAATATAAATTATTTGAAATATTTTGCATAGTTGTTTATTTAGGTTAACTTTAATAATATTTACCGTAATAATCTAACAGACTACTTACATTTCTAATTGTTATTAATCTAAATATATTATATATATATATATATATATATATATATATATATATATATACCTATATATATATATATATATATTTATATACATATATATATATATATATATATATATATATATATATATATATGTATATATATATATATATATACATATATATATATATATATATATGTATATATATATATATATATATATATATATATATATATATATATATATATATATATATATATATATATAAAGAACAAAAGTCTAAATACAAATACAAGAATTATAATTGAATCTACATCTAGAATTGTAGATTCAATTATAATTCTTGTATTTGTATTTATACATTTGTTCTTTATTAATACACAAGAAAACATACTGCGATATTTAAATATAAATATATTATTGCAGTATACTGACAACTACCGAATTTAACTATTGTTGCCTATTGTTGTGACAGTAAATAAGACTAAGGGAGGGTAAAAAAAAAACCACTCATGGATGAATTAAGGGGACTATAGTCTCAATCTTTCAAGAGCCCGTACCAGGAGTAGACCTGTTCTCTATTGAGTCACAATTAGGTGTTTATTTGTTACGTTTGTAAGGAAAAGCATGAGGAAAGGTTGACGAGGTCTAAGAAAAGGAAATGATGCTTCCACGGTACTAAAATTTTAGTTCAGTACTAGGAAGGGTCCGTAATCTGTAGTAGATCTGCTTTAAAAGGATGTGCATAGGTCATGAGGTGTGTGTATGTTATACTGCAATAATAACCAATTAATATTATCATTAACAAAAGATATATTACAATTTATATTTAGTAAAATCCCATTACAACTATAACATGCGTGCTCTGATATTGTTACATATACAGTTGGTAGCACAGCCTTTGCGAGGTGTAGTAACATCACAAGTCCATCGCTCTCCAAGTGCTTCACAAAATCATCTTATAGGTAGTTTTTCTATCATGTTTTTGTATGAAGGTGTGAGAACATGATTTTAACATTCGACGACCTTTTAATGGAGGATCGAGAAGGATTTTCGGATGAGGACATAAAGTAGGGGGAGTTCAACAGAGTTTGACAGATCCCTAAGGTCCCACACCTTAATATGAGCTCTCGGCACTACCGAAGGGCTTTGCAAAGAGGGATCTGACAGCAAGCGAGGGAAAGCGGAGGCAGTTGTGGATGGTGACTTTTGATAGGAGCCAAGAAGAGCTGGAGAGGAGTCTGAGGGAAGAGGATTGGAGAGACATTCCGAGTTGGAAAGACAAAGAGATTTCCGAGACGTGTTGAAGCAAGAGGACAACAGACAGGAGCTGCATAGGTGAGGACAGGATGAAGGATCATTTGGTGTTCGATTTTGAGTGGGATGGTACTTCTGCGACAGAGGAGAGGGTAGAGCTTGGCACGGATAGTTCTACCCTAGGTAAAGGATAAAGAAGGTTGTGAGGAGAAGGCAGGAGGTTATAGGAAAAATGGAAGGCGTTCATGCATAAATGCGTTATGGAAGACTCGAGCACAGTTCGAAAAGAAAGGAAAAATAAATATCTATATTTTATCAGTTACCGGACGTCAATTTGACGGTTTTGGGTAGAAGTTCGGTCCGAGAGGCTATGATGGTTGCCTTCAGAATTCATTTCTATCGTCTTCTTATTACGTAGTCGAAAATCGGCATTCCTTACTTCAATCTAAATAATGTAAATAATTAATTTACACCTTATAATATTACTCGCTTAAGATTAATAAGTATTAATAAGATTATCTGAATGGAAATTACAAGAATAAAGTGGATTAATGTCTTTATATTGATACCTATATTTTCAATTTATGATGAAAAGGAGAAGAGTAATTAAAAACGAATAATCTGATATTGTTTAAGGCCTTTTATTAACTGCTTCTAATTACATGAGTCTAGGGACCGCATAATTAAAACGACTCTTTGTCGCTTCAGGTTTTTTTGGTGGTCTTCATTATATTTCGTTTACTTCTAGGTACTACTTTGTTCTAGTCACCTTTTCCAATGTAAGCATAAATATTAGGAAGAAAATATTATTAATCTAGTAACATACAAGTGTAATTGAAACTTGAGTGTATTTTGTAGCATGGAAGTGTTTGAAGCGATCGCGCACGAGTGGGCAGCCTTGCTTCTAAGTAAATGTCTGTTTCGTGTCATAAGGTAGTGTAAAGCCTTGTGAACCAATAAATCACAACGGGCTTTTAAACAAAACAAATTTGTATCTGTTATTCTGTACGATTTCTGGAGTTTGAAAATCGGATTTGGGAGTGACGCAATCTGGGCACGTAAGATTATCCCAGAGGCCAAGCGTGGGGTGGAGGGGTAAGCTTCTTTCTGTAGTTGTATTATCTTTACTTTGTGTGTTTGTCTTTGTCTAAGTCACAATATTAGGGATGTCTGGAAATAAATATTTGAAATTATTGAAGATTATATTTAATATTACCTCTTGACTCTGTTGCTTAAGGAATACAAATATTTATAATAATTTTTATTTGTATCACTTACCAATTTAAAACACGCTATGAAAGTATGTGGGAATAACAAGAAGGGTACATTCCTTGCATGGGAAGATATTAAATGCTCAGCAATCACACATTTATGCGACTCTAAGTTTTATATGTAAATGTGTGATTACATCAAATTCTGTCCAGGCTATCTTGGAAAGTTAGTGAAGTAAACTGGCACATTCATAATTATTTGCGAAGTAATAATATTGGAGGAGATATGTCAACAATTATAAGTTTTTATAATTTGAAACATATTTAATAACTATCAACACCTAATACGAGTTATAAACAGTAGCAAGTAGCACACATCTCTTTAGATACATCATAGCAAGTAAGACATATCTATACACATACACCTTAGAAAGTACCGCTCAATTCTTCCCATCCACCGTAGCAAGTAGCACGCATCTATTTACATCCACCATAGCAGGTAGGACAAATCTCTTCATATACACCATAGCATGTAGTACACATCTCGTTTCATACACAATAGCAAGTAGCTTACATCTTTTCACATATACCTTAGGAATTAGCTTACATCTCTTTCCATACACTGAAACAAGTGGCACCATCTCCTCATATACCTCACAGCAAGTAGCACCGATCTCTTCTTATACACCGTAGCAAGTAGCGCACATTTCTTCACATACACAGTAGTAAGTAGCACACATCTCTTTGCATATACTAAAGCAAGGAGATGCTCACATCTCTTACAACTTTGGCAACGTTTTGGCGACTGAATGGGGCCGAATGTAGACGACAGTTTAGTCGTCGCAACGTTGCAAAATTTTTAATAAATCAAGTTTATTTGATTCACGCATCAACCGAGATTTTATTTAACGTTATATTTACTATTGAAATAAATGATGAATATCCAAGACAGCAAAAGGAAATGTAGTTTGCAATAAGCAGGAAATGAACGTTAGACGTCTTCTTTAGACAGTTGTTTACATTAATTATTCTGTATGCCTACGTCATTAAAGCATATGATAACAATAAATGGAGTTAGACATGTACAACTGTGAGTCTAATTTAAATGTAAATTAAAGCTATAGCTATCATAAACTGACTTAGTTTGCAAATGATTTCAGTGTAAAAATATGTTTTCAATAATGATTAATTATAGTACAGTTAATATTATCTAAGATGGTGATTTACCAATGATTGCACAATTATGATTGAACGGTGAGTTTAAATACGACAATGGTTTCATAGTTTTTTTCAATGAAAATAACTAAGAAATTCCAGGAACTTTCATGTAACAGGCCAGGTTAACATTTAAACAGTCGGATAATTTCAGTGAATATAACAATCTGTAACAGCTCTCACGTAATGAAATGTTTTTATATCAACCTAAATAAAAATGTCTGTCATGAGGCCCCAGCGGGATCGTGTAAAATAACCATAATTACTCTCCCTCGGGAACCTCAGTTTAATTACACAACACTCAATAACATTATTTTTAACAAACATACTAACAAACGTCGTCACAACACACAACACCCCACGCACTATGTTTCAAATACTATCATTAAATTTGATAATAGTTGTATTTGATATTCTTAAATTGTTTACAAGGAAATAATTCGTTAAACTTTATTTAAACATTTTTACAACTACTTTAGATTCTTCTGCTATACATTTAATGTGATATAAATGTCAACGTTTTTCATTATTTCTGTAATTAAGGCGGTGTTTTGTAATATCGATTTTTTAAAATACTCTTGACAGTTCTAAAGTTCGCGTTTAAACGATTAAATCTACGTTCAGTTCAGGTAAACACTAGTCGTGCATATTTGAAACTCATAAATAATTAAACGAAATCTCTGTCGTGCTGAGTATTAACTCGCTGGGGTCTTGAGGCTCACGGGTTGAAGTAGGCCGTAAGATTTTAATTTTAATGCCAACATAAAAGCTTTGCCCAGCGCATTAACCATTAGCGATAAGTTAAGTGTAACACAGAGGGTGGAGGAGTAAATATCGGGGCGAAATGCAGCTTAGCTACCCTCAATGAATTGGAACACGTCCGAAGGCCAGACATGATCTGATAACAGGAAGGGAGAGTGAAGTTCTATGATGAAGTTCTTAGATTTCAACAACATGTGTGAAGGTTACTGTAAACAAGGAATATAACAGGAGTGCTTTAATCGTATCCCTGCTCCCTTACCACTTTGTGTGTGTTTTTCAAGAAACATTCTCTATGTATTTCTCTATGTTTCAATGTATTTACGTTTATATTCTGTTATTGATATGATAAAAATCTTTAGATTTTCATCTGTTTCAGAATTTGTATTGAAATATTTCGATAAACCCAAATTAAAAAATTGGTGATCATTAATTATCATCGATTGTGGCACAATTTATTACTACTTATATCTTCTTCTTTCATTGTTAAAATTAAATGAAAATTTATATCCTAAGTAAATATTACCATACTTTCTCTGATGTCATTTTCCATTTTAGAAATGTTCGTTGCTTGTACAATTTGTTTCAAATATTGTTAATAATGGCAAACATGTCCGATCCAGGTAATGGCAATCCATTTACTTGCTTTCAACCCTATAAATAAAGTCCTTAATGCATGTCTGTGATGTGGTTTACTTCGAAAAGCGTTCTTAAAAACTTAGAATATGAATTCTATTATTTCATAAACTGAATAATGTAAAAACTTACTGTCAAGTATTCGTTTACAATAAATATTTTAAAATGTCACTACTATATTAATATTCTACCACATATAGGTACTATAACGATAAAATAAAATAGTATAATTATATAATACACGATAATAAAATAGTATATTCAATAAATATCCATAATTATTGTATTAATATACAATATAAAACGCACTGTGCTAAAATGAAAATATTTTAAAACCCCAATACTACAAAAATAATAAAAAACAACTAATAATATAAATTACCTAAGATATACCCGTACATTAAAATGAAAATGTCATCTTCATAAACATCATCATCAGAGGGTCGTATTATAAATTTACAATCTGGTAGTGTGCGTAGTTACGGAAGCTGTTGCGAAACTGAAATCAACGAATGAAGGAAAACTATCAGATGGGAAACCATTATCCGGAAAAACCGTCTCACTGACCTGGCAATTCAATTGTTTTATGGATTAGCAATAAGAAGGAATACAACAAGTGAGAAATACATGCAGAAAGCTGAATGGGCTACCTATTCAGTCTAACAACGACAAACCGACGCACCAACTCTGCCCATCTGGACATGACACTTGGTGTAAGTACAAGAAAGTTATGATTGCGGGTCTCACATATGATCATTCAAAATATTTTCACCTACCTGAAGTAATAATGCTTTAAATGAAGCCAATATTCAAGTCTTTGTCTGATCCTGTTCTTCTAAAGAAATGTTTGAAGTCGCAGAACCCAAACTAATCACTGAATAATTTGATATGGTCACGACTTCCGAAAAAATAACGTTTATAGGACTATCCACTTTGAATTTTGTAGTGTCAGAAGCTGTATTATCTTTCAAAAATGGATATGTCTCCAAGGCAAAGATGTTGGAATATCTAGGGCTTCAAGCTGGAAAACATCTTGTGAAGGCAATGGAAATCTTAGATCGCAAGTGAGTCTACGAAGCAGACAAGGCGATGAATGAACTCGAGAAGAAAATAAGAATGAAGAGAACAATGACTAAAAGAAACCTGGAAGACCAATATGCAGAGCTAGAAAACCCAGACAACCCCTCATACAGCGCTGGTGGCCATTAACACAGATATACTTCCTACTTACTAGCTAACGCCCACCCTTGGATGTTGAGTCATTTGGTGACGCGCTGACCAGTATAGTCGAACCAGTGGGTCATCATCATCTCCGGAATGGTCGAGAGCGTTGCACTTCATCAGGTGATCCGCATCCATCTTATCGTGTCTACAGAGAGGGCATTCTGGTGTTGGGAGCACACCGATGAGATGTAGATGTTTGGCCAGGTAGTCTAGGCCGGTTTGCATTCTGAACTTGGCAATGCCTACAGCTCGTGGTAGTCTGTGGTCGATGGGCCCTGTGGTGACTAGGTTTTCCCATCTTCTTCCTGCTGATTGCTGTGTGAGGTGCAGTTTGCTGGCACGGTCTATAGTTGCACTGATGATGGCTTTCGTGCTTTGCAGCGAAGGCATGCAAATGGGTTGTGCCATGATTGTGCCTTTCTTGGCCAGATAGTCTGCCCTCTCATATCCATAGATGCCAGCATGGCTTGGGATCCATTGTAAAGCTATAAGCCAACCCCCACTCGCCAGGTGTTCCAAGGCTTTTCTTGTTTCCATTGTTATTTTGCAGTCTGTATCTGTATTGCGCGATAAGTTTCGGATAGCCGCTTGTGAATGACGAAGAAAACTGCCTGATTAACAAAGATATGATTGTACATTAATACTTTTATGTATCTTATTTTGTTAATTTCCGAAAGTTAACATTTTATAACTTTCACTATACATATCTCAGAAACCGCTCAATATATCTTGTTGAAATATTTACTGTGGTTTTATAACTGCCAAATAAACTTCCTAACTAAAGGAATTATAAATATAATATATACTCATAAGTACCAAATAAAAAATATTTTTAAACAATTTTTTTAAAATTATAAATACTAATAAGAAAAATTTAATATAAAATTCCCATGAACTTGTAAAACAATAATCTTCTGTTAGGAGCTAGGCAAAATGCTAATCTTTAAAACAAAACAAGAATTAAAACAATATCGCAAGTGGAAAAAAGTTATGTGCATTATTGCAAGCATTGAGTTTAAATGGCGTTCGGAGTGCCCTTAACCTAATAATATATGAAACTACAATGATATACGTAAGATACATATGAACTTAACAAAATATATGAAACTACAATGAAATATATATATATATATATATAAATATATATATATATATATATAAATAATGTAAATTTGATATAAACAAACAGGTTTGACGTAACAATACAAAATGTGAACCTAAAAACTATTACAAACTGTTAAAGCGTCAAGACTAAAACTTAAAACTAGTACCTATTCTAGGAGGCGAGAAGTGTTACGGCTGGGAGGGGAAGTGCGAGTTGCAGAGGTGTTATGGAGGATAGAGGAGGACTTTCGGACGAGGACAGAAAGTAGGAGGGGTCTAACAGAGTTTGACAGATGCCTGAGGGTACTATGAGCTCTCGGTACTATCGAAGAGCTTTGCACAAAAGGATCTGACATAAACAGCAAGCGAGGGATATCGAAGGCGGGCGCGGATGGTGACCTTTGATAGGAACCAAGGGGAGTTGGAGAGGAGTCTGTGGGAAGAGGATTGGAAAGACAAAGAGATTTCCGAGACTTGTTGGAGTAAAGAGGACACCAGGCAGGAGCTGCATAGGTAAGGACGGGATGAAGGAGCGTCCGGTACAGTTGGTGTTGGATTTTGAGAGGGATATACTTCTGCGACAGAGGAGAGGGTAGAGTGTGGCACGGATAGCTCTACCCTTGGTAAGGGCTGTGGAAGCTTGTGAGTAGAAGGACAGGAGCTTATCAGGAGAAGGGAAAGCGTTCAGTGCATAAATACGTTGGGAGGAAGACTCGAGTGTAGCTGAAAAAGGAAAGAAAAATAAATTTTTATCAGTTGCCAAACGTCGTATTGACGGTTTCTGTGTTGAAGTTCAGTCCGAGAGGCTGTGATGGCTGGCTACAAAATTCGTTTTTGTCGTTTACTTATAAAGTGAATTATGAGTCGGTGCTCTTTACTTCAAATTAAATAATGCAAATAATTTATAGCTTATAATAGTTTCCGCTGTCCAAGGACGTAAAGGATCAAGAAACAAAAACATTTTCAACTACCAAAGAGATCTGGGATCCAGGAGCATGGAAGACGAATACAGTACGAAATATTTGGAAGTAATTTGTAGTCAAAGTTATTAATTTAATTTTATTTAATTCATTTAAAAATATGTTTCAAAATGCAAATATAACAAGCATTATCCATGACTACACTCTATTAAATTTTGTTGGTTAAATATAGAAAAGTAAATATGTAAAATACATAGTTATAGTGTTCAAAAAACTCGAGTAATGCAACACATTAAGCCAATTGTAAAAAAGGTAAAATAAGACAATTTTCAATATAATACTGTATAGATATGTTTCGTCACAAAGAAGTTATGCAATAGAAAAATTAATGTAAATCAGATAATGGTTTCGATCAAAATCGAAGTCATTGTCAATAGCAAAAATTTTATTTAAGCTTAGATGCTACAGTATACTGCTAAATGATACAGCATACTTATAAATGACAAAACCTAAACAATACGGTATAGGCTAAATGTAACAGTACGATTTTATGAAATAGTAGTCAACAATGTCGAATTTATTAAGAAATAAATAATATTATAATTATATAAATTACAATAGTCATGATATAAATTAAAATGGATTTTCAAAGACAAATATTTTTAAAAGGAAATATTTTAATATACAAATATTATTAATAGCTTATTAAATGAAATAAATTGATTAAAATAAGAGAAAATCAATATTTTATAAATTTTAAGAATAATAACAAGAAAAAAAAGGTCATAAGAAATTTAACTGTTATTAAAAACTAAAATTCATTAAATGTTTTCTGTTTGATTAAAGAATTAAAAAAAATTAGAGTAAACAATTTTAAAAAAAATATTTTGATATATATTATAGTATAAGTCGTTTTTAAAGGACTTAAATCAATTAAAGTACATACAAAAATTAGTTTGGACTATTTCTAAAGCATCCTGTGTTGACAAACAAATTAAAACTTCAACTAGTAGATTTAATGATTGTCCATATATAGTTAAATATTTTTTATTATAAATTAGTAAATGCTAATAAATAAAGGCCATATGTGAAACAATAAGAACTCACACGTGAGAACCATTCAATTAATAAATATCAAACAAACTAAAGAGCTAGTTGGTTTTTATATAAAGTCCAAGGATTCCACTGTAAGATTTTGCTTAAAAATAAAACAGGAGCCTGAAAATGTTAAGTTAAGCAGTCATATTTTAAACAACCTAGGTGAAATCACCTCAGTAAAGCGGCGAATGGTAGGATATTCTATAAGTTTCAGGATTTCATCTAATATCTATGTTTTCAGGAATGGCGTGTATGACTATTAAGAACTGACAATACCAAGAATGCCAAACTCGGGTTGACGTCATCCGTAGGTAGGTTTAGGAAAATTAAAAAACGTCATCTGGTATTTGCCAAGTTGATTGGTTGGGGTGGTTAAGTAAGGGTTTGTTGCATTGTGTGCCTTATTTATGCGCGCGCATATACTAATTTAAAGAAAAGAGGAAGGGGAACACTCTTGGAGATCACAAGAAACATATTCTTATTGAATAGTAGATAAAACCATACTGATCCTTAGAGTGCAAGTAGAACTTGTTCTAAGTGGGTTGTGTGCATTGTTATTACAGTACCATTTGACACCCAGTAGACGGAGCTCATGTGACGTCACTTACTGCGGTATTTTATAAGGGACTTTTCTACATATTGAAGGCCACAAATAGGATTATCTTGACAGAAGAAGGATTGAAGTACAATATTGCCTTTACCTAAATCCCTACATTTTTAGTTATTGATGGAAAGAAAAAGGGTAGGAAAGGAGTTGTTTCATAACTCGAAACGAATAATCAGATTTTGTTTAGGACTTCTAACAACATGAGTCCGAAAATCTCAGAAATATATAGTCGCGGAGAACGAAGAATGGCTCTCTGTCACGTCAGCCTTTCTTTGTGGTCTTTATTATTTCTCGTTTAATTCTAGATACTGCTTTGTTCTAGACACCTATTCTAATGTTAGCCTAAAGTTTCAGAAGAAAATATTAATTTAGTAACACTCAAGTATAATTAAAACTCGTATATTTTGTACCTTTAATAGTATTGTTAATTTAAAATATTGACAAATAATGGGTTGCTATAGGATTGCGTTTGCATGTCAGTGTGTATGTGCAGGTCGAGCGTGAGTTCGTAGTCATGCTCCTAAGTAAATCCCAGTTTCACGTCATAACGTATCTAGAAGCATAAACCAATATATTACAACGTGCTTTTAAAAAGATCAAAATTATATCTGTTAACCTGTACGACGAGTTGGGAGTTTGCAATTCGGATTCGGGAGCGACGCAATCTGAGCACGTAAGATTACCCCAGAGGCCAAGCGTGGGGTGTAAGAGGGTAAGCTTCTTATAGTGGTTGTATTATCTTTACTTTGTGTGTTTGCCTTTGTCTAAGTCACAATATTAGGCAGGTTTGGAAAAAGGAATCTATGAAATGATTAAAGATTATCTTTGAATGCCTCTTGATAATGCTACTTAAGAAATACAAGTATTTGTACTCTATTTTAAATAACTTTTACGTCTCAATCGGCTCTTTTTCGTTTCTATTTTCTAAATATTTCTCAAACATAGGATAATACATAATTTTACAATTGTAAGACATATGTTTGCTCCTGAAAAGGATTGGAGTTTTAAATTGAAACTAAACACAGAACTAATGTTTCGTATTTGCCCAAATATATACACAAAAATACATGAAAGACGTATAATTTATACTAAGACATAAATATAATCTTTTTTAAACCCCTATTTTCAATAAGTAACCCATAAGGTCTGCCTATAAGGCAGTAAACATCTATAAGGAATTTGGTATACGAAGAATAAGAAACTAAATAACCCCAAAATGGACCCCAAGGTGAACGACCTGAAAAAGCTTTTACCTCTTTACATTCCAAGCAGATAACCATATCAAATAATTGGTGAGGGTAATGGAAATGAACCCTAATGGTGGTTCTAATCTCATCTAAAGAGTGAAATGTTCTACAACATTTCGTACAACACACGAACACAGTTATCTCTTATCTAAGCGGTAAATTATTATATTTATATTTTATTCTTAAAAACAAATTTTAAGCATAACTTTATTCTAAGTAATATACAGTTAAGTATGTTAGAAAGTTCTCTGATTCTTCATTTTACTTATTCCTTTCGTATGATAAGAATCAGTTTACAGTAAGTTTAGGGAACCGAGCTCTGTATTTTTATCAAACACAACTTAAGGTTTACTGAATCTATTTATACGTTTACTTTGTAAAATAGACGATTTACATATTAGGCTATTTTTATCAAAGCCTTTAATTCCTGAGAATGGTTACTTATATCAACGTTTAACCTATCCAATCTTGTACATCCTTCCTAACCTAACTTATAAGTGAGAAAACGTATTTGTATTGTTTAATGCTAAACAATGTTTGAGGAAGACGTTTATTATAATGTAAACATATTAATTGTTGAATCTATTCTACTTCCTTTAGGGTGGATCACTTTACAATGAGATTCAGGGTGTGTAAGACCACGTGCAAGATACGTGATTTATATACAAAGTAAGACTCTTATATTGCATCTTAAGTTTTCTCTTGGGGGAATGAAGACAAACGCTGTAAATCTCTCTGTCACTCCTATTGTAAAAGTTAATATCCTAATACAAAAGGCGGTGTTTAATAGCTTACTTTAATGACACTTGTAACATGTGCTTCAGGAATAAGTACAAGTTTTAACGCGACAAAATAATTTGACGGCTAATGTAACACATGTGCCTAAGTGCCTAGTGACTTACATTTAATAACAAATCAAGGTTTATGGTTTTGAGGTGGTTGTACTTCATATGAATGCATGACATTGTAGTTCCTGTTTGAGAATTTTCATTGTCGTTGCCCATTATTACACAGAATTCTGGATATTTTTCAATACAAAGATACACATTACTTGGTAGCCCGCAAGGCAAGCGTTTAATAATACACAAACATTTTAAAAAATTTCAAGTAAAAGTTAAAGAGCAAAAGTTGGATTGGTTTAACATTTAGCAAATCCTATTTACATTTTCTCGACAATCTTTTTTGTTGCCCTGAAAAAAAAAATTAATAAAAACACATTTACAGGTTATTTTACTTTACTACCGTAACAGCTGCCACCCCGATATGTTTCGCATAATAGTTAATGACGATTGGTCTAAAGGAACACAATGTGACCCGTCTAAATCTTCTAAATATGTAACTGCATCGTTACCAGAATATAACTAAATGTGTCCTAATTTCTTTAATAGTTTTCAGGAACAGCGAGTCTTGAAATCATAGCCTACCTTACGCCAACAAATCTAGCTTACAGTCGTATATCATTTATCAGGGTATTAGTGGTGGCGTAGTTCTGAAATTAGTCGTTATTTGTTTCTTCTTTCAATTCAAATAAACTAATTAATATATAAAAGTACCCTATAACCATACTATTTTTTATTATTCTTATTGTATGATCGGGTTACAAAGTAACAGTCTTTAAAGGCATGATTAACAATAGCAACACTATAATAATTTGCCTCACCGGCCATTCCCATATCAAAGCTGTGGCCATCAGATATTATATCATGCTAACATTAAATAATTGAGCTGAGAGTGTGTTATATTCATTATAAACTCCTCATACTTTACTTCAGATAAAAACAAACGCAATTTTATTAAATTTTAAATCATAATTCTGAATCGTATTATATGTTTAAAATAAACATATGAGTGTTTAAAAATAATATGGCATTTTTATTCTCAAACGGACGACGTCTCAACGTTTGCGACTAAACCGCCTTCTGAGGGTTAAGGTTGCCTATCCTTATCCCTTATTCTAACATTAGAACAAATGAACATCCTTAGTCTAGTAACATTTGGAAAAATAATGATCCATGTTGGCCATTTTACTAACAGATTTAATGTAATTATTTTTTCTTATTAAAATATTGTTGTATTCTTTATTTCTCACTGGCTTAATCTACCTTTTTTATTATTTTTTTTGTAATATACGGTAATTTCTCTTAATGCCTTTTTTTAGACTATTACCTGTTTTTGTGACGTTCAATTTGGTCGTCGCTAAAAAAAGTAACATAAAATAGTAATATAGATCACTAGAAAAAGTTTATGGTAAGTACGAGTGCTAAGGAGCAAGAGAGACAGGTTGCGTGTGACAAACCACGACAATAATAATACCAACAACGCTAAGGTAATATAGATATCACTTCCCCAAAGAACATGACTATTTTAAAGAGATAAAAAAAATACATTTTACAATATTTATTGAATTATTTTTTTCAATAATGTGAATTCACAATAATGTGAATATTTTTACTTCTTAGTGTGCCGTGTCCTACTGGACGTTGGCAATCATCAGCACAATTTAAACCTTGTCCATCGCTTTATGAAAAAGTGTCCTTGTGCTGGTTCTATACCATTGTTGTAAGATCTTTAGATTAGATATCCTGCGACGGCCTAGGCGTCTTGTTTCATAAATTTTACCTTGTATAATAAGGGAAAGAATTAATATTTTGTGTTACGTGAAGTTTGTCGGAAATTTGTACGCTGATTGAGTACTGCTGTGATTCATTTTGCCTTTAGAAGCGAAGAAAGGAAAATATAAATTAAAGCCCCAAAGCTCCGTCAAGATTCCCAAGACAGATAAAGCCATTACAGGAACCACTCTCCGACATTCCTTTCGCAACTGGTGTTTCTTAGATTTGATTGTTCGCCTCACTTGTGCTTTATGAATTCCTTGTTCTCTAAAAGAGTTATTTCTTAAAAAACTTAAACAAATATATTGTCAGTAGGTGTTATTTAAAGCAAAAAGTTATATGTGTGAATATAAATTTTCTGTGTTATCGATCCTGAATCCCATACCGAGTGTAGAGTTTGTAAACTCTATCTTTTTGCCTCACATTAGTGGTTATAATATAATTGTGTTATGGTTCTTTTTTTTCTTCAGAAAACAGTGAAACATTCTCTTACTTGTTGATACTTTTTTATCTTTTTGTATTTCCTCACTATGCCCGTAGTGCGTTCAGTTAAACGATCGTATTATATGGGACATGATTTAATTAAAATTTCAAGTAGAACTTAAGGAATCACAAGATTTATTTGTTTATTTAAATTTTGTCCTAATCCTCTTTGTAGATCTGAAAAAATTAAATCAAAAATATTCTACATGTGATTATGCTTTACGAAAACCATAACAGCTGTGATCTAGATATGTTCTTGCATGGAAACGTCATTTAGTTTTAGAATTTATCAGCTAAATATCCGTGTCGATATATTCTTGAATATTATTTATGCTGATGGGAACTTCACTTCAGTAAATATAATTTACCTAATGAAGTAAAAAATATTTTTTGGTAAACGTTAATGACGATTGACTTAAAGGAGCACAAAGATGTCTAAATCTTCTGAATATGTAGTTGTATCAGTAGTGGAATATAACTAAATATATTTTTGTTCCGGTAACATTTTTCTTGAACAGCGAGCCCTGAAAACATAGTCTACCACACATCAACTAAATTTGGTTACCATCGATAATCATTTATATGGGTATTTATCGGAAGCGTAATTCTGCAATTAGCAGTTATTTTTGTTGTAACTAATTTCAAACCAAATAAACTCGTTAAGAGTATCCTAAATCCGCCTATTATTTTGCATTAACCTTGTTTTATGTTTGATTACTAATAAATGTTAATTTGTCGATCCGGCGATCCCCTTATCAAAGCTGTGACTATTAGATATAATATCACGCTAATAGGAAGTAATTTGTATTAGACGGTATTTATTCATTATAAATTCACCATAGTTTGCTCCAATAAAAACTAATGAAAATTTACCAATTTTCAAATTATATTTCTGAATCGTTTAAAATAACCACATACGTGTATAAAAATATGACATATGCATTCTATAACGGGCACCGACTTCAAGCTTGCAATTAAACCGCCTTCAGAGGGATAAAGGTAGGGAAATGAACATCCCTTACTAGACTAAGTATTAGCTGGGAAAATAATTTTACATGTTTGCTATGTTAAATTGGCACCTTCAGCTCTCCTGTTCTTGGAACAATTCACAGAGATTGGATTATTAATTACGTCCTGAGGTACTTTTATAAAAACTGTGAGATGCATTGAGGAGGGGATTATAAGTCCCACATATGTGGCTATGCTCTTTAAATAAATATCGTACTGAAGTATAAAAGATTCTTTCCTCTTTCATACTATTTAAATAGAATGAAACGTAACAGAAACATGTACTTTTTCTTCAAAGCCCAAATATGTTTTAGATAATCAAGTCTACTATTTCAATCAGCCTGAACTAGCGGCGTCACATTTACGTACTCTAAACCCCTGTAAAGATGAATATAGACGAACGGAAAAGATTAGTGATATTCAAATAATACCACAGGAAAGAATTAAACGTTTCTAGGTGGTACAAGGTATTGTCTGCTGGAAGTATATATTATGCGAAAGTTAAATTACAGACGAAAGATCATTAAAAGTGAAAATATAATAAAATCTTGTCAATAAAATTAAGGAATATTACGATGCGTTTCGAATGAATACAGCCGAATATAAGAGTATAAACTTGGATTAGTGAAAAAATCCTGGATTAGTAAAAAAGAAAATCATGAATCCATTATCTTTTTATAAAATTTTACTTTTATGTTAATATAATGAATAAAGTTTGATATTTTATAAAAAGAAAGAAATATTGTCAAAAAGTAAAATAGACTCATATGACATTATTTATTCTTCAAATTGGTCACAGCAAGTTTATGCCCAATGTATTCAACACGGGCTCACATAAATATTAATTCTTGAAATCTACTGTAATATATAACTTTTCCATTGTATTTACTGCTGTATTGATACAGTTTATTTATCACCACGCTACACGAATATCTATGTTCTGTAAAGACCTTATACAAAACCTGTGGATTCGATAAACAATACTATATTTGTACCGAAACATTTTATAAAAAGATATCTTAGAGTAAAAATTTTAAAAAGGCATCGCCGATTGAAATCAGCACCGACCAAAATCTGCCAGAGACCCAGTCACTAGACTTTATTTTAAAAACTCGCGGGGATTTAATCCTTTGGATACTGTCTCCCGGGGAATGAATTCTTTTCAGGCATATTAGCCTAATGACCTGGTTATCAGAGTCTGTAAAACACTTGTTTATTAAATAATTTTCAACTCAATTTGCGAGTTAGTAAAAAACACTGTTTTTTGTTTTGTATAAATTTTCGCTTCAGCACAGATTTATCAATTTTATAAAATTTAACTTCTCACAAAACTATTTTATACGTTTTAAAATTTCTAAATTCCAATAAAACGTTTATGAATGAACTTAATATTTATTGGTTAATGACTTTGCCCTAGCTTAGCTATTTAAATGTTTTAATGTCTCTTAACACTTTGGTTCTAAATGTAACCCTTTGAGATATATACTTAATTCTAGTATACATTTATACTCTGAAAACTTACGATTTACTGTTAAATTTAAGTTATAGAAAAATAAACAAATTATGCCAGAAAAGAGAAACATTCTAACATTTATGATTTCATAAAAAAAATCACATTTTGCCAGAATGTTTCACCTATTCAGAATAATCAATTTACACACAATATTTTCACATATTATTATTCATAATTTATTCAAAATCTATGCATATTTAAGATTTCCTATCCTTCAAAACAAACGCTCATATTTAGGAAACAATTTAGCAAAAACTCATTTCTCGATTTAGCAATAAACCTTTCGAACATAAATAACAATTTATGAAAGAAAAATCCAGAAATATTAACATATAACAATATATAAAAACAATTCAAATATTTAAAATCATTAAGTAAACCTCACCTATTTTGATCAACAAATCTTATTTAGAATATAACCCAAATTGATAACTAATGCCATCAGAACATTTATCTTAATATTTTATTTTACATCCTGTTTATTTTAAACATCATATTTTAGATCCTAATATGAACACACCATTTGAAATACAGTATATATATATATATATATATATATATATATATATATATATATATATATATATATATATATATATATATCATACTTATTTAAGTATATAAATAAATATTTATTTAAATATGCTTTTTAACTGTTGTGTGTTTTTGAACAATATATATATTTTCTTTCTGTAAATCTGAGAATTACTTCAACATAAATTATATGTCGTCTGACATTTGTTTTCTATACAAATTTTAATCTATTAAATTCTAACCAGTTTCACTTGCAACCTTTAATGCCGGGGTAATTTTTATATATTATCCTATCCAAAACTAGCTAATGTTTTAATTATTCTATTTTATTATTCAAACATACTTAACAGTTCCTTATAATAATTACTGTAACATATAAAATCCTTAGGCAAATTTGTATTTTCTTCTACCATTTTATTTGTTTACAAAGATATTTGTCAATTTTATCTATATATTAATTTTATTTCAGTATATCACATTAGTATGCACATTATATCATGTTTCCGATACTTTAAATACTTTGATGGTCGTAAAATGTTTATATTAAAATAATTACAAAAAAATTAATTAAAAGACTTTTTCAACTACTAACAAATGTTTTGTAACTATATTCATATAAATATTAGCATATTTTCATTACAGATCCAACTAAGAAAAACTATTGTATTACTCGATTTTATTTATATTCCTGTCCATTCAAAAATTAGCTCTTCAGCCACTATTCATTTACATGTTTACATCTACGTCCAGTGAATGTGAACAGTAAAGTCGTGCATATTTGAAAATCATAAATACTTAAACGAAATCTCTGCCGAGCTGAGTGGGGTCTTTAGTGTCACGGGGTGATGTAGATCGTAAGGTTTTAATTCTAAAGCAAACATATAAAAGCTCATGCCCAACGCATTAGCCATTGGCGCTAAGCTAAGTGTACGGGTGAGGGTGAAGGAGGAAATATTGATTAGAGGTTTTAATTTATATTCTTTCCTGTCTACAGTGAAAACCGACCTGGATTATCATTGGCAGAATATAGGTTTAAGAGAGAGAAAATAGAAACAATATAGTTTGGGAAGTAAGTATTGGTAGTCAGTAGATATAGTACTAGGGACGCTTTACCAGTAATGGTGAGACAAGAGAAGCAGGAGAGAAACATATACAAGAGGTACGATCGAATCATTAGGTGTAATTGAATCAGGCTTATATCACTGATATTTACGTCAAAGAGTAGTGTTTATATGGAATAGTATCTTGTATAAAAATAATTAGAAAGGTAAATGTATAAAACAAAGTATAGATGAAGCTAGATAGGTCCAAGGAAAGGGTAAGATTATGTGGCCCTACCAAAGAGAGGGACCAGAAAATTAGCGGCAAAAGAAGTGGGAACAGGAACGGCGAGAATACAGGCCACAACCCCAAACAAAAGAAGGCTCAGAAAATAGAGAACAAAGACCACAAATTCCAGGGCCGAGTGGTCAGGGGAAAAACTAAAAGAAAGGATCCATAATGGTAGGAAGGAAAAGAGGAGAGAGACATTAGAGATCCAAAAACAAATTTTCAGGGATAAAAAGGGAAATAACAATAAAGGAAATAAACAAGAAAATTGAAGAAAAATGCAAATCCAACATAATATGAGGTACACCAAGATCAACAGTTGAGAGTGTGTGGGCTATCCCTTGATATTCGTGCTGAATCGTTAAAAGAGGACGAGGTGATTGGCACAGGTAACCAGAAAACAGAGCCCTATAACAGAGTGTGAGGTAGAGGAGCACTCTATAGATGTAGAGATTGACACGGGAGCGGACGTGTCAGTCATTCAAGAAAAGGTTTACAACAACCTCAAGTTGCATGGGTTTCCTAGAACTACCCATCAATAATGTGGGAGTTGTAACAGCCGTTAAGGTGACACAGGTAAAAGTTACCCGGCACGCTTGATTCCATTAACAATTCAGGGAATAAAAGTGGACTGCATTTTCATAGTGGTCTCCTCCAAACTTCGGTCGGTGATGATTATGGGGTACAACATACTAAATAACCTAAAGGCACGGATAAACATGGATACACAATATGTGACCTCTGAGATAGAAGGAAGGATGGTGTACTAAGACTTCATAAACAAAACAAAAAAGAAAATAAAAAAAGTAAAGGAAGTAAAAAACATAAACCATGGAACCCAAAGAAATAATGATGCATCAACAATAAATAAGGCATCAAGTAAAAAAAGGAGGAGTTAATGCGAGAGTGCAAAAAGCAGGGGCATTGCCGAATGAGTGAAGGAGGTGATGATGGACCGGAAACAAGTGAAAGGGAAGTATTAAATATAAAAAATGAACGTAAAGAAAAAACAGAAAGTGAAACAGAGAAAAATATTAGTAAAAACAAAAACTTAAAAAACAAAAAAGAAAGTATTATAAAGAAGAAATTAATTTGAGACCGGAAGGAGTCAATAAAGGAGATAAAGAAACGAAGGACAGGCGAAAAAGAGCTACAGCTGAGACTAAGAGCAAAACAAAGTAAGGCCAAAATAGAGTCTCAGGTAGTTCGGAAGCCCAAGACCTTAGATTCTGAAGAGATAACAAAAAAAAACAGCCTAATTACATGGCTTATTACCAAAAACAAATTTCTCCAGTTACATCGCATTCAGATTATAGTATAATCTGAAATAAAGATTCACCTTAATCTTGGTACTCTTGTGTGATCATGTCGTGGGCAAGCTGCGGTGATGAATGCCCTTAAAATCGCGCCCAAGCAAACATCTGGGTAAATCGCGCCCACAAACAAAAATCTGTAAATCGCGCCCTGTCTACCTAAACCGAGCGAACCACTGAGTCATGGACCGCGAGCGTCATTTGACAGCCGGTTAATAAGGGGAATTACTAGCAATTACCCGCCTCTCCCCGGTTCATCCCTGATAGCTTTCTCTTTAGCACCCTACCCACCCTCCCTCATTCCTGTTCCAATTTTTGAAGTGGTCAGGTCGTGCGGCTTGTGTGTGTTCTCTGTTTTGTGTTGTTCCTGCGGCTTGGGCAGTATGGAAGTGACAACAACCAGTCATGAGAAGCCATGTGCTCTTTACGAAGAGTACTCGTTTAATATCAAGAAGACTTTGAAAGATGGGGCGATTATTTGGCGCTGCTTGAAGCAGAGACCAATAGTTGCCGAGGAGTCATCAAGACCAAGGACTCCGAGCGACCATCAATGTGGACCTCCGGATGACGTTTGCTCGGAAGTTCACAAGAAACTGAATGTTGCGAAGAAGAGGGCACGAGAAGAAGACACTCCGATTTCTAGAATATATTTAGAAGAAATTGTTGACCTCCATAATCAAGGATATGAGTCTGTAACAGAAATGCCAGAGCAGCAAGTAACGAAGAGAACTTTATTTAATCAACGGAACAAGTCTAAAGGAAATCAAATCTAAAGAAAACAACTCAAGAAATTGATCTTTCCCCTGTAGTTCTAACTATGAACGACGGTAGCAGTTTTCTTCTAAGTGACGACAGTGATTTAGGAGAAAGGGTAATAGTTTTCAGTGGAAAAACAGGAAACGAAGTTTTGAATAGTAAAATAGACATTTTTATGGGCGGCACCTTTAAAAGTTGTAGTAAACAATTTGCTGAAGTTTATACAATCCACCCAGACTATGGAAGTTCAGAGACCGAAACCCATATATATCCAGTAGTATTCGCATTTTTACCAAACAAGAAAAAGGAGATATATATTCAGCTGTTCCGTAATATATTAAAACACGTTCCAGAATGGAGTCCAAAAAACGTAACTGTGGATTTTGAAGCGGCAATGATTTCTGCACTGGGAGTTGTGTTTCCATCTGCTCAAGTACACGGGTGTCATTTCCATATGAAGAAGTGTCTATGGCGAAAAGTGCAAGAATTGGGACTGACTCGCGAATAGAGGGAAAATGAGGAAATAAGAATGCTGATTCGCATGTATGCTGAGCTAACGTTTCTTCGGCCCAAAGATGTGATTGATTGCTGGCTCCATATACATTCACAAGCACCTAATGTCACAAAGCTGTCAGAATTTTTCGACTAATTTGTAGAGAGATGGATGGAAAATGAAGAAGTGCCGGTTAGCCTTTGGAATTGCTAAAGCTTGAGTGGCTGGACTAACTATTGAAAAACTATTAAAATATAAAAATATACAAATATCGAAATAAAATTGACCAAAAAATGACAAACCTTAGAGCTGATTTTAAACACGCCTAGATGACAATACCTTGCACTTGTCTTTTAGCCAGTCCAAAGCCTGGATAAAGTGTGATGGGAATCAGTTTATTCTGAATAAACGTGACAGGTGAAGTGAGGACCTGCTGGGCGCGATTTTCACAGGACACCGCGGTGATTCGTAAAATGTAAGTAGAGGTTATTTGGTAATACAAATAGTGGCTACTTTCAAGGAATAAAAAAATAGGCAGCCTAAAGACTGACCGACAGAATTGACCATTTCTTATGTTTTTTTTACCGTAACTAGAAAATCACAATCTGCATGACAATCTCGTTTATTACTTTTAGAAACGATTTGTCTTAGTAAGCTTAAAAGAAACTCACTTTAAACACAATATAAGTTCATGTATCGTAAAATTACTGCCAACATCAAAGTTCGTTAAAAGTCATAAATAACAAACCATATTAAATAAAACGTCATCGTCAGTGGGACTGGCCTACAGAAGCTGAGAGTTTTTAGTGCAATATATTTAATGAAGTTATTATTAAACGATTGTTTTTAATAGATGACCTTTATTAGATGTTTAAAAATTCATTGAATCAAAAAACTTATAAAATAAATTTAATTGAAATAGGTTGCTAAAAATTGTCAGAAATTAAAAGAAACAAACAACGTGACAGTACCTAAGATTTCGATATAAAGTACTATAAAGTTTATTTTTTGGATAATTAGTCTTGACTCATTTCACTTTCGGACACAGGGAGCTGGAGGTGGCTTGTTAGAGGCTGGACTACAAGAAGGCTGAGTAAGTTTTAGTGGTCCAAACCCGGGTAAAAAAACAACAAATAACTTTCTTGTACATATTTGTTGAAATTTTTGGGACAACATTTTCTAAACACATGTTATACAAGTGATCTCTATTCCATATAATTTCCTTACTTATATAACGGTAAGTTTAACATATTCAAGTCCGTAATGACGTTATTTGAAGAATTTTACTTTATGCCAAAATTGTCAGGTGCTCCTAAAGGGTTTAAACATTAAAAGCAATAGACTCGTTAGAATAATAAAAACTACCGACAGAGTATGTCCAATGTGTACGACTTGTTAATAATTAGGTAAAACTTTAGGAACAGTAGTGGTCTGAAAAATTAAACATTCATTGCTTTATTTGTTTGTTTAGTTGTATTTAGTCACAAATCTTTGCGTTGGTAAAGATTAAAAAACTATATTTAAAACACTGGATTTAAAGTATTAAAAAAATTAATAAAAACACAAACTGTAGTATAACGTCGCCACGTGTTTAAAACACACAACCCCATCTGTTTTGTCTGCCTGGATGTATTCTTATGTTAGTAAAATTTTACAACAAATAAATGTAGGCTGTGTGAGCGTCGGCGAGGGGGAAAGAAAGATAATTTACTTTCTCGCCGCTTCAGACAGTTTAAAATGCGAGAAAATATATAAGAACGAGCGCATTAAAGAAAGAAAATTGCCGTTGTTATCTTGTAAAGCAAAGGGTAGTTTGCAAATTGGATTTGTGATGGCGCCCTCTAAGAGGATTTAGGCTCTTATTGCAGGTGTATTGTCTAGGCAGTGATAATATCTGTGGGAAGAAACATATTTCCTACTATTCCAGTAGGTTATGCTGTGTTGTGTCTTTATTATTAGGATTTATATTTCCTAAGAATTCACAAGAAAAAAGTTCTAGAATTCATAATTTTTACGGATTTACTCTTAACATTAGAAGTTAGTAAACAAAATTGTCGTATCATGTTTTAAAAATAATTTTGTAAAATTTGGTGCAAATAAATGCGATGTTGAGTATATTTAGCTGACGATCGAAAGATGTTGACTGTATCGTTCGCGAGTTGTCATCAGATTATGCTGAATACGGTGAATCCGTTTTATGTTATTCATCATTTAAAGGAACAAGAGTAACTATAAATATCTACCTCAGCTAGAATAGAAATTCTAAAAGAACTTGGTATCATATATGTATACACACACACACACACACCCACACCCATACACACACACACACACACCCACACCCACACCCACACCCACACCCACACACACACACACCACACACACCCACACCCATACACACCCACACCACACACACCCACACCCACACACAGACACCACACACACCCACACACACACACACACCCACACCCATACACACACACACAAACGCACTCACACTCACTCACACTCACACATACACACACACACACACACACACACACACACACACACACACACACACACACATACACACACCACATACACGCAGACATTCCCCCCCCCCTCTGTTGTAGTCTAACGGGACGACGTAGGTTTAAATTTTAATACTACGTAAAAGCCTATGGCCAGCGCATTAGCAATTAGCGCTAGGGTTAGTGCAAGGTCACGGGTGAAGGATTGAATACAAAGGTAAATACTCAGGCGAAATGCAGCTTAGATACTCTTAAACTATAAAAATATGTCCATAAGCCAGATATGAGCTGATAACAGGAACAATTTCTGAAAGTGAAAGTAGAGACTCAAGATTTGTTATCAAGTGTTTCGAATTCAATTACAGGTGTGAAGATTATTGTAAACAAGGGTATATAACACGAGGGATTTAAACATATTCTTGCTAACCCTAGAGCACTCTACCATTTTGTGTTCGTCAAAAAACATTTTTTATTTCAATGTAATTAGGTTTATATTCTTTTACTCGTAAGATGTAAAATTTATATTTTATTTATTTCAACCTTTGTAATGAAATATTTCAATAAACGTAGATTAAAACTTTGATATCCTAAATAAGTAATACCTCACTTTTTCAGTTGTGATTTTCCACTTAAGAAATCTTCTTTAATTGCAAAATTTGTCTCTAATGTTGGTATTATTGGCAAACCTGTCGGACCCAGGTAATGGCATCCATTTAATTGCTTTCAACTCTATAAATAAATAGTTCGAGTCATGTCTTTGATGTGGCTAACTTCGAAAACCGTTATGAAAAGCACAGAATTTGAATAACATACAGTATTCCATAGCCTGAATACATGTTAAAGGTTACTTTGAAATATTTACTTATAATAAACTTTGAAAATCTCATTACATATATTATTGTTGTACTGCATATAAGTACTATACAAATTAAATAATATAATATATAAAAAAAACTATATATTCATAACAACTGTATTATTATATAAGCTATAAATATTGTATTACTACAATTACAAAGTTATTCTGTTTCATTATTTCTCTACATACGCTCTATAATACTATATCGTATAGTGAAGGCATAGCCCTGTATAAACAGCAGTGCAAATACGGGTAAAACACCTGTGTTTTAAATTTATTTTCACTTCTACAAATTTTACGAGTAGAAGCCAGAGTTTTTGCAGTAGTCTGTTGCAATGTATTCGTAGGCCAAAGAACCGTATACTTCGTAGGCTTTGTGACATTAGAATTAAAATACAAATAAATTGGGGTAAAGTTTTTAAGACATTATATTTGTCATTACAATTGACGCATATTAGATAATATTCACATCTAAATGGATAAAATAAAAACTGTTGAAAAATTTAGTTCTGAGCAAACCTGTTTTAATAAAGTCACCTAAAACAATAGTAATTTGCAAAATAATTATATTAGTAACTTTAACGGAACCGGAAGTACGCTGCGAAACGGGACCGGATGGATTTTTTCATTCATCTTTAATTTTATTGTAAAGCTGTTTAACTTATTTTACTGAACCATTTTTGTAATATTTTTTGACATAAGCACTAAACAACTTTACGCTACATTCATAAAATACTTAATAATATCGTAAAAATTGTTAAATAGAGACTATCCAGGAAATGCCAGTGTAAATTTATTATTGGGACAGTCAAGATTATATATGGTAAAATCTGTATTATTAAGGCAAATATGTAAAGATTAAAATGTGGTTAGTTGAATAAGTGTCCAGATCTAAGGAGCAGGATAGTCGGTGGAAGGAAGTTAGCAAAGGCTTAGACAATTTAGAACAGATCAAGGAGCAGTACAGTCAGGGTAAGCAAGTTAGCAAAGGCTTAGGCAAGTTAGAACAGAACAAGGAGCAGTACAGTCAGGGTAAGCAAGTTAGCAAAGGCTTAGGCAAGTTAGAACAGAACAAGGAGCAGTACAGTCAGGGTAAGCAAGTTAGCAAAGGCTTACGCAAGTTAGAACAGATCAAGGAGCAGAACAGTCAGGGAAAGCAAGTTAGTAAAGTTTTAGGCTACTGCTTACTGCACAAGTGTAAAATCTATCTCGCCACTTCTCCGTTCAGCCTTAGGTAAATTTACTTATCCCTAACTTTACACAAACTTGATTTAATAGAATGTTCATATTGCATCCGTTAATAGTTTATCTATTTCAACAATCTACAGTTGATAAGAAAGGGTTATAAAGTTTCAAATTTTGTTGACAGCCGTAGGATGACTGTTTACCTGTCTCTTCCGTAACTATGTATTTTTCTCTTGACCCCAGTGACATCAGATCTACTTCTGATAAAATTGCCCAAGTTATAACATAATTTTCCGGGACCTTTATGCCCCTTCCTTACACCTGTATGATTCTAGTTATTCCTGCTTATCCTTCTATTTAATACAAGATGTAAAAATAGACATCTCTTGTCGACTCAATCAAATACGTTTTTATTATATGAATATTTTTCACAAATTGAATTAGTAATTTATACATGTGTGTGTGTATATATATATATATATATATATATATATATATATATATATTTATATATAAATATATATATATATATATATATATATATATATATTTATATATAAATATATATATATATATATATATATATATATATATATATATAATTACAGATTTTACAACTAAAATCTAGTAAAGGACTATATATTAAATTAATACTCTTATCTGTACTCCTGTGATATCCTTGAGTGCAACGACCATAACTCAGTAACAAGCTCTATCTAGACTAAACATTCTACAAACACGACATAGTTCAGTACTAACACACGTCCTGATAATCCTTAGTGTTATCAGATAATGTCTTTCCCACGTGCATGTTTTTAGTCATTTAGGTTAGCTAAGTTGAATTTTACTCCAATATTTACTCTTATATTGAGTTATGCACTCTCGTCTTTACATTTACCTGAGCGCTAATAGCTAATGCGTTGGACAAGAGCTTTTATGTTGGCGTTAGAATTAAAACCTTACTACTTGCTTCAGCCCCTGAGGCTAAAAACCCCACGTCAGCGAGTTAATACTCAGCTTGGCAGAGATTTCGTCCAAGTATTTATGGTTTTCAAATATGCACGACTTTAGTGCTCACCTGAACTGGGCGTAGATTTAAACGTATTAACATCTAATGACTTAAGAGCGAATTTTAGAAATAACACGAATGTAAATAAAATCTCATATTACAACATATCGGCGAAGTTGTAAGCACAATGATAAATTTCTGATATCGTATGAATTTATTTATGTAGTTATAGAAGGGTTTAAAGTAGTTGTTGTAACCCTCCAGGGGTTTTTTTAATATGTTAAGTTAATTTAATGATCCCTTGTTAACATGTAAATTATTCTTGAATTTTGTAGTCCATTACGTTCGGTGAATGTTATTAATCACTTAAACAATAGTTTATGACTGTACGAACTTTAAATTTAGTAAATTTGTTAAAACGTACTGAGACAGAACGTTTTCGATCGCTATGTGCCGATCTTCATCAGCGTCTACTGCTTGGAGATGTCGGGACAAACGGTGACGGTTTTAAAGGTAGGTTTTCGATAGTATCAAAGAATATGTGTCATTTGTATTGTGTTTGTTCGTTTAATATATTTGTATTTTGAACACTATGTTTGCACTAAAACCATATGAAATTTACAGTTACACATAATTACAAAGTACAAACATATTAAACGAACAAACACAATACAAATCACACATACTCTTTGATACTATCGGAAACCTACCTTTAAAACCGTCACCGTTTGATCCGACATCTCCAAGCTGAAGACGCTGATGAAGATCGGCACATTACGATCGAAAACGTTCTGTCTCAGTAATTTTTAACAAATTTACTAATTGTAAAGTTCGGATAGTCATAAATTATTGTTTAAGTGATTAATGTTAATTAATATTTACACTTTAATAAGACTTACCGGATCAAGTTTTACATTCCTAATTTGTTCAGTCCTGAATGAAGTATCCCGATTCAAATAATTCCCGCCATAAAACAATGTTGTTAAGCGTGGATTGGTTCTAGAAGTCTCTTCGCCTGAAATAGAGAATATTTTTCCTTGATGTTTTTGCTACGAGTCACGACTACGAGAAGGTGTTCCGTACGTAAGAACAGCTTTAATCTTCCTGCATGAACGCAACTGCGAAAGTGTAATCTGTTCTAGTCGTGTCGTTTATACCAATAGCGAGAGTGTTGTATAAGAGTAAGAACATCTTACATTACAACCAGACAGACCTCCATTAAAAGCGGCTCGTTATATATGCGTGAGTGTGAATAAAGTTACTCCACTAATTTCCTTACGAGCCAGACCGCTTTGTACGCGAGCATTGAAAACTTATTATTTGTAACATTTCCCTCTATTAGCGAAGTGTTAGACGAGTCCAGTGTCGTAATACCTCCCGTGTATTTAATGAACATTAGACAATCTCTACTAAGGGACTCTTCTTTCCCTATCACCCTAATGTGTGTTACGCGAGTGCAGCGAGGAAGGGGAGAAGTTCAGAGTCTGTAGGGACTCTATGTTTTAGTTTTCAATTAACAACTCGTATAATTAATAGGTGGTCCTTCTCCTCTTACGGCCTTTACAAACGCCTTTTCTAAAAGCTATGCTATTTCATACAAAATTACACATTTTATTTCTACGTTAATTTACTAAGCTTTCTCTTATTTTCGCCAAACACCTTTCATAATTTTGGTCTACAGGCAACTACCTCCAACAGTATTTTTATATCTGGCCGGATATATCAAACAGAATTGTATCTAACAATTGACTCAGGCAGACTCTCTTCTAATGTAATTATTCTGAAGAAATACAGACTAAAGAAAAAATCTTGTTTGAAATTTCAAAAAAAAAAAAAATATACAAAGTTAATAGGTAACATATTATAGGTAACTTTTTTAAAAAATGGAAATTATTTTTATTTCTTAATGGCAAAATTAAAATACTATCAAAATCAATCAGTAATTATTTCATTTTTTTCCAGGCGAGCCTAATATTGCGAGGTAGACACAGGCAAACACACAAAGTAAAGATAATACAAATAGAGTTAGAAGCTTACCCTCCTCTAACTCACACTTGGCCTCTGGTGTAATCTTACGTGCTCAGATTGCGTCGCTCCCAAATCTGATTTGTAGCACACCTCTACTTCCCAAAGAACATTACAGACACTATTTTGTTCTGTTAAAATGCATGTTATATTTATTGGTTCATGCTTGAAACTAGCTCATGGCATGACAATGACATTTACTTACAGTTTCACAAGCACAAAGACACATACACACACACACACACACGTTGTAACGGTCTGACATACCGTGACAAATAGGAAATAAATAATTTCCTGTTTTTAAGTAATAAAGTTGATTTTAAAATTATTCAAGTTTGGAGTTATAAGAATAACAAAGAGTGACGAAATAAATAAAACCATAAATAGAATAATTAAGCTAAATTAGAAAGTATTAGAGAATAAATTTGTAATAACTAGCTAAATTTGACCATCGGGAGTGAGGCGAAAATTTTCTAAGTGCTTAAAAAAGCTAACTTAAGAACAAAACCACGTAGAACTTTTATTGACATTTTAGAAGAGCCAGAATAAGCCAGAATAAACATTAGTGAAAACAAAATTTGAAAAACTTAAAAAACAAAAAAAGTTACAGCAGTTTTAATAAAATAGACATTTTTCAGTGTTCCAAAAATGATAATCAAACTCTGCAAGCTAAAACGGATTCGTTGCCCGACTTGTACAAGGAATAAATCCAAAGATAGCAAGTATTGCAGGCAGGGTGAGGTAGGGTAACTTCACCGCTATATATACTAGGTCTCTAGGACCTTAGAGACAGTCTGAAATAAATTTTTAATACGAGGTGCCGCGGAACGCTATGCCGGATCGCGAATAAGACCGCCATCAGGCCAGATGGGACCAAACCTCAACGCTTCCGACGTCTAGGACTATCAAGGGACGAAGGCTCCAGACTCAGCCTCCAGGACGCGGGAATGGATTAAAACCACCACCGACGAACCAGGGATGGCGACTTCCGATGTCTATGGACCAGGGAATCCAGAGGAGGGACTCTAGTACCGGCAGGAACCTCTTTGGCAAGTCATTTTCTCTATTCGATACCAATTACGTCAAATTTAGTCAGTTAATTTTATTAAATTCAAACAAATATTCAAGCTTAAACAATGACTTCACTCTATATAAAAATTAAATAAATTTTATGCTTAATTAACAAGATTAATTTGGTGATCAGAATATTTCAAATGATAAATTTGAAACTAACAAAGGGTTTTTTGGCCATGAGCCATTTATTTTCAAGGAAATAAGAATTTTTCGAATATTATAAATTTAAAAATTATGTGTCATAAATACGAATTTACCAATTTAATATAGAAGATACATTTTTATTATGTCTAATTTGGGAAATAATTTTATTTTTATGTAAATGTAATTGATATATATATGGAAATTATAAGATTTTAAAATATGAAAGACAACAAGTTATTTAGTGAATTGTTTTTGTCAATATAATTGTGTTTTATTTGAAAAGATAAATTTTCTTTTTTATTTAAATAAATAAAAATTAAATATGTTATAAAAATCAACAGTATTTGCATTTCATCCTGTGTTGAACAACCAATAAAAACTGTTTAGCTTTTTCCAACTAATATGAAAATGATTATTAAATCAGTAAACAAGTTTAATTAAATTCCAATAATTGATAATAGTTAAAACCTAATGTTTTTAAAGAGTTTCTCTCAACTAACTTCATTGAGCTAGCCTAAAGATTAGTTGGTTTTTTGTATAAAAGTCCAGAGATTTATCTCCTGGCAGATTGTGTTTAAAAGGACACAGGAGCCTTTTAAAATAGGTAAATTAAACACAATCATATTTTGCACGTCCCCTTGCTGTCTCTGCAGGTCATCATTAGGTGGTAAGACTCTGTGAATATTTTGTGTATTATTTTAAATGTGTTTCTTTCCAGCTGACTATTGAAATGACATGTGTGACTATATCTAGACCCTACATAATTGATAAACCAATTTTGGGGAATTTATACTTATTTTAAAATAGTAGTCAGCGGGAATAGGCTTGTTTTGGGCATGGAACTATGAGCGGGAAATATACACGTAACTCAGGGATTTTAGCACTGTTTAACATGCGGGGTGATTGGCAGATGTTTGTTTTGTTTATAAATAAGTTTGTTAAACAACGAAATTTTGGTATTCTGCGTGCTGAGAAGGGAAATCAAGGGGATGGACGTTGCAACACACAACACAGACCTTTCAAGTCCTGTCCTTTCCAATAATTCTGTTTCTTGTTTGAAATAAGTTGAAAACGTTCCTTATTAAAATGCATGCCGCAGTAAGTGACGTCATACGAGCTGGAAAATACCTAGAGAATACAAAATCCTTTGTCTCATGAATGTCAAATGCCACCACAAAGACACACACACACACAAGCACCCAAGCAACACACACAGACACACACACACACACACACAAATATATATAAACAATAAGTAGATCATACATAAGTCATTTTACATTCAAACTGAGAATCCGTATATGTACATTTCCGCCAGATATATATATTTTCGCCTCGTGTATATAAATTTACTGTACATTTCAAATGTGAATCTACATTTGTAGATCCCTGAGTTCCAAAAGGATGATTTGGGTTAAAAATATCAGAAATCAAAAAACGGCTGGAAAATTACCACTTGGGGTTTTCGAAATTGCTGAATCCAATGTCGTCACCGAAAGTGAGATGCACTGCTGTGGTTCTACGCGAATACTAAAAGTATAATTGGGGGGGGGATATCAGTGCCAAAAAATCACTGGAAAATAACAACTAGCGGGTTTTCGAGGAAACTGAATTCAATTTGATCATTGAAAATCACCAGGGATATACTGGTGAGGTCAAATGCTGGGAGGTACCTAAATGATGAATCGAGGTAAAAATGTCAGATGCCAAAGAATCGTTAGAAAATGGGGGTTTTTGAGGAGGCTGAATCCAATCCTGTCATCGGAAGACACTGACGATGGATAGATGTGGCTCTACGCGACTACTTCGAGTAAAAATAGCTAAATCTATAAAATAGTTTGAAAATGAACAATTGAAACTTTTTAAGTGTGCCAAAACCAATGTCACTGCAGTGACTCTACTTATGTACCAAAAGGGTGAATTGGTTTAAAAATGACTAAAGCTAAATCATCGCCTGAAAATGATTGCAGGAGGTGTTTTGAGGGTACTGAGTTCAATACCGTAATCAAAAGTCAACGGATATGCACTTGTTTGGCTCTATGGGGAGAGCAAGGAGGTAAATTGAAGTGAAAAATGCCAGAAGCTATGAAATTTTCTAGGAAATGATCATTCGGCGGATTTAGAGATTTCTAAGTCTAATGCAGTCATTAAAGGTCAACAGGGGTGCACAGGTGTGCCTCTACAGGAGTAACAATTTGTTGAATTGTGGTATAAAATATAAGAAGGCAAAGAATCGCTAGGAAATTATTGTTTGGGCGTTTTAGAGCGATTATAGCCTACAATCACAATCGGAAGTCCGGTGATGTAAGCCAGTATGTCTCTATGGTGACGAAATGTTTGTGCTTTGAGGATCAAATATGTCAGAAGCAAATAACACCGCTAGAAAATTATCACTCGGTGGTTTTTGAGCGTTCTTTGCCGTGATCGAATGTCAACGAGATTGCACGGATGTGTCTCTACAGGAGTAGCAAAGAGAGAATTGGAGAATAAATGTTAGAGTTCAAGAGATCGCTTTAAAATTATCACTCGGGGTATTTTAGGGATTTCTGAGTTTAACCCTAGCACCGAAGTTGGCCAGGCACACTCTAGGGTTAGGACTGAGGGTGTCGTCGTGGTTTAACTAAAGTGAAATTTGCCAGAATCTAAAATATTAGCCATAAATGGTATGCGAAGGTTTTCGAAGGTCCCGAGTTTAATGTATAAGTTACCTTCTGTTCCAGTTTGATATTTATGCAAAAATGATTTTTTTTCTTTATTATGAATTGGTAGCTGTATTTACGGAGCTATGGTGATAGTTTATGCATTGATATAGGACTTTAAGTAATTATTGTTTTAGGCCATGCATTGGTAGATGTCTATACCTAGCTATTGCTCTAGGTCATACAATGGTAGCTGTCTTTACGGAGCTATTGTGATAGGGAATGCATTGACAGCTGTCTTCACGCAGTTATTGTGATAGGTTATGCATTGATATAGGTCTTTACGTAACGTTTGTCTTAAGCCATGCATTAGTAGATGTCTATACGTAGCTATTGCTCTAGGTCATACAATGGTAGCTGTCTTTACGGAGCTATTGTGATAGGTTATGCATTGATATAGGTCTTTACGTAACGTTTGTCTTAAGCCATGCATTAGTAGATGTCTATACGTAGCTATTGCTCTAGGTCATACAATGGTAGCTGTCTTTACGGAGCTATTGTGATAGGTTATGCATTAATATAGGTCTTTACGTAACTTTTGTGTTAGGTCAAAATAAAAAAAATTCTTTAAATTATATTTTTAAATAATAAGAACAATAATAAAGGAAATGAATATATATATATATATATATATATATATATATATAAATATAAAATACGTTTTCTTGTTTAATAATTTAAAACAACATAGGTTATTCCAGTACAAGAATATTTATTAATTTATATCCAAAGCTTTTCGTTGGTAAACAGTACCAACATCATCAGGAATGAAAATTACATTATATATATTTATTGAGTATTTAAAACTATAACATAAATTTTGTGTCCATATAAAATATATCTAGGAATCATAGTGAAATTAAGGTAGAGTTGAAATTAGTGGGAATTGGATTTTGTGAAAATAGCCTAAGTAAATGTTAATGCTCTAGATTTATATTTAGGAACACTATTATAAACTCTAATGAAATCACATGGAAGTTGGTTCGTCTACTTTTCCCAGGGTATACGTGTAAACAAAATATATATATATATCTTGTAATATTATGTTATTTTGTATTAGTTATTTTATGAATTATTTTGTTTATTAACGAGCAATGTCAAAGGACTTTAAATAATGGTATATAAATATATATATATATATATACATATATATATATATATATATATATATATATATATATATATATATATATATATATATATGCATGAACTTCATGCAAAGAAATTAGAAAAAGTAAATTTTGTTCTCCAAAGAATTAGGCAAATATTCAGTCAAACAAAGGAGGGGTAAGGCTGGGAAAGTAAAAATAATTGAAAAAAAAACAAAATCTATAAGAATGAGGCGTAAATAAATGTGTTTTACTAATAATATTTAAAATGTTGTAGATAGGTTTTGAACAAATAGGGTCAAGGATAATAAAAAATAATAGAAAAATAAATACATAAATAAGAAATAGTTTAATAAAGGGTAAATAATAAAAAAAAATAAGGGAAAAGTAATAAAAAATAAATAAAAAAAAGTAATACAAAAATAAATGAAAAAAAATAAAAAAGTAATAAAAAATAAATGAAAAATAAAAAAAAGTTAATAAAAAAATATTAGAAAATAAATGATTAGCCGGGGAATTCGGAGGATGACGGGCAACAGTTCTCAGTATCTTGGTTAAAATCTGAAAAACAAAATCTCCTTTAGAAAAATAAGATAAATATAAGTTAAAACAATTGCATATAAACAAAATATAACAATGTCGAAGTCCAACATCGATAAATTATAAGTATTGTGAAAAACCGATTAAGAAAAATAAACAAGAAGGATAAAAAAACCACAAGAAATAGAGAAAAAAAGAAAGAAAAGGAGTTAAAAAACAAGGAAGATGGTTAGGAAATGATGATAAAGAAAGAAGGAAAGAAGAAAACTAGAAGAGTAGAGAAAAGATAAACAAAAGTAGTTAGAAAAACAAGAAAGATAAAAGAAACACTACTAGAATACGATGAAAGGAAGAACGATACGTGCTAGTAATTCGAATGGTAATTTGACTTTACCAATCGCAATTAGGCTTAGCACTTGAGTGGTCAATATTACGTAGTCTAATACTGATAATTTTTTCTGTGACGGGGAAGCAGAAATAAAATAATGAGAATTTTGTTAGTGATGGATAGAAGCGCCATGTGCTACCTCAGCAGTTTTTCAATATTAATTCTCAATACAAATACACACTAATAATTTATTTACACTATCACATAGCTAACGGTTATTCCACATATTGCTTACGACAGTATCGTGCTTCCTGCTCGGTATTATTACTACTCATATCTATACGAAAAGCCTCTGACGTCATTTGCTTTCTGGGTTCTATACATAGCGTATTTTTTGTTTTTTATAAATCATGTTTGCTTTTACAGACAAATATATTTGGTTTTTTCTTGTTTTGGTTGTACAATAGAACGTTATGCTTGAATGGCTCAACACCACATATATCGGATAATTTTGGATTCTAATATGTGTGTAGCTAATACTATCTGGCTGTGTTGCAAGAGAGGTGAAGGGGGAGATTGTTCAAAGCAAAATGCTATTGAAGAATGATATTGACAACTATTGTTGCTTACTCGTAAATGTTTTTTTTTATTTCTGCGTGAATTGATTAATTTGAAAATCAAATTTTCGGTATTGATAAAGAAGGAAAGATTTTGGGTCAGATCAGCTCTCTAATCAAGCTAGGAAACGCATCGGTTAAGGGCTCACAATACCTAGTCCTGCTTTGGAACATTACAGTTTTATCAAATACAGCAAAAAGGACGAGTTAAAAAGAAGGGTGTGAGGAAGTTTAAAGCATGGAACACAATGTCACTAAACAACAATGATCATGAAACAATGTCAGAACTAAGGACAATATAAACGACGTTTTTATTCGACAAAAAACTAAGAAAAGACCAAAGACAGTATATAGTGTTGTGTTATAGTGTATGTTGTCAGTATCTTACTGTTTACAGTGGTGTTATAATTTACATGCTGATCATAAAATATTTATAGACAATCGTACATTTATCTATAGAAGTTTAATAACAGTATATTTATAAAAGAGATATTTATTTTAATAAATACCTAATATTTATTTTGTTTTAATAGCATTAATATTTATTTTATAAAAGTTATATTTTAAAATGTATTAAATTTCGACTAAGAACATCAGTATGGGTATAAACTACAAATGCAACATATTGAGACATTATAGCAAAAACTTTATCTTCCGTTCTTTTGCGTTATGGGCTTCCTTTTTCGATTACCATCAAATAGGTCTTTATTCATGTCTAACCTAACTAACTTGAACTATGGGATATAATTAACTAAGCCATTGTAATTTAAAAACTTGATATTGTGGGAAATAAACGGAAAACTTTGTTGCTATGGAAATATATAACTTATATATATATATATATTTATATGAAAATATACTTTATAAAATTCAGTCCCTTAATAAAATATTGATTAGGGAATATAATGTAAATTAATATTGTTTATAGAAAATTTTATTATAATATATTGATCTTGAAAACTACTAATTTAAAAAAATTAAACAAAAAATGCACCCCCCCTTCATGAAGTAAAAGCTGACCTGTTTGTTTTAAGTGAATTGTCAAAAATATCTTGAGACGAGTTGCTAAATGAGATGGACGAGGCGTAAAACCGAAGTTGTCAGTAATTTTGATTAATTACGTATGGTAGTATGTATGGCAAGTTTTCTTTCACTATCTTGCATTTAGTAATGAGAAAACCAATGAGTCCGGAATATTTTTCTGACTAACGCTACGAAGGATTATTGTATACCCGTGTGGAAGCTGAGTGATTCTGGGGTAGGATGAGGATAAAAGCAATGTATGCATATAAGTCTTTGGATAGTTTGAGGAGGGGAATAATAGGGGAATTACGTCTCCCAGAAAAGGCTGTAATGGAAATGTCTACCAGATACACGCCTTATAGGAATAGGGCCAAAAAGTAACGGATTAAATAAAAAGCACGACAGTTTCAGAAAAGCAACTTCTACATACGTCCAAAGTAAACATTATTTAATCATGAATGTTCCCATTATTAATCAGGTAATTAGTCAACCCAAGAGGACTTGCGTTACTTGAAGTGTATTTTGAAAGTGTGCTCTAGTTCTTGCGATGTTGGGTCACGAGCCTAGTCATTAAAATCAGCCCAATTATTTTGTTGAATGATCTAATTATATCTTATTACTTTACCATATTTTTATGGCTGAAATTATTTGTATTTATATTATTTTATTGTGGCACAAGATGTATATGAAATTTATTACGTTGTAAATGTTAAAAAGCTAAATTACAACGCAATTTTTAACAACTTTAGTATTATATATTTTTTACAAAACATGATAAAAATTCTTTACAAAAAAGGTTATTTAGCCTAACGTTAGCCTATTTTTCTTGTTAGACAAGTGGTGACCCTCTTTGTCTCGTATTGGAACTCACCAGGTGCATACAGTACTTAGCCATAGAATTCTGTGATGGGTGTCTGTCGGACAGTGTTTCAATCATTCATCGCAAAATAGCGTGCTTAGTTGTTTCGATAAATCGCTGACAAAGATTTTTTGAGATTGAAGTCATTTAGTAGGCCTTATATATATTATTTAACCCTATTATTTAGCCCTAACTGTCTATTACTTATTATTTTTACACAATTGCTATTAGATAATTTCACTTCGGTGCAATATACTCTAACACAAATTCAAAGTTAGACACATCTGACATTCAATCATTTGGTACAATATCACTTTCATACAGTAAACTAAAAATAACAGTATCCTTTTTGGATTTCTCCTTCAACCAAAAAAGTCAAATTTCCAAGATTTTACTACCTATAGGTAAATATACATATATACAAGGGAGAGAGAGAGAGAGAGAGAGAGAGAGAGAGAGAGAGTAAAAATGAGATAGAGATTGATAGATAGATATGACATTTTAAATATAGCAATTTCAAACAGATACACAATTTATAAATAACCTCTCAAATGTAATATACTAATTGGTAACTATTGTTTACAAAATCTGTATTTACTAAAGCATATTGAAATAAACCTTAAATTAGTATTTAAACCTATCTATTTCGGTAGTTTGGTCGAATTCGTCAGGTAGGTCGATTTTTGAAGTTAGGTTAAATTTAAGAGTTAAATCGCACATTTAAGTTGGGTCATTATGCATGTCTATAACAGACAAATTGTATAAGAATTACATAATGAGTATCTAAATTTCTTGTAATGTTTCAGTGGCCTTCTTAAAACTTTTGATGTCAGCACAGATATTCCTGGATACAGGGCTCGGTTTGTGCCTGTTGGAATATATTTAGTGTTTCGATCTTCGTTAGAGCTCCATGGGTTGAAGATGCAGACCACGATGTCGACACCTGAATATTTGGAGATTTCTTTTATTATACTTCTCCCAATTTTACAGTTCAAACTATCATATCCGCAATTCTTGTTTAATGATAGAAAGTTACTTGATCCCCGTCCTAAAATGATATTCCCGTAGGTGCACAAAGCTTTCTCGAAGAGTTTGATCTATCGGTCTTTGCTAACAATGGAACTTTTCATCATGGATTAAAGATTGTGCTCATTATTTTATAGTTACATTGGTATTTCGATGCGCTGGTCTTGACCCTCCAGTTGTTCAATTCAGTAAAACGTCTTTCCAAAGACCGTCGTTACTATCCCAGACACTTTCAAGTGTTCACACACAGAGCCATCGTAATCGCAAAAATATCGTTGTAGACTGCTGTCACGACTTTTGCTTTTCTCTTTCAGGACAAAGTTATTAATCCTCTTGAGAGTTGCGAATTGCTTTAAATGCATGATTATTAGTTTGCTTTTTGAACGTCTCCTTATCATGAAGATGATATAATTTATTCCCTATAGAACCTCATAAGGAAATTCCAATTACTTTCCGGCTTCGGAGTGAATCCATGGCTTTTTCGGATGTTATATACCCAATAAAGATTTCGTGGTTTGGAGTCTTATTCTTTCGCCTTCAACTCATAGCTTTCATCATTATAATGCAGTACTCCTCGATATGGAACGAACACGACCACGCTTATCCTGCGAGCAATTTCTCCCCAAGATTGACGACTTAGTCTTACCCTGCATTATCTTCATCCGGTTTAATCCCAAATAGTATAGTAATTGTGAAAAAAAAATTCTCTATAAATAAGCCTGTATAATCCTGGTTCTTCGGATTCCCAAGCGCTTCGTACATCTTCGAAATTTGTATTGACTCTCAAGTCCCTTCCTAGATGTGAATGCATCACAAAATCGGTTTAAAAGTTGTCTTAACAATGTTTCCGCTATGATTACAGCCTCTGATTTCTGCAGAAATTTAGATTCCACCCACCTACATATGTACACCAATCCTTTCACCTT
The DNA here is from genome assembly GCA_036971475.1 of Prosapia bicincta. NCBI lineage: Eukaryota > Metazoa > Arthropoda > Insecta > Hemiptera > Cercopidae > Prosapia > Prosapia bicincta. The sequence continues at coordinate 1,439,767 of JBAIZL010000091.1, forward strand.
CATATGTTAATAAAGGAAATGGTTTGAAAATGTCGATTGGTAAAATGTATGAAAATGCATCTCAGTAAAACGTGTTTAGAAAGACCGTTGTTACTATCCCTGACATCTCTACGTTTTCACATATCTTACACAGTCATCTAGAACAACGTAATCGCTGTATGTTATTGAAAAAAAAAATAGTTCTAAACAGCTATCACGACCTGTACGTCTGTCTTAAGTTGCTATCCTATGCATGCCACCTTGACCTTGTAAGGACTTTGTCGAATAAAGTGCATAATTTTTGGTTTCCGTTTTGGGTGTCTAACTCTCTAGTAGATGATATTGATTGATCTACTTGAGAACTTCATACGCCCCATGTTTTGAATTTACATGCTTAATAAAGAATCCAAGGCCTTTTCAAGAGTTATAGAGCCAAATGAGATTTTCTTGTTAGTAGTCCCCGTCTTTGACGTTCAGGTCATTGGATTTCCTTTTTTATTGCAGGAATTTTCGACATCGGAAAGTAACAGATTATTCATGGTTCGCTTGAGATAACCTCCAATGGTTGTGCCGGGGAGGCATAGCATTTTTATTGAATTTTCTAAAATTTTAAATGATTGGAATGAGTGCAATAGTATTTTAAAAGTGAAGTAAATGCACTGCAATATTGTTTTCATGTTTAATATTGTCAACTATCTTGTGTCAAACGGCCGTTTTATAATTGTAAAACCCCTGATCAAGCTTCGAGTGTACACCCATAACAAACCAAAATATTTATGAATTACAAAATGAGTAACAAATATAGGAAATATTTTTTCTATAAATGGGAAGAAGAATAAATATTTTTTCCTACAGGCTCTGAGGGTCTCTTCATTTTCTTCTGGTATTGTCTCTAGTGAAGGTGTAATGTAAAAGCCTCTCTCTTCCCTCCTCAATTGTAGCCTACGCACTAGAACAAAAGGAATTTGAAAAATGAAAAAATGATGTACAGCAAATATGAATATTAAATTTATAAATGAAGTAACAGAATGAATTTACATACAAATATATATATATATATATATATATATATATATATATATATATATATATATATATATATGTATATATACATGTGTGTGTGTATGTTTGGCTTTCTATAATATTACGTAAAGAATTATGCTCTGAGTAAAAGTACAGAAAAAACTTGAATATATGGAAAGATGTAATAAAATATCTCATTTAAAACACACCCTAAGTGTTCCTACAATTTAAGTGATCAGTGAATATTCACTTATATATTTAAGGTATATAAATATGGATAATTCACCAATGCGGTAAGAAAAATCTTGTTGCAAATTCTCATCATGAATGGTGCCTTCGGTAACAAACAAATAGGTATTTTATTGAGACATATCACCTATTCCTTACAATTTTCTAAGGCCAATAACTTAGCAACACATTTTACCAATAATACGGAATACTATATGAAAATAATTTGAATAATGTCCGAAACATTCTGTTTCAGCCTGTATTTAAAAAAAAATAAAAGCACTCAACCATTATTTGTGACTAAAATAGAAACCATGAGAGATATAGTTTACAAAATACACAGTAGGTAATATTATGTTTGTAAAAAGCTTGTATATCTTGTTCATAACTATTATTTATGTATTTTAGTTAACAATTCCAATTTATGAAAATTATTAATTTTCAATTTACCTCGTTCTTTTTTCTTTTCCTCCGCTGTGTAATCGTGTTCATCTAAAACAGGTAAATAAATTATTAAAACCATTTAAAATGTTTTAGTAATAAACTAGTAAATAACTATTTTGCTTAACTTGTCGCTTTCTGTAGTTGGGTCAAACTCTTTATAAGGGCTATGTCCATGGTCGGGTCAAATTCAAGAGCCAGATCGCATAATTTAGTTTGGCTATTAGCAGTGTCTGGAACAGCTCAATTGTGTACAAATTCCATACTAAGTATCTAAATGTATTGCAGCGATTCACTGCCCTTACTTAAAAGACTTCTTCTCACCATAGTCAGTCATGTTTACTGGACTCGCACTGTGCATGTAGGAATATATTAAGTTCAATCCATCAAAACTCCAGACCAGACTTAAGATAGCAAACTTCTTGATCCCAAACCGAAAATGTTAATCTCAGGTCCACAAAACGCTCTTAGGTTTTCCCTTTCGCAGTGTGCCAGGGCATCGTCATGTGTTTTTGCAAAAAAAATCTTTGTCGATTGCTTTCGCGACCGGTATTTCCTCCCTTCCAGGCCGATCCGCTGCTGGGCGTCACACCCTTGCAGCATGATAGTATCTCAAATTCTTTATGCAATGCCTAAACGCCTGGTTTTTCTGAGGTATTGATATCCTTGCAATGAAAGGGTGGCTAAAAATGCATAATATTTTATTACTATTTTTGTTTTCTGTTTTTCCAGTAGATGATATCTTTAAAATCTCATTCGGGCTATTTCTTTACTTTTAAAAGTTAAAGAGTTTATGGCGTTTTCGAATGTTATATAGCCAAATGACATTTCCTGGTTTGTAGTACCCTGCTTTTTCCTTCAGATCATAGCTTTTCTTTATTATATTGCAGGAATCCTATATATCGGAATGAATTCGCAGGTTAATTACGTAGTCTAATACAGCAGTATCCAAATCCGATTTGACCCCAAATAGTAAATAGCTGGGAAGATAATATTCTCTATAAAACAGCACGTATCTAGAGGGCGCCTGTCTAGCCCTGGTTTTTTTAAATTAAGAGCGCTGCGAAAGTTCTAGAAAATTGTGTTAACTCGAAGTTCTGAATAGTACATTATAGTTCTGAATGCAGCAACGAGGAAACAAAAAAACGGCTCATTATTTGACGTAAAACTATGTATCCGTTATGGTTACAGCTTCTGGTTTCACCAGAGCGTTAGCCTCCAACCACTTACTCATGTAGCCTATAAAAGTCAAAATAAACCTTGCATTTTCATATGTTGATAGACATGTTATGTACAGCTAACAGTACTCATATCAAATCCTCATAGTACAAGTGAGCAATCACGTTTACTTTCTCTTTGGAGCTTTTCCTTTTCTGGTGGTACCGTTATTTCCGTCATAAATTGTATATCTTCCTTCAGGTTCACCTAGTAGAACAATTGTCTTCAATGTTTTATCTAATCCAAAGTGGCCACTATATCATCCATAAACAGGACCTTCAATATCTTTGTTGTCATCTTATTTAACTAGAAGCTTGGTTTTTATTTGATGTCGCTCACTATAACCTATACTATCACCCATTATCCCCCAAAACGGGCCGTCATCCATCACAGTAGATATACATTGACTCCAATGACTCGTCACATATCTCGACCAACTAGCCGCTTTCCTCTAGCTATGCTTTCCATCTTTTGATTTCTCAGTTTACTTTAAAACTCCAATTAATAAGATGGTTTAGGTTAAAGTAACTCTTTTGGTTTATAGATAGCTATGATTGATTCCAATGTATCTAAGTTGCTTCATTTACGAAAGCCTTATTGACTTAATTGTGAGCACAATGGTCCTCTTGAAGACTAGTCAGCATTTTCGAGGTTAGAGAAAGAGCGACGTGTCGCTTAAAAGTCGTAATATTACAGCTTTACAATCCAAAGATTTCTTTTATCTTATCCCAGGAAATTTAAATGCTCAGTCAATAAAATCTGCACCTTAGACTTGCGATAGTAAGCTTTTTTGATCTAACGTTACGAAACGTTGTACAAATCCCCTGTAATAAATGCATAGTTTAAGGAACGAATGTACATAGGCACATCATGTTTGAATGAAGGCCGGCTCATTTCGTCATCCATCTGCCACTATCCGTTCTCATGGTATAGTGTCGAAAACACGTTACACCACTACAGTATGTTTAAGGTGCAGTCTATCTGGGATAACGCATTACTAACTTCGTTCAGTATGTGGTTACAAAATCGGAAATAATCCCAACATCTGGACGATACGATTTACCCGTACAACGTGTGAGTCTTTAATGGAGCGAAAGGCGGTTCAAATATACAGTCACTATCCATCTTTTTAATGACTGAATCCCATTTTTCATCCTACGCTATAGATATTCTCCTTGGGTTCCTGACGGATAGGCATGAGGTCTTCAGTTTCTATGCTGTTTATAACATCACTTCTCCCTCTAGATTAACTCTAGACGGCAAACACGTCTTGATATCTAGTTCTCAATTCCTATACATTGTTAAGCTGTTCCGGTCTAAGTTATTCCGGTGAAGCTTTCAAATATAGTAAAAAACTGACAAAACAAATGTAATGAACGTTTTGCTAACTATTGCTTAGAATAACTATATTTAGTAATAAACTAGAGTAAACTGTCAATTTTTAGTTTAAACTTACCACTTTCAGTTTGTAACTGTTCCTCCACTAATAAGTGACATTCCTTGTTGAGGTCATATTCAAGTGTTAAAGTAGATATGTGAGACTGGGGAATTTCGATATCGTCATCTAAAATAGATAAATTGTATATGAGTTATATAATAAGTCACAAAATTTATTTTTACGTTCCTATAACGGCTCAATAAAACTTACGGCAATGTTAGACAAACTATTTACTAATTTCCTTATATTTATTTACGTTAAATACTTATCTACACTTAACTTGCATAAGAACGTTAAATCAATGTTTTATCAAGAACTACTAACAACTACCAAATTTTCTAATAGCCTACGTACACTTAGCACGCACCAAACTCCCTAATAGCCTACGTACACGTAGCACGCACCAAACTCCCTAATAGCCTACGTATACTTAGCACGCACCAAATTCCCTAATAGCCTACGTACACTTAACACGCACCAAACTCCCTAATAGCCTACGTATACTTAGCACGCACCAAATTCCCTAATAGCCTACGTACACTTAGCACGCACCAAATTCCCTAATAGCCTACATACACTTAGCACGCACCAAACTCCCTAATAGCCTACGTACACTTAGCACGCACCAAACTCCCTAATAGCCTACGTACACCTAGCACGCACCAAACTCCCTAATGGCTTACGTACACTAAGCACGCACCAAACTCCCTAATAGCCTACGTACACTTAGCACGCACCAAACTCCCTAATGGCTTACGTACACTTAGCACGCACCAAACACCCTAATAGCCTACGTACACTTGGCACGCACCAAAGTCCCTAATAGCCTACGTGCTCTTAACACTCATCTAACTTCCTCATAGCCTACGTACACTTAGCACGCACCATACTCCCTAATAGCCTAAGT
>JBAIZL010000091.1:1450000-1452500 GCA_036971475.1 Prosapia bicincta
GGAGCCCACATGAGGAACCTATAGAACTACGCAATGAAAACACATGTGTGTGTGTGTGTGTGTGTGTGTGTGTGTGTGTGTGTGTGTGTGTGTGTTAGAGCCCACATGAGGAACCTATATAACTATGTAATGAGAACACATGTGTGAGTGTGTGTGTGTGTGTGTGTGTGTGTGTGTTGGAGCCCACATGAGGAACCTATAGAACTACGCAATGAGAACACATGTGTGTGTGTGTGTGTGTGTGTGTGTGTGTGTGTTGGAGCCCACATGAGGAACCTATAGAACTACGCAATGAGAACACATGTGTGTGTGTGTGTGTGTGTGTGTGTGTGTGTGTGTTAGAGCCCACATGAGGAACCTATAGAACTAAGTAATGAGAACACACGTGTGTGTGTGTGTGTGTGTGTGTGTGTGTGTGTGTTGGAGCCCACATGAGGAACCTATAGAACTACGCAATGAGAACACATGTGTGTGTGTGTGTGTGTGTTGGAGCCCACATGAGGAACCTATATAACTATGTAATGAGAACACATGTGTGAGTGTGTGTGTGTGTGTGTGTTGGAGCCCACATGAGGAACCTATAGAACTACGCAATGAGAACACATGTGTGTGTGTGTGTGTGTGTGTGTTGGAGCCCACATGAGGAACCTATAGAACTACGCAATGAGAACACATGTGTGTGTGTGTGTGTGTGTTGGAGCCCACATGAGGAACCTATATAACTATGTAATGAGAACACATGTGTGTGTGTGTGTGTGTTGGAGCCCACATGAGGAACCTATAGAACTACGCAATGAGAACACATGTGTGTGTGTGTGTGTGTGTGTGTGTGTGTGTGTGTGTGTGTGTGTGTGTGTGTGTGTGTGTGTGTGTGTGTGTGTGTGTGTGTGTTAGAGCCCACATGAGGAACCTATAGAACTAAGTAATGAGAACACACGTGTGTGTGTGTGTGTGTGTGTGTGTGTTGGAGCCCACATGAGGAACCTATAGAACTACGCAATGAGAACACATGTGTGTCTGTGTGTGTGTTGGAGCCCACATGAGGAACCTATATAACTATGTAATGAGAACACATGTGTGAGTGTGTGTGTGTGTGTGTGTGTGTGTTGGAGCCCACATGAGGAACCTATATAACTATGTAATGAGAACACATGTGTGAGTGTGTGTGTGTGTGTTGGAGCCCACATGAGAAACCTATAGAACTACGCAATGAGAACACATGTGTGAGTGTGTGTGTGTGTGTGTGTGTTTGTTGGAGCCCACATGAGGAACCTATATAACTATGTAATGAGAACACATGTGTGAGTGTGTGTGTGTGTGTGTGTGTGTGTGTGTGTGTTGGAGCCCACATGAGGAACCTATAGAACTACGCAATGAGAACACATGTGTGAGTGTGTGTGTGTGTGTTGGAGCCCACATGAGGAACCTATATAACTATGTAATGAAAACACATGTGTGAGTGTGTGTGTGTGTGTGTGTGTGTGTGTGTGTGTTGGAGCCCACATGAGGAACCTATAGAACTATGTAATGAGAACACATGTGTGAGTGTGTGTGTGTGTGTGTGTGTGTGTGTGTTGGAGCCCACATGAGGAACCTATAGAACTACGCAATGAGAACACATGGGTGTGTGTGTGTGTGTTGGAGCCCACATGAGGAACCTATATAACTATGTAATGAGAACACATGTGTGTGTGTGTGTGTGTGTGTGTTGGAGCCCACATGAGGAACCTATAGAACTACGCAATGAGAACACATGTGTGTGTGTGTGTGTGTTGGAGCCCACATGAGCAACCTATATAACTATGTAATGAGAACACATGTGTGTGTGTGTGTGTGTGTGTGTGTTGGAGCCCACATGAGGAACCTATAGAACTACGCAATGAGAACACATGTGTGTGTGTGTGTGTGTTGGAGCCCACATGAGGAACCTATATAACTATGTAATGAGAACACATGTGTGAGTGTGTGTGTGTGTGTGTGTGTGTGTGTGTGTGTGTGTGTTGGAGCCCACATGAGGAACCTATATAACTATGTAATGAGAACACATGTGTGTGTGTGTGTGTGTGTGTGTGTGTGTTGGAGCCCACATGAGGAACCTATAGAACTACGCAATGAGAACACATGTGTGTGTGTTGGAGCCCACATGAGGAACCTATAGAACTACGCAATGAGAACACATGTGTGTGTGTGTGTGTGTTGGAGCCCACATGAGGAACCTATATAACTATGTAATGAGAACACATGTGTGTGTGTGTGTGTGTGTGTTGGATCCCACATGAGGAACCTATAGAACTACGCAATGAGAACACATGTGTGTGTGTGTGTGTGTGTGTGTGTGTTGGAGCCCACATGAGGAACCTATAGAACTACGCAATGAGAACACATGTGTGTGTGTGTGTGTGTGTGTGTGTTGGAGCCCACATGAGGAACCTATATAACTATGTAATGAGAACACATGTGTGTGTGTGTGTGTGTGTGTGTGTGTGTGTTGGAGCCCACA
>JBAIZL010000091.1:1457500-1472500 GCA_036971475.1 Prosapia bicincta
AAGGTAAAGGAAGAAAGTTTAGCCAGTGTCATTTGTCGTCAAAATAAAAGTGTTGGAGCCCACATGAGGAACCTATACAACTATGTAATGAGAACACATCTAGACCACTCTTAATAAAGTTATCAGAGTGTCCTAGTTCGTAGTATCTAGAACTTGCTGTGACTTATAACATCACCATTGGCTATACCGGTGGTTTTTAAAGTGCATTAAAGTATGAAAATTGTCACAAAGATTGCAAGTCATTTTGAAATCTACATACATGAAGTTTTAAAATGAAATAAATAAAAGTTGGTTGAAGAAATAGTTGTTTGTAAAAAAACGTTTATTCAAGGTTGTATAAATGGGATACATTTTAAACAGATGAAGTTTTTGTATAGTTTGTACATAAAATGTTATCACAAAATCGAAAGAGTGTAGCTATTTCAGAAAATCCTGTAAAAGAAAGAATATACGACAAATAAAAAAGCGTTAGTTTTCAATTAGCTGTTATTAATTTTGTATAAATTAATATGTTTTCTCAGATTACTTAAACAAAAGGAGTTCAAGTAAACAACACCTTTAAAATCCCCCCCCCCAAGTATTATGCTAGCTGAGTGAAATACTTGGCTAATTGGTTTTTAACGAATTTATGAATTTGTTTTCCTAAGAGCAATTTGGTGAAATTACAGGTTTCGATTTTTTAAATCGAATTTCTAGCTTAGGTCATTACCATTGCAGGGCATTGTATGGACAATGCAGAAGGAGAGGACAATATATAAAAAGGTAAAATGCCAAAGTGTAAAAGTTTGGATGTCAAAGACATCAAGTGAACTATCAAGAAATGGCACAAAAAGGTAAGAATGGTGGAAGAGTAAGATTAGGCTCACAAACCCACCAAAATAAATCCATAAAAATAAACTAACTTTTATTAATATACAAAATTATTAACAATAAGAAAATAAATAATATCGTTTCTATGGTAATACATCAGTCGACAAAAAGTTAACACCAAAATGAAGTGTTTCCAATTTATTCGAAAATACTGTAAGTAAATATTTCAAATATATAACTTATATATAAATATGTTTACAAAAATTAGACTGGGAATCTTTCTCTTATCTCTCCTAGCTTGTTTGAGTAAAACGTATCATAGGAGTCACTCCAATATCTTAAGTAGCTCCAGTTAAAATGACCCCCTGCAATTGTCGTTGAAATTACCTCCATTAAAATTTTATAAACACCTTGGAAATACATGTAATAAAAACTATATATACGCCACAAACTGTTGAAACTAAAGTTTTCTGTCTTTTGTTAAACAGTTATTCACGGTAATTGTGTAGAACATTTTTATTGTATCACCCTCCAACCATTCGTACCTCATAGATACGCTATTTTATCACGAAAGTCTAGGCCTGTACTATTATTCGGCTATCTTAAAAAACAAAACTACTACGCAAAAGTTGTAATCGTCTTTATTTCGTGATTGTTTAATTTTCTATTTATCGTATGTACGAGTATTTATTTTATATTGTTTATTTGCTAATTTACTGCAGAAATAATTCATTAAATGGAAGATGTCAAATAAAACTGCAATATTATAGGCCACTAAAGCGGTATTAAAAGTCTGTAAAATATTTCGACATTACGTATCGTAACTTTGAGCTAAATATTTCTATTTCTTTATATATCAATAATAAGAGCCATGTTTACAGTAGGCCTAAACACTATATATCAATAATAAGAACCATGTTTACAGTAGGTTTAACCTTTATATATCAATAATAAGAACCGTGTTTACAGTAGGCTTAAACATTATATATCAATAATAAGAATCATGTTTACAGTAGGCCTATACTCTGTATATCAATAATAAGAACCATGTTTACAGTAGGCCTAAACTTTGTATATCAATAATAAGAACCATGTTTATAGTAGGCCTAAACTTTATATATCAATAATAAGAACCATGTTTACAGTAGGCCTAAACTTTATATATCAATAATAAGAACCATGTTTACAGAAGACTTAAACTTTATATATCAATAATAAAAACCATGTTTACAGTAGGCCTAAACTTTATATATCAATATTAAGAACCATGTTTACAGTAGACCTAAACTTTATATATCAATAATAAGAACCATGTTTACAGTAGGCCTAAACTTTATATATCAATATTAAGAACCATGTTTACAGTAGACCTAAACTTTATATATCAATAATAAAAACCATGTTTACAGTAGGCCTAAACTTTATATATCAATATTAAGAACCATGTTTACAGTAGACCTAAACTTTATATATCAATAATAAGAACCATGTTTACAGTAGGCCTAAACTTTATATATCAATATTAAGAACCATGTTTACAGTAGACCTAAACTTTATATATCAATAATAAAAACCATGTTTACAGTAGGCCTAAACTTTATATATCAATATTAAGAACCATGTTTACAGTAGACCTAAACTTTATATATCAATAATAAGAACCATGTTTACAGTAGGCCTAAACTTTATATATCAATAATAAGAACCATGTTTACAGTAGGCTTAAACTTTATATATCAATAATAAGAACCATGTTTACAGTAGGCCTAAACTTTATATATCAATAATAAGAACCATGTTTACAGTAGGCCTAAACTTTATAAATCAATAATAAGAACCATGTTTACAGTAGGTCAATTCAAATTTACCTATCTATATTTATTTGAATGAATGAATGAATCTACATTCAATATGAATGTAAAATTAAATTGGTTTGTATTCATACCATTTTGTATATTCTTTACTTAACCTTCAAATATAGTGCACACCGTAGTTAGTACAGAATAACCAAAATAATTTTACAAAAGTTTGTGTTTTCTTTCGTTCAGTTATAAACAAATACCTTCAAATTTTCACTTGGACATTACATCTTATTTTAGGTGACACGTTCAATTTTTTACTACTGTTATAGCGTTAAAAAAATCAAGTAACATGAAAGCTACATGATATTTTCTGAAAGGTATCACTTTGAATGGGATTCGATCATCAGTCACCCAGGCTTTAACTTCTTTGACATTAAATTAACTAATTGTGATAAAATGAGCATTGATTTATGTTCTAATTATTTATTTATGTCCTAGCAAACATATAAGATAAATGCTTAAATAGCTGTGTAATATAAACAATATTGTACTTACATGATTTAAGACGGTTGGAAAACTCTACTACACTACTATTACGTCTTTCTCTTGATGTCATTTACACTCCCTCTAGGAATTCCAAATTCCGATGAAAGCTTAACCTCATTTTCGCCTTTTCGTAACCGTTGTAGAATGTTATACTTAACAGCCAACGTCAAAGTTTTAAAATTACTGCTTTTAGGCATTTCTTCTTTATATAACCATGGTTGGAAACAATTATAAAATGAAGAAAGGAAACGAAAACTGAACTGTAAAATACAATTTGTATAAGCAACAGTGTAACTTATAATGCAACCCAACGCTGTCTACTATGCTGCGGTCAGTCGATTACAGTAGACTTCTAATATCATGCGTGTGAGATGTGTGGGAACAAAGAATCAGTTGAGAGATTTTCTCAATAATGGAATTACTCATGTGTGGTATCGACCATATCTCATGGCCAGCACCTATACTACGTGATTGTACAGACTTGCAGAAGTTTGTTATAATAGTATTGTGACGAATTACAGAAGATGACGAGTTAGAGAGGTTTTACTGCAATTGGATTATCTGTAAGGTGAACGAGAAATTAAAAACCATCATACATTTCCAACACAATAATTTTTGAGTTGCTCATCCGACTTAAGTATATCTTTAAGTTAAGTACTAGGCCCTTACCTATGCATAAAAGTTTGTTTTTACGGCCTCTGTTACTGCTTCCGGTCAAATTTTCTCGATCATACCCATCTCCTTGGTTGTATTTTTGAATTATCACATGACGATAATTTAGATATGATGAAAAACAAGTTAATTAAGTGTTACCGGAGAATTGATTTCATAATATATACAAAATGAAATAAAAACAATGTCCGAATTTATGGAGGCTTTTTAAATAAAACTGATTCCTCTCATCCAGCAAATACATTATACTCCAAAATATAATTAAAATTCCTAAATACTATTTTTAAATAGAAATAGAAGTATTTGTAAACGTAAGGTTATTGCAAGCCAATAAAACATTTATACGTGTAAATATATTATAAGTCAATAATGGTAAACTTGTGTTGTTTGAAGTGTTAGTAATCAAATAACATATTCCTTTAGTGTGTTACAGGTTTGTGCTGGTGCAAAATTAAAAAGAAGAAAAAGAAAGATCTTGGTAAGGTTTAAATTGATACATTTTCTCACTTATCTAGTATATGGGACTATTGCTCCAACATGGCTTCTCTCGCTGCTTCCTTACTACGTACGCTTTCTCTCGTCTTCTTCTACAAATATTGTTACATTTTCTCCCTTACTCTAGTATATGGGACTAGAGCTCTCTGTCGTGACTTTTCTCGCTGAGTCTTAACTACGTACGCTTCTCTCTCGTCTTCTTCTAAAATATTATTACATTCTCTCATTAACTCTAGTATATGGGACTAGCGCTCTCCGTCGTGGCTTCTCTTGCTGCGTCTTAATTACGTACGCTTTCTCTCGGCATCTTCTAAAATATTGTTACATTTTCTCATTAACTCTAGTATATGGGACTAGCGCTCTCCGTTGTGGCTTCTCTTGCTGCGACTTATGTACGTAAGCTTTCTTCCGGCTTCTTCTAAAATATTGTTTTATTCTCTCATTAACTCTAGTATATGGGACTAGCGCTCTCGCGTTTTAAAGTCATCGTCACTCTAAAGTAGCAATCATCACCAGAACATTTAAGGTGGTAAATAACCTAATACGGTTACACTTACATCAGTCTGAGGCCACTACGCTTTGTAACTATTGGAAATTAGCTTATCCAAACGGCCAATGAACAAAACAAATTAGGCCAATATTTAGCCAAAGAAAGGAGGTCTAGGATCAGAGATGTAAAGAGCGGGTGGTCACAGCGATGGAGGATTTGGCCGTGGCAGTGAGTATTTTATTATGAATTATTTTATATGAATTACAATGAACTATGACTTACAAAAAGAGTAACAAAAAAAAGGAAATAATTTAATTTATAAATGGCAAGAATAATACATTTAAAGTGTAGGTGTGATGTAAAATCCTCACGCCTCCCTCTTCGACAGTAGCCTACGCACGACAAAAGCAATTTGAAAGATGAAAAATTATGTATACAAAGTGGGAAAAGTTTAAAAAGTGAGAAAATGTAACAATATTTTAGAGGAAGTCGAGAGAAAGTGTACGTATTTAAGACGCAGCAAGAGAAGTCACGACGGAGAGCGCTAGTCCCATATACTAGAGTTATTGAGAGAATGTAACAGTATTTTAGAAGAAGCCGAGAGAAAGCGTACGTATTTAAGACGCAGCAAGAGAAGCCACGACGGAGAGCGCTAGTCCCATATACTAGAGTTATTGAGAGAATGTAACAGTATTTTAGAAGAAGGCGAGGGAGAAATGTACGTAGTTAAGACACAAAGAGAGAAGCCACGACGGAGAGCGCTAGTCCCATATACTAGAGTTAATGAGAGAATGTAACAGTATTTTAGAAGAAGCCGAGAGAAAGCGTACGTATTTAATTCGCAGCAAGAGAAGCCACGACGGAGAGCGCTAGTCCCATATACTAGAGTTAATGAGAGAATGTAACAGTATTTTAGAAGAAGCCGAGAGAAAGCGTACGTATTTAAGACGCAGCAAGAGAAGCCACGACGGAGAGCGCTAGTCCCATATACTAGAGTTATTGAGAGAATGTAACAGTATTTTAGAAGAAGCTAAGAGAAAACGTACGTATTTAATTCGCAGCAAGAGAAGCCACGACGGAGAGCGCTAGTCCCATATACTAGAGTTAATGACAGAATGTAACAGTATTTTAGAAGAAGCCGAGAGAAAGCGTACGTATTTAAGACGCAGCAAGAGAAGCCACGACGGAGAGCGCTAGTCCCATATACTAGAGTTAATGAGAAAATGTAACAATATTTTAGAAGAAGCCGAGAGAAAGTGTACGTATTTAAGACGCAGCAAGAGAAGCCGCGACGGAGAGCGCTAGTCCCATATACTAGTGCTAATAAGGGAATGTAACAATATTTTACAAGATTACGAGAGAGAAGCGTACGTAGTAAGGAAGCAGCGAGAGAAGCCATGTTGGAGCAATAGTCCCATATACTAGATAAGTGAGAAAATGTATCAATTTAAACCTTACCAAGATCTTTCTTTTTCTTCTTTTTAATTTTGCACCAGCACAAACCTGTAACACACCAAAGGAATATGTTATTTGATTACTAACACTTCAAACAACATAAGTTTACCATTATTGACTTATATTATATTTACACGTATAAAAGTTTTATTGGCTTCCAATAACTTTACGTTTACAAATACTTCTATTTCTATTTTAAAATAGTATTTAGGAATTTTAATTATAGTTTGGAGTATAATTTTTTTGCTGGATGAGAGGAATTAGTTTTATTTAAAAAGCCTCCATAAATTCGGTCATTGTTTTTATTTCATTTTGTATATATTATGAAATCAATTCTCCGGTAACACTTAATTAACTTGTTTTTCAACATATCTAAATTATCGTCATGTGATAATTCAAAAATACAACCAAGGGATGGGTATGATCGAGAAAATGTGACCGGAAGCAGTAACAGGGGCCGTATAAAAAAAAACTTTTATGCATAGGTAAGGGCCTAGTACTTAACTTAAAGATATACTTAAGTCGGATGAGCAACTCAAAAATTATTGTGTTGGAAATGTATGATGGTTTTTAATTTCTCGTTCACCTTACAGATAATCCAATTGCAGTAAAACCTCTCTAACTCGTCATCTTCTGTAATTCGTCACAATACTGTTATAACAAACTTCTGCAAGTCTGTACAATCACGTAGTATAGGTGCTGGCCATGAGATATGGTCGATACCACACATGAGTAATTCCATTATTGAGAAAATCTCTCAACTGATTCTTTGTTCCCACACATCTCACACGCATGATATTAGAAGTCTACTGTAATCGACTGACCGCAGCATAGTAGACAGCGTTGACTTGCATTATAAGTTACACTGTAGTTTATACAAATTGTATTTTACAGTTCAGTTTTCGTTTCCTTTCTTCATTTTATAATTTTTTCCAACCATGGTTATATAAAGAAGAAATGCCTAAGAGCGGTAATTATAAAACTTTGACGTTGACTGTTAAGTATAACATTCTACAACGGTTACGAAAAGGCGAAAATGAGGTTAAGCTTTCATCGGAATTTGGAATTCCTAGAGGGAGTGTAAATGACATCAAGAGAAAGACGTAATAGTAGTGTAGTAGAGTTTTCCATCCGTCTTAAATCATGTAAGTACAATATTGTTTATATTACACAGCTATTTAGGCATTTATCTTATATGTTTGCTAGGACATAAATAAATAATTAGAACATAAATCAATGCTCATTTTATCACACTTAGTTAATATAATGTCAAAGAAGTTAAAGCCTGAGTGATTGATGATCGAATCCCATTCAAAGTGATACCTTTCAGAAAATATCATGTAGCTTTCATGTTACTTGATTTTTTTAACTCTATAACAGTAGTGAAAAATTGAACATGTCACCTAAAATAAGATGTAATGTCCAAGTGGAAAATTTGAAGGTATTTGTTTATAACTGAACGAAAGAAAACACAAACGTTTGTAAAATTATTTTGGTTATTCTGTACTAACTACGGTGTGCACTATATTTGAAGGTTAAGTAAAGAATATACAAAATGGTATGAATACAAACCAATTTAATTTTACATTCATATTGAATGTAGATTCATTCATTCATTCAAATAAATATAGATAGGTAAATTTGAATTGACCTACTGTAAACATGGTTCTTATTATTGATATATAAAGTTTAAGCCTACTGTAAACATGGTTCTTATTATTGATATATAAAGTTTAAGCCTACTGTAAACATGATTCTTATTATTGATATATAAAGTTTAGACCTACTGTAAACATAGTTCTTAATATTGATATATAAAGTTTAAGCCTACTGTAAACATGGTTCTTATTATTGATATATAAAGTTTAAGCCTACTGTAAACATGGTTCATATTATTGATATATAAAGAAATAAAAATATTTAGCTCAAGGTTACGATACCAAATGACGAAATATTTTACAGACTTTTAATATCGCTTTAGTGGCCTATAATATTGCAGTTTTATTTCACATTGTTGTGAATGCAATAATATAATACTCTATGACAATCCTCTATGGAAAAAAAAAGAAAAAGAACATTATATAAATTAACAGATGATTTGTAATTGTTTTAGTTTTTCTCAGTTCTTTGTTTAGAGTTTTGTTTTAAGAAAGATGTGAAGTAATAAATAGTGTTTAAATATGAAATAAGTTTTATTACCAGCATAATTATATAAATATGACGAGTGTTCCGCCTGTAGCGGCAGTGTCAAAAGTTTATAGAAATAACATATGGCGACCGTGACAGGATAATAATTTGGTTAGAGTTAAAATCTATGATCCATTAGTAAGTATTTTATAATGGATGCTCTGAAAAAGAAAAGAAAATTGTTTAGAACTGGATTTTCACGTTTACACAATACATTATTAGAATCCATAAAAAATGAAGATGATGTGATTTTGTTAAAAGCTAATTTAGAGCTATTACGTGAAAAACATAATCAATTGGAGGTCTTAGACCGAGAAATTATTGAAGTTTTACTAAATGAAAATGCATCTACTGAAGTTTTAGAAAATGAGGTAGAATCTGCCGATGAATACTCAGGCAAGTTTAAAATAGTTGAGTATTTAGTTGAACAGGCTATTGACAAGGCTAGGCCTAAGACAGATACTAGTGTGAATGTAGAAAAACGTAAATTTAAGTTACCCACACTTGAGTTTAAAAAGTTTGGTGGTGATATTAGTGATTGGTTGCCGTTTTGGGGCCAATTTAAGAAAATCCATGAAGACCCCTGTATTGATTCTGATGACAAGTATCAGTATCTCCTGCAAGCGACTATCCCTAATACTAAGGCTAGGGAAATTGTCGAGAGTTTTCCCCCATGTGGACGTAGTTATGAACAGGCTATTGAACATTTAAAATCTCGCTTTGCCAAAGATGACCTGTTAGTAGAGTTTTACATAAGAGAAATCTTGAAAATTGTAATAACATTAAATAGCAGTGAAAGTAAAATTACTATTTCCTCACTTTATGATCAAATTGAGTCAAAACTAAGGTGTTTAGAAACTTTAGGTGTAACAAAGGAGAAGTACGCTGCTATGCTCTTCCCATTAGTAGAATCTTGTCTCAGGGAGGATTTATTAATAGCTTGGCAGAGAAGTAGGCCTAACTCTCAACAGGACGAGACCGCGTCAGAAAGTAAAAGTAGGCTAGATAGCCTAATGAATTTTTTGAAAATTGAAGTGGAGGGAGAAGAAAGAATAAACTTAGCTAAACAGGGATTTGGTTTACAAAAAACAAAAGTATCAACAGGTGATAATCCTACGAGTTCATATAAAAGAGACTTTGCAAGTAAAGATAAGCATATTAAAAATACAAGAAGGCCTACCAGCAATGTTACAGCAGCTGGCCTTGTAAATGTAAAATCAAATACGTCTACAGTAAGCACAGATAAGACGAAGTTATCGATGTGTGTGTTTTGTGACGGTGGTCATTTAAGTGAAAACTGTTTTAAAGCTAGGGACATGTCTTTAGAAGAAAGGCAGAATATTCTTACTAGCAAAAGGTGTTGCTTTTCTTGTACAAAAGTAGGACATTTAAGTAAACATTGCAGAGCTATTGTTAAATGTATTATTTGTAATGGAAAACATGTACCACTTATGTGTTCAAAGTTGCAGAATAATTTTAATAGGTCTAACATTAAACCTAAATGCGAGGAAAAAGAAGCTGAGCCCAATTTTGAGAATTCCTTGTCCAATGTGAATGGCAATCAGGTTTACATGCAAACTCTTGTTGTCAAGGCTGTTAGTGACACAAAAGAACTCAATGTGCGTTTACTTTTTGACAGTGGATCCCAGAGGTCATACATAAGGAAATCGACTGTTGAAAAAATGAAATATGACACTTGTGGTGAAGAAACATTATTACATGGCCTGTTTGGAGGAGAGGTCACTAAGCCTCGCAATCATGCATGCTACAAAGTCAGACTACAAAGTATAGATAAAACATATTCTTGTAATTTCAAGGCACTTAGTGAAATAAATATTTGTACTTATGTTCCTGCCTTGAAACCAGGAAGATGGACTGATGAACTGATGGAAAGAGGTATTAAATTGTTTCAGGATGCAGACAGTCCAATTGAGATATTAATTGGGGCTGACATATATGGGAAACTTCTAACTGGAAGAAAAGAGGTTCTAGATTGTGGTATTATAGCCCTTGAAACTCAATTAGGATGGGTTTTGACAGGAAAATTTCAAGAAAGTAAAGAATTTAGTTCTATGACAGCACTTTCTATGTTTGTACAAAGTAATTCAATATGCAAGCTGTGGGAAATGGATGTTTTAGGTATAAAAGACCCACTACAGACCAGAAGCAAACAAGAAATTGAACATTCTGTTCAAACACAATTTTTGGAAACTGTGAGAGTAAATGAAGAAGGACGCTATGAAGTCAAATTACCTTGGTCCGAAGACCACCCAGAAGTTCCAAGAAATTTCAATCTTGCAAAAAAAAGGCTTGAAAACTCAGTGAAAAAGCTAACTAATGAAAGTTTATATAATGTATATAACAATGTGTTTTCAGATTGGCTGGAAGATGGTGTTATTGAGGAAATCCCAATAAGCAAATGGGATGAAGGTCACTATTTACCTCATAGACCAGTGATAAAAGAAAACAGCACCACTGCAGTAAGACCGGTTTTTGATGCCTCGTCTAAAGAAAAGGGTTACTATTCCCTTAATCAGTGTTTGGAAATAGGTATTAACTTAATTGAAATAATACCAGCTTTGCTTTTACGTTTTCGACTTTATAAAATAGGAGTTATCGCTGACATAAAAAAGGCGTTTTTGCAAATAAGTTTGTATGAAGAGGACAGAGATTTCCTAAGATTTCTGTGGCAAAACACAGATGGATCACTCAAGATTTTCCGACATAGAAGAGTTGTTTTTGGAGTCTCAAGTAGTCCATTTTTGCTCAATGCCGTCATCAACTACCACCTGCAGAAGTATTTAGTACCGTGTGCTGAAGACAATCAATTTTCTAAATGTACAATAGAAAAGTTGTTTAAAAGTTTCTATGTTGATAACTGTGTTACAGGTGTAAATAATGAAAGGGATTTGAAACAGTTCATTTCAGAAGCAATACAAATATTTTCTTTGGGAAAGTTTGAGCTGCGAGGATGGGAATATACTGAACCTGGTCTGGAAGACAAGACAGAGGCTTCAGTCCTAGGTCTCACCTGGGACAAGAAAGAAGACACAATTTCTGTGAGTCTTCATAAAATAGTAAATTTAGAAGAGAACTTGGTAACACAACGTGTTATATTGTCCACTGCACACAGATTGTTCGATCCTATTGGATTCACTTGTCCTATTTCCATATGCCCTAAGTTATTATTGCAGGAATGCTGGAAAGATAATTGTGGGTGGGACAAAGAAGTACCAGAAGAAATCAAACAACGATTCAATATATGGTTTCAGGAACTCGATCAATTAAAAGAGATGAAGATTCCACGATGGCTACAAGGTGTGGATGACGTAATCATTTCTGTATCAGTTCACATATTTTGTGATGCCAGCAAATTTGCGTACTCAACAGCAGTATTTATGCGTTTTGAACTTAGTACATGTATTCAATTACAGCTAATCCAGGCAAAGTCACGTGTAGCACCTGTAAAGAAGATGACAATACCCAGACTTGAACTAATGGCTGCTACTATAGGTGCTAGATTAGGTTCTTCAGTAGTGCAAGAATTAAGAGATGAAAACAAATTTGAATGTAATATTAAATTTTTTTATTGGAGTGACTCTTCTACAGTAATAGCTTGGATTAAAAGAGAAGAAAACTGGGGAGTATTTGTTAGAAATAGAGTTGAAGAAATCTGCAGCCTCACTTCCAGAACATCTTGGCGGCACATTCCCGGCACTATGAATCCAGCAGACTTGCCCAGTAGAGGATGTTCAGTTTCCAGGTTGATTAGTTCCAGATGGTGGGAGGGCCCGTCATGGTTGAAGTTGCCTGAAGATACCTGGCCATCAAATGAACCTGAACCTGACGAAGAATTAATTTCTTTAGAAAAAAAGAAAGGACCTACACCTTCACTTTTAAGTAATAATTACCCAAAAGATTGGTTTTATTACTTTTCAAATGATTTTGATAAGATTGTGTGTGTTTTTGCATGGTTGCTGAGATTTATTCATAATTGTAACCCCTCAAAGAAGGAAAAGTGTGTGAGTAAAGTTTTGTCATGTAAGGAGATTATTGAAGCTAACAATTTTATAATTAGAATTGTTCAACAGCAATCATTTGAAGGAATAAGGGACCCTAAATTGGCTTCATTGTCACCATTTATGGCTGCTGATGGTATTATAAGGCTAAAGACAAAATTAACAGAAAGAAAGGATTTGGAAAATTTTAAATTTCCTGTTGTTCTACCATCAAAACATGACATTGTAGATATTCTTATTCTTACAATACATAAGAGATCATGTCATGTGGGAGTTCAAGGTCTTTTAAGTTTATTAAGAGAAAACTATTGGATATTGAGAGGAAGAAAAACAATAAGTAATACTTTGAAAAAATGTATTCCTTGTCAGAGACATAATTCAAAAAATGTAGAAACAATCACTCCACCCTTACCTGAAAGTAGAGTACGAGATGCCGCAGTATTTGAAGTGGTTGGAATTGATTTTGCGGGACCTTTGTTTCTACGAGATGGCAGTAAAGTTTGGATCTGCATATTCACTTGTGCAGTATACCGTGCTGTTCATTTGGAGTTAGTAAAGTTTCTTTCTGTCGAAGCATTTATAGATACACTTAGAAGATTTATTGCAAGGCGAGGAAGACCATCAATAATATATAGTGACAATGGTACCAATTTCACAGGTACAGAAAAGGCATTTAAAATTCTAGATTGGAATGCTATCTTAAAATATAGCTCATGCCAACAAATTGACTGGAGGTTTAACCCTCCCTCTGCTGCATGGTGGGGCGGATGGTGGGAGCGACTCATCCGACTCATGAAACAGTTGCTACGCAAAACCTTGGGCAAAACGTCATTGGATTATGAGGAAATGGAGACAATCTTATGTGATTGTGAAAGTATCATGAATTCTAGACCTTTGACATATTTATCTGAAACTTCTTCAGACCTAACTGCTATTACTCCAAATATGTTTTTACATGACTTAAAAGAAATTGGAGTTCCAGATTGTGACCATGTAAATACAAAAAGTCTTAACAAGAGAGTACGTTATCGACAACACCTGAGAGAAGCATTGCGAAAAAGATTTAGGATTGAGTATTTAGGACAATTAGCTTTAAAAAGTAAGAAAAACGGCAGACAGTTGAAAGTTGGAGAATTAGTACTGATTGAAGTTGAAAATAAAAAAAGAATTGATTGGCCAATAGGACTGATAGAAAAGACTATCATTAGTAGAGATGGAGTGTGTAGATTAGTGCAATTGAAGACTGCTTTTGGAAGTTTATTGAGACCAATACAAAGACTATATCCTCTTGAAATGCAAGAAGAAACCATCCAAGAACAATTAAAAGAAAAGATTAAACCAAAAGTGACAAAAACCAATGAACATGAACTACACCTGGAAGAAGATAATGTGACAAAAGAAAATAAAATTGTGACATATTCAAGAAGTGGCAGACAAATTAAGCTTCCACAAAAATTTGTAGATTAATCTTTTAACAATATACTATTTTTTAATGTTTTGAGTTAAACCATAACTCAAAAGGTGGGAGTATGTTGTGAATGCAATAATATAATACTCTATGACAATCCTCTATGGAAAAAAAAAGAAAAAGAACATTATATAAATTAACAGATGATTTGTAATTGTTTTAGTTTTTCTCAGTTCTTTGTTTAGAGTTTTGTTTTAAGAAAGATGTGAAGTAATAAATAGTGTTTAAATATGAAATAAGTTTTATTACCAGCATAATTATATAAATATGACGAGTGTTCCGCCTGTAGCGGCAGTGTCAAAAGTTTATAGAAATAACACACATGTTCCATTTAATGAATTATTTCTGCTCAGTAAATTAGCAAATATACAATATAAAATAAATACTCGTACATACGATAAATAGAAAATTAAACAATCACGAAATAAAGACGATTACAACTTTTGCGTAGTAGTTTTGTTTTTTAAGATAGCCGAATAATAGTACAGGCCTAGACTTTCGTGATACAATTGCGTATCTATGAGGTATGAATGGTTGGAGGGTGATACAATAAAAATGTTCTACACAATTACCGTGAATAACTGTTTAACGAAAGACAGAAAACTTTAGTTGCAACAGTTTGTGGCGTATATATAGTTTTTATTACATGTATTTCCAAGGTGTTTATAAAAATTTAATGGAGGTAATTTCAACGACAATTGCAGGTAGTCATTTTAACTGGAGCTACTTAAGATATTGGAGTGACTCCTATGATACGTTTTACTCAAACAAGCTAGGAGAGATAAGAGAAAGATTCCCAGTTTAATTTTTGTAAAAATATTTATATATAAGTTATATATTTGTAATATTAACTTACAGTATTTTCGAATAAATAGGAAACACTTCATTTTGGTGTTAACATTTTTTTACTGATGTATTACCATAGAAACGATATTATGTATTTTCTTATTGTTAATATTTTGTAATTTAATAAAAGTTAAATTATTTTAATGGATTTATTTAGGCGTGTTTGTGACCCTAATCGTACTCTTCCACCTTTCTTACCTTTTTGTGCCA
>JBAIZL010000091.1:1480000-1547500 GCA_036971475.1 Prosapia bicincta
CGGGCGCCAATTATAAAACTTTATCTGCATGAAATATAATATTTAATTAATCAACCCAGCAGGTTTAGTTCAGTGATAAATACACAGCTACACAATTCACTTACTATTTGATAGCTATTAACAAACTTTAATTACTTAAAATTTAAGTTATTATTCCTACAACAATGAATATTGAAGCTAAACCTTACTTGATATTGTTCAATATAAAAATTCGAAAATAAAAGCTAAATTTCGGGTTGAAGACAATTAATGGCCTTAAATTAGTGTTATTGTAAGTGATAACATGTAACAAACTCTCGGAATTTATGTTACGCTTTTTGGTAAATTCTGGCGATTTATTATTACTTTTATAATAATTAACATAATGTTTTACACATTAGTTCTCACTAAAATATTACTTATTAATTTTCAAAATTTGAACAAAATATATAAATTATGTAAGCAATAAAAAAAACATTTGCTAGAAGATTCTTCTGCAAATATTCTTTCAATTATTCCTCTACATTGTTGTGCCGATTGTAACAGTTACCCTACGGTGATCTCTCTCTGTTTCTATCTCTCTACCTTCTTCAGAAGACCTTTGTTGTTGTCTTATTTGCCTCATCAACGATATTAATTGAAAAACTAACATTTAAAACGCCTGCATGAAGAATAAAACAGTATTTCCACAAAAGTTCAAAACAAATCGATTAAATAAGAGTAATAAATGACCAGGTAATATTAGTATTTTAGACCAGGCAGAATGAAGTATTTTGCTCGCTTTAAAAATGTGTGAATGAGCAATTAGGAGTTACCACGAAGCATGGAAGTTTTTTAAGTGTTTAAAAGCTTAAGGTAGCCGTAGAGGCTACTATAACGTTGTTGTGTTCAAGGACAAATAGTCAATATAATTTTTTAATATGTGAGAAAATCAATGTATTTTATTGGCCCATGTTGTGCAAACCTTTTGCTCCTTGGTTGTGAGACTTTAAAACGGAACTCTACCGTCACAAAAATAAATTGCTATGAAGGGCAACGTAAACCTGAAGGCGATTACAATGGGCGTACTTAATTTTGTTAAAAGAGGAGTTGTGTTAAATGAATCAATTGATGACGTCAATGGTTACATATTTATTAAAGAGTCGCAAGAAAGGACCATGCGACTGATGGTCATGGGTTTAAAGTTATTATTTTTATTATTTATTAACGCTAGTCATACCGTTTAAAAAACAGCAAATACATTTTAAACAATCTACATATTATAACTGTATAAAACAACTGTAGCGTAATGTTTAACATAAATAAATGAAACCTCTCAAACCACAAATAACTTTCTTCTTTTATTTAAAACCTTATGTACATTTCGATTGCATAGCAATCATCCTCAGAGGTAATTTACAATGAATAGTTGTTCTTTTTACATTCTATTTTTGGAATCTGTTGAGCTCTTTTGACCGAGAAGTCATAGTTATAATTGTGGCGTAATGTTTAACATAAATAAATGAAACCTCTCAACCACAAATAACTTGAGTTATTTGTGGTTGAAAGGTTTCATTTATTTATGTTAATCTACATATTGTTGCTATAGTGAGTTGAATGTATTTT
Source organism: Prosapia bicincta (assembly GCA_036971475.1). Taxonomy (NCBI): domain Eukaryota; kingdom Metazoa; phylum Arthropoda; class Insecta; order Hemiptera; family Cercopidae; genus Prosapia; species Prosapia bicincta. Next base: position 1,481,585 of record JBAIZL010000091.1, read on the forward strand.
AGAGTAAATTTATTTTATAAAACAATAAAATATCAAATTCACATTTATTTCTGCAGAATGTTTTATTTATTTCAACTTCTAACCTATACAACCTTATTTGCACATCCTAATCAAACCTAGAATATAAGAAAAGGTATTTAAACTCTTTTGTGCTGAACATACGTCGAAGAATAATTGTATTATAATGTAAACATTTTATTTCTTGAATTTATTTCTAATTCCTTTAGGGGGTTCAAAATCTGTCACTTTACAATGAGATTCTGAGAGCGTAAGACTACGTGCTAGCTACGTGATTTATATACAAACTAAGACTCTTAGATTGCATGTTATATTTTGTCTTGAAGGAATTACGACAAGAGCTGTAAATCTTTCTGTGAAACCCAACATGTCCTGATACAAAAGGCAGTGCATAGTGGCGTAAGTATTAGTGGCAGATGTCTGCTTTACCGCTTATTTTCTCTTAAAATGTATCAGGTAATAAAGTATAGGGGCTGTTTGGGCGATAAACCCCTTGAGTACTAGGCAACAGTACTTTTTATTTATTTTTAATTTTCACTAGACGTACTCTTGGGTTTCTAGACGAGATCTAGACGAGATGTAATTTGTCATTGATTAATAAATTGTATAACTTTGTATTTTAAAACTTTCAATTCTTATTTCACAAGTAACCTAGTTCTACCTTCAAGATTAGAAGACCGTCATAGACAGACAGTTTCTGCCTGAGCTGTGACGATAGAACTAGATCCCTGGTAAGTAAAATTAATCATTTTGGTAATAAGCAATAATAACACACATTTCAAATAAAGACAAAACTTACCGACGTAAAACGGGCCAGAACGTTACAATATACAGATAGAAATTACTGTACAGCTTGCTATTTTGATAATCAGGAGACAACTTTCCTTCACTTTAGCACATGTGAGCTGAAGGTAGCTTGCTAGAGGCTAGACACCAACAGGGCTGGGTAGGTTTAAGTTGCCAAAACCCGGGTAAAAAACATACACATTTTCTACAAAAAAGAAAACATTCTTCTATTAACATTTATAAAAGTGTGTATAGTTTTAGTCTCTACAGAAAAAATCTATTTAGAAAATCTGATAATGGATAGAAAATTAACTATTGTATACTAACAGATACTAAGTGATACTAACCAATACAAATTGTGGCGAATCTCAATTAATAAAAGAATGCGGGTTTCGAAAAAAACAGTTACGAAAAAGAAAGTTTGAACGAGAAATTGTGTTAATAGATGATTTAATAAAGAGTATAGTTATATTGTTATTATTAAGAGAATAGCTGGTGGAAAAAACATCTAATGAAGTTTTAATTTCAGAAGCCAAAATAGAAGATTTCTGATTAATTTTCATTATATTTAACTTATTAAAAAATATTAATATTAGCATATCACTTTAACAAAGTAATGTAGGCTACATTAAATAAAGTGACAGCTTAGGCCTTATAAAAGCTGATCCTCATACAACGTACATCATAAATATAACTTATATGAATTACATGTATTCATTTATATATTGCTAAGTCTGACGTATTCAAATATCTAATGACGTAAGCTGAAGAATTATTCAGGCAAACTCAGCTTTATTCCAAAATTTACGTTATAACTTTACCAAAAGTAAGGTCATTGGTTACAGTACATTGAATACACAACTTGTTTCAGTGTACGTTCTATGCGTAAAATTGGTGGGTAATTGTTGCACGTAATAAATCCGGGATAAGAGCCAACAAAAATTTCGTTGACTACTAAAACGTAGGCTAGGCGTCAACTCCGATGTTGCATTAAATGGGCTAAATATTTCAAAAAAATTTCACAAGATTGAGTGTGAGGCAAATGATAGGCTTCATGTAGTAAAACAAGGGCTAAGTACCGGCCGCAACAGAGCTAGTGTTAGTCGTATGTTGTGTCTATGTTTAAGCTTAGAGTTGTGCACTGTGTTGTTGATTTTATTTTTTATAAGTTTTTACGGTAATTATGAATAATTTTATTTCACTACGGTCAATTCCGTCGCTGTGAATAATAGTATTGACGTTAGTAATAAGGAAAAAGAGGTAAGAGAATGGGAAGAGAAATAGCAATGAACAAGAAGAAACAAGGGAAAGGAATAGGAGAAAAGAGGTAAAATAGCAATGAACAAGAAGAAACAAGGGAAAGGAATAAGATAAAAGAGGTAAGAGAATGGGAAGAGAAATAGCAATGAACAAGAAGAAACAAGGGAAAGGAATAGGAGAAAAGAGGTAAAATAGCAATGAACAAGAAGAAACAAGGGAAAGGAATAAGATAAAAGAGGTAAGAGAATGGGAAGAGAAATAGCAATGAACAAGAAGAAACTAGGGAAAGGAATAGGAGAAAAGACGTAAGAGAATGGGACGAGAAATAGCAATGAACAAGAAAAAACAAGGGAAAGGAAAAGGAGAAAAGAGGTAAAATAGCAATGAACAAGAAGAAACAAGCGAAAGGAATAAGATAAAAGAGGTAAGAGAATGGGAAGAGAAATAGCAATGAACAAGAAGAAACTAGGGAAAGGAATAAGAGAAAAGACGTAAGAGAATGGGACGAGAAATAGCAATGAACAAGAAGAAACAAGGGAAAAGAATAAGATAAAAGAGGTAAGAGAATGGGAAGAGAAATAGCAATGAACAAGAAGAAACAAGGGAAAGAAATAAGATAAAAGAGGTAAGAGAATGGGAAGAGAAATAGCAATGAACAAGAAGAAACAAGGGAAAGGAATAAGATAAAAGAGGTAAGAGAATGGGAAGAGAAATAGCAATGAACAAGAAGGAACAAGGGAAAGGAATAAGATAAAAGAGGGAAGAGAATGGGAAGAGAAATAGCAATGAACAAGAAGAAACAAGGGAAAGGAATAAGATAAAAGAGGTAAGAGAATGGGAAGAGAAATAGCAATGAACAAGAAGAAACAAGGGAAAGGAATAAGATAAAAGAGGTAAGAGAATGGGAAAAGAAATAGCAATGAACAAGAAGGAACAAGGGAAAGGAATAAGATAAAAGAGGTAAGAGAATGGGAAGAGAAATAGCAATGAACAAGAAGAAACAAGGGAAAGGAATAAGAGAAAAGACGTAAGAGAATGGGACGAGAAATAGCAATGAACAAGAAGGAACAAGGGAAAGGAATAAGATAAAAGAGGTAAGAGAATGGGAAGAGAAATAGCAATGAACAAGAAGAAACAAGGGAAAGGAATAAGATAAAAGAGGGAAGAGAATGGAAAGAGAAATAGCAATGAACAAGAAGAAACTGTGGGAGGAAAAGGAATAACAAAACCATTTTCTTGAAATACATCACAAATACTTAGTCGCAGGTCATTCATATGTGTCTTGCTACAGAAATTTCAGGATTACTGGAAAAAGAAAACGCCTGGAAAGCTCTGAAGTACCACTCGAGATCATTAGGGTTCCTGTCATAGAAAACCCTTCATTAATATGTTGATGGAAAAGAATGATTTAATTGCAAAAAAGCAGCAAAAAATGTTTAAACACAACAAAACTTGAAATCTCAAAAGTAAAACGGTTGAAATCCCAAGAGTTGACTTACGAAAATTATATTAAATTAATATATTAGTTATATATTTTATGCATAAAACGTATTAGCCTGACCAGTATAAATGATTTTTGTATTTAAAAGGTGTTTTTTGAAAACACGGCGAGTTTAAAATACTCTTTTTTATATATCTCAAAACTAACGTTTTGGCACTTAGCACGGCTTTTACTTACGTATCACAATTACGTAAATGTTTTGTTGAGAATGTGAACTGAATTATAACGCATTCAGTAGGTTTAGTTGTATTTAGCAACAAATTTTGTGGGCGTAAAGCTTAAAACATCAGTTCAAACACTCCAGATTACAAGTCCTCAAAAAATTATTTAGAACCCAAAATGTAGTCTAAATGTACCACGTGTTTAGAACACACATTCCCCTCCTTTTTGTCTGCCTGGATGTATTCTTATGACAGTAAAAATTTACAACAAATAAATGTAGGCTGTGTGAGCGTCGGCGAGGGGGAAAGAAAGATAATTTACTTTGTCACCGCTTGAGACAGTTTAAAATGCGAGAAAATATATAAGAACGAGCGCTTTAAAGGAAGAAAATTGCCATTGTTATCTTGTAAAGCAAAGGGTAGTTTGCAAATTGGATTTGTGATGGGACCCTCTAAAAGGCTCTTATTTCAGGTGTATTGTCTAGGCAGTGATATCATCGTTGGGAAGAAACCTATTTCCTACGATTCCAGTAGGTTATGCTGTGTTGTGTGTTTGTTATTAAAATTTATATTTCTTTGAATATTTACAGAAAAATGTTGTAAAAACGTTTTATGGAATAATCCTCAACGTTAGAAGCTAGTAAACAAAACTGTATTGTTAATGTTAAAAAAATAATTTTGTAAAGTTTAGTATACATAAAGATGATGATTTAGAAAACCAACAAGAAAGTTGACCATATTGTTGGAGAATTGTAGTCTCTAGTATGAATGACATCTATTAGACGCAAGTGTCAAGATGGCGACAATATTGATATACTATAACCATGTAACATATTCATAAACGTAAAAGTTAAAACATTGAACTAAAAATCTGACAAAAAATTAGTTTTTAATAAACACACACTCAACAAACTAGTTTCAGCGACGATTTCGATTTCCTCAGTGCCTGGCTACTACTGAGAAAGGCAAGCACAGAGTATTAGTAGTAGCCAATCAATGAGGAAGGTGACATCGTCGCCGAAACTAGTTTGTTAAGTGTGTTTATTAAAAACTACTTTTTTGTGAGATTTTGAGTTAACTGTTTTGACTTTTACCTTTGTGAATAGCTAAGCTCTAATTAACTAAATCACGTATTTATGCTGCTCATATTTCTAATGCAAAAGATAACATAAAATATCTATCTCCGGCTGTAAATTAATTAAAAAAATAAACCACATCCTATATATATATATTATAATCTAAACAATAAGTATTAGCTATTAGGTGTTAGATTATCTATGGGAAGAAACATATTTCCTACGATTCCAGGAGGTTAAACTAAGAGTTGTGTATTTATGTGTTAGCATTTATATTTCCTAAATGTTCACAAAAAAAGGTTGTTAAACTTCGTGAATATATAAAAGTTTTATGGATTTACTCTTCATACTAGAAGTTATTAAATAAAATAGTCGTATCATTGTTTTAAAAATAGTTTTGGTGTAAATAAATGCAATGTTGAGTATATTTACAAAAACGACGATGAACGACTTATTCATATCGTTGAGGAAATTTCGTCTAGAGTAAGAATAAAACTAGTTGTAAGTGTCAAAATGGCGAAATTATTAATATACGATCACCATGTAACATATTTATGTTAATCATATTTTGACGGAAAAAGAGCACTCATAAAATATCTATCACCGATAGTATATTAATTTTAAAAAAATACTTAATATCCTATATATATATATATATATATATATATATATATATATATATATATATATATATATAATATTATTTAAGCAACAAGTATTGCCTATTAGTTGTACTAGAATCAAGCAGTTTTAAAAACAGGTTCAGCAGATAAATGTGTACACCAATAGACATAAATTGAAACAAGTGATGCATCATGTCTGAAACTTGCAATAACAATTACTGTCTGTAGGGGACCTCAGACAAATAACGCAACACCCATAAACACTATTTACAAAAAATAATGACACTAAGCACATCGAAACTCACCAAGCACTATGTTTCACATACTTGAACTTAATTGATAAACCTTTCTTTTTATAAGCCTATATAAAACGTTTAAATAAAAATATAATTCAATGCAATTTGTTCTAAATACTTTTAAAAAACTACTACAAATTCTTATATAACTGAATAAATAAATGTATATAAATATCAACATATCTCCATTATATCTCAAAACTGAGATGATGTGTTGTACTCGATTTAATTTATTTTTGGGTTCTAAAATTCGCTCTCAAGCCATTACTCATTTAGATGTTTAAACTTACGTCCAGTTCAGGTGAACATAAAAGCCTTGCATATTTAAAAGTCATAAATACTTAAACTAAATCTCTGCCAAGCTGAGTAAATCGCTGCCGTGGCCTCACGGAGAGTAGTGGGTCATAAGATTTTAATGTTAATGCCAACATAAAAGCCAGTGCCCAGTGCATTAGCCATTAGCCCTAAAGTAAGTGTAAGTATGAGGATGGAGGAGTAAGTATTGATAAATGGTTTGAATTTAAATTCTTTAGTGGTCACTGTAAAACCCAATCTCTAGCGAAATGAGCAACAAGTGAAGTAAGCGACCATCACAGCTTATACCTTCTCTGGGTATTCCACACTCTTCATAAGAGAGTTAGTAATGTTTTTTTTAAATATTGTTTTCTGATTTCAATCACACTTTAACCTGGTTTTAGACTGGCTAAATAATAATATATCAGTTTAAGCATTATGACGTGTTTAAAATCAGCCTTAAGGAAGCTTCGTCAATGATTTTGTTTATATTTATGTTTTAGAATGTTTGTAACGTTTAATTGGGTTTTATTATGAATATAGGATTAAAGTAAATATAACCTATTAATAATAAATAATTTATTTCTACATTTTGTATGTTTATATTTTTTACTATCGACAAATAATATCAGATTTTGAAGGTAAGAGAGAGTACAGAGACAAGCCTTTATGTCAACACTTTCTTCGTATTTCTACATTGTTTTTTCAATAGTTGTATCCACTTTCTTATACTTCTGCTTCCTTCCGAGTTTACCTGTAACGGGTAGCGAAAGTGTAGGATGGTGGCTTATTTCGCGCATCCCGGATTCGGTATCGCTTAGTTGAATTACCTTTGCGGCGTTAGGGTTATTTGGGCGCTTATTTCGCACATCCGGATTCGGTATCGCTTAGTTGAATTACCTTTGCGGCGTTAGGGTTATTTGGGCGCTTATCTCGCACATCCGGATTCGATATTGCTTAGTTGAATTACCTTTGTGGCGTTAGGGTTATTTGGGCGCTTATTTCGCACATCCGGATTCGGTATCGCTTAGTTGAATTACCTTTGCGGCGTTAGGGTTATTTGGGCGCTTATTTCGCACATCCGGATTCGATATTGCTTAGTTGAATTACCTTTGCGGCGTTAGGGTTATTTGGGCGCTTATTTCGCACATCCGGATTCGGTATCGCTTAGTCGATATACCTTTGCGGCGTTAGGGTTATTTGGGCGCTTATTTCGCACATCCGGATTCGGTATTGCTTAGTTGAACTACCTTAGCGGCGTTAGGGTTATTTGGGCGCTTATTTCGCACATCCGGATTCGGTATTGCTTAGTTGAATTACCTTAGCGGCGTTAGGGTTATTTGAGTGCCGTTTTCGCACATCCGGATTCGGTATCGCTTAGTTGAATTACCTTAGCGGCGTTAGGGTTATTTGGGCGCTTATTTCGCACATCCGGATTCGGTATTGCTTAGTTGAACTACCTTAGCGGCGTTAGGGTTATTTGGGCGCTTATTTCGCACATCCGGATTCGGTATCGCTTAGTCGATATACCTTTGCGGCGTTAGGGTTATTTGGGCGCTTATTTCGCACATCCGGATTCGGTATTGCTTAGTTGAACTACCTTAGCGGCGTTAGGGTTATTTGGGCGCTTATTTCGCACATCCGGATTCGGTATTGTTTAGTTGAATTACCTTAGCGGCGTTAGGGTTATTTGAGTGCCGTTTTCGCACATCCGGATTCGGTATCGCTTAGTTGAATTACCTTAGCGGCGTTAGGGTTATTTGGGCGCTTATTTCGCTCATCCGGATTCGGTATTGCTTAGTTGAATTACCTTAGCGGCGTTAGGGTTATTTGAGTGCCGTTTTCGCACATCCGGATTCGGTATCGCTTAGTTGAATTACCTTTGCGGCGTTAGGGTTATTTGGGCGCTTATTTCGCTCATCCGGATTCGGTATTGCTTAGTTGAACTACCTTAGCGGCGTTAGGGTTATTTGGGCGCTTATTTCGCACATCCGGATTCGGTATTGCTTAGTTGAATTACCTTAGCGGCGTTAGGGTTATTTGAGTGCCGTTTTCGCACATCCGGATTCGGTATCGCTTAGTTGAATTACCTTTGCGGCGTTAGGGTTATTTGGGCGCTTATTTCGCACATCCGGATTCGGTATCGCTTAGTTGAATTACCTTTGCGGCGTTAGGGTTATTTGGGCGCTTATTTCGCTCATCCGGATTCGGTATTGCTTAGTTGAATTACCTTAGCGGCGTTAGGGTTATTTGAGCGCCGTTTTCGCACACTCCGGATTCGGTATCCTAAAGTTGAATGACCTTTGGGGTGATAGGGGTAGTTTGGCCGCTTATTTTGTAAATTCCGTGATGGTCGCCTATTTTACTGGTCGCTTTTTTCATTAATTGAGTCTGATGGCTGGGATAGTTTGTAAAAGTGAAAGTAGAGATTGGTTTTGTGAGAAAGCTTATGAAATTTAATTACAGAACAGAATATTGTTGTAAAGAAGTGAGTCTTATAGTAGTGCTGTAGATGTGTTCCTGAATGTTGTCCTTGAAACAATTTATTAATTATTAAGTCAGTATGCCATTTTCGCCTCTATATGTTTTAATTACTCTGCTTGAATAGTCACTGAGTTTCAGGTGTCTTTTTTGGGATGTTTAATTCACTCTTATACGTTATTTATAGGCTTCTCTTAACAATGTAGATTTATAATTATTTTACGAAAATTACTTTTGTGTTTCATAATAAAGTGTTTATATGTGATGGAAATGGAAGAGGTTTATGGTAGCTATTTAAATGCGTATTTAGAAATCAAGTGTAAATTAAATACAATTGTAAGACGAAGGGTGGATGGAGTTATACAGACATAAGGAACGGATTAACGGTTCCCTTAATAATAGCATCCTATGGAAAATAATGCCTTAGCGTGGCGCTGTCGCTAAACTCAGAGGAGTAAAGAAAGATATGCATGCCCGCCACGTGGTACTGTTAATAAATAATAATAATAATTTTGTTTTTGATCAAAATCCTGTTATAACTTTTACAAGTTAAAATACCTTTACAGATACAGCTGGTAGCACAGCTTCTGGTAAGTGTTGTGACATAACAAGATATACGTTCGTCACTTGCCTTGTGGTTCACAAGGTCATCCTAAAGAAGGTTGTATCACATTTTTGTAATAAGATGAATGAACACTAAACAGATTTTAACGTTTGATGACGTTCTATAACACTGCTTTGAAAAGGATCATTGATAATGGATTAACGTTGGAATGATAACAAGATATAACGGTTTTTTTGTAAAACGCTCAATAACCGTTACGTTGTATTGTTATTAAATGATAATAATAACCGGATATAGCTGGTAGCACAGCCGCTGGTAGGTGTTTTAATAACATCGCAAAACGTACGTCCGTCCCACTCAGCGTGCATCACAAAGTCATCCTATAAGAAGTTTTTGTATCAAGTAAAGATGTGATTTCTTAACACTTCAAGTAAACTTGGGAATATTAAAAAGGCTTTATCGTTTGACGAGCTTCTACTTCACTGTCATCAGATGGATCATTGTGTTAAGAGCGATAATAGTTAAAACCTTGACATAATAATAAAGGACGTAAGAGTATTATTGGTCTTGTTTTCCAGTTAAAAGCAATTACAACTTTAGCTGCACTGAAGTTTTTATTGATTGCTTACGTCACTTTTTGAGTTGCAGTAAAGACTAAACTCTCTGATGTTTACAAGATTTAGAATTTTAAACAGAAAACTCCCTTTGTTAAAACCCGGGGTGAAATACATAATGTTCCTAATTTGACTTGACAATTCAAGAAAAGAAAATGACTTAAAGAAAAGAAGGTAGAGACCATAATTAGTTAGAAATATTCTGATTTGGTTTAAGGGGCCTCATTAACCCGCTCTAATTACGGGAGTTCCAGCACGGCCTTTATAGTTATAAAGTGTCTTTGATACTTTTACGTTCCCCTTGCGGTGTTTACAATTTTTCGTTTACTTCTATATAACGCTTGCCTTTGCCGGAGCTGAGCATAATTATGGGAACAGAGACTTGGAAATCATTTACAATATCTGAACGATGGAAAAATCTTAATATGTAATACTATGGAAATAACACAGAAAGAAATTCTACTCCTGCAAAACGAAAGATTAGAATCGTGAAAATGTTTAAGTTTCAGCCATTACTAAATTACGGCTCGACTGTGGTTTTTGTGTGTTGTGTGACTAGACTGTAACTCCTCCCAGAATATTCTGGGAATTTAGAGGTGAACACAGAACACCCGCATCTAAAAACTGAGGGACTTACTCAACTTATAAAGTTCTTGCCGTTTCCTCTAAGACCAATGCCTCTTGTAAAGCAGATTCTCTTGCTTCACTTCACTGCCAACTATTGGGAAAGCGACCCTAACTGTATAATTATCAAATAGCAATATATTGCTTCCTGCGTTTATACTCATCAAGTTTTTCTAATGCTATGTAAGGTAGTTCTGTGCACAGCCTTTTATTGTTTTGGCATTTCTCTATTGTAATTTATTAAACGCTACCGTGTATTGCTTTTGGTAGCACAGACTGCTTTTCATTGTAGCCTTGGTATGTAGAATATGTACTGTAGTGAATAGTTTATTAAAAGTAAACACTGTGCTATATTATTTCTAGAACCAACAGCTTCTGTCTTACAAAGGTAGTTCATACTGCTATATTGTACGAATTAAAATTATTACGGTACTTATTACTTAAAAGTGTCATTTGTAGATTGCGGAAACTTGTCCAATTCGGATAAAATTATCGGTCGCTTGGGATTCCGTTTTAAATGCTAAAATAAACTATTACTCTAGCTTTATATCAGATGAAGAATAAAATAAAGGTATAAATAAAATCAAAAGTATACAAAGTAATTTATTTCCATTAAAAAAAATATCCTTCGCAAAGAAAGATTTTGTGGAAGGAGCAGGAATACGTCTAGAACACTGGTTTTATAATCCTTACTTTTGGTGTAATGTTCAAAGAGTAATTAAATTCCGTAACTTCTTCACAAACTCTGCCAATGCTTTCACTTTTAGAAACTTTTTCATTTATTACATTATATCTGGCCAGCGGGCATGTTCTTAATAATTGAGAGACGCGGAAATTGCAAATTCGATTAACAAATGTTCTAAAAATATAAATTTACAATCTTATTTAGGACTCTGGCTAAGAGCACAGGGCGACATGCAATTACGTTATAAATGTATTTATTTCCGTAAGTAGATTTAAGGATTTACAGTTCTCTCTGGATGCTATTCTCTAGGATAAACCTCACTACAGTAACAGCAATAAGTAACAAAAACCTTTATAACAAGCAACAACTTTTTAATATATTTAGATACATCTAAACTTAGTTAAAGTATTACATTGTACACAATTTAGTATTTACTTATAAATATTATACACAATTTTCAAAAATTATATAAATATATATGAAAAAATAAGAGAAATAGAAAAACAAAAATAATATATTTCGTTGGCAAATAGTTACAACATTAACATCAGTACTGATAATGCTGGTACTGTTTGTCTTAGGATTGTAATACTCTTTAAATTACTCTTTAAATTACTCATGTATTTGTATTTCTCTTATTTTTCAAGAATAAATATTATATATATATATATATATATATATATATATATATATATATATATATATATATATATATATATATATATGATGATGAATAGTTACTATCTGGAGTACATCCGTTCATTCTGCACTCCATAAATTCGCAGTACCGACGTTTCGCTAGAATCTCATCCATAATTGACGAGGTGAACCCAACAACAGTAGGAGAGCGAGAAGAACAGTTGTGTCGCTCTTCTACTGTTGTTGGGTTCACCTCGTCAATGTTGGATGAAATTCTAGCGAAACGTCGGAACTGCGAATTTATGGACTGCAGAATGAACGGATGTACTCCAGATAGTAACTATTCATCATATTTTTCCATCCGTGAAGGAATACGTATATATATATATACGTTATATATATATATATATATATATATATATACATATATAATATGTTTTCTTGTTTAATAATAAAAAAACAACTAAGGTGATTCAAATACAAGAATTATTTATTAATTTATAATTAAAGATGTTATGTAAATTTGACCTAACATTAGCCTCATAGCCTACCTGATATAAATTGTATACATAAACGGGTACTCGATATCAAACAAGCTTAAAAATTGGCTAATATGCAATTTATATTACTTGAAGTAGTTAATACTAAACAAATAATTATTTCCCCTAAATAAATTTATATTTTTTAAATTTAAAATATCCTTCTGAAAACGTGGAATGGTAGCGTTGACGGTGAAAACATAGTACTGTTTATCGAATCCACAGGTTTTGTATAGGGTCTTTACAGGACATAAAAATTCGTGTAGCGTGGTGATAAATAAACTGTATCAATACAGCCGTAAATACAATGGAAAAGTTATATATTACAGTAGATTTGAATTAATATTTATGTGAACCAGAGTTGAACACATTGGGCATAAACTTGCTGTGAATGATAAATAATTTCACATTATAGTATTTTACATTTTTATAACATTTGATTTTTTGTTCTTATAAAATAGCAAAGTTTATTTTATATATTGATGTAACTAAAACTTTATGAATAGATAAAGGATTCTTGAATTTCTTTTTTAAAGAATTTGTTCACTTAATATTCATAATTAACTCTTCTTCTCTGCTTTCCATTCCACTTTTACGTAATATTCGTTTATATATCTCTTATCAATTTATGGTTTTTTCTGTTTCACCTTCGTCTGTAATTTAAAATTGTTATATACTTTTAGCAGACAATATCTTGCATAACCTAGAAATGTTTAATTATTTCCTTTGATATTATTTGATTAATTTTAAACATCTGGAATATCACAGGTCTTTTTCATTTATCCACGTTGCTCTCTACAGGTTTTAAAGTTCGTAGAATGTGATACCACCAGAATAGACTCATTGGGATAATGGACCTGGTTCTCACATAACACTTTGGGTCAGTACAAAAAAGTAAATATTTCTGTTACGTTAGTACTCAAAAGACTTAAAATTATTCCTAAAAAAGGAAAGAATCATTTTTACTTTGGTAGGAATTTTATTTGAAGAACATAACCATGTGTGTAGGACTTAAAATCCTCCCCTCAATTAAGCTCACAATTTGTATAGTAGTGCCTCAGGGCGTATTAAATAATCAAATCTCTGCAAACTGTTCCAAGAAAAGAAGAAATAAAAAAAACACCAATATAACATAGCAAACATGTATAATTATATTTCCAACTAATACTAGGCTAAGGAATGTTTGTTTTCCTACCCTTATTCCTCTGAAGGCGGTTTAGTTGCAAGCTTGAGACGATGCCCGTTATAGAATGCATATGTCATATTACTTTTATACACGCATATGGCTATTTTAAACACATAAGACGATTCAGAAATATAATTTAAAATTTGGTAAATTTTCATTAGTTTGAACTGGAGCAAACTATGGTGAATTTATAAAGAATACATACCTTCCAATATCAATTACTTTCTATTAGCGTAATATGATATCTGATGGCCATAACTTTGTTTAGGGGATAGCCGGTGAGACAAATTAACATTTGTTACCAGTAATCAGCTTCCACTCCGAAGCCTCTGAGGATGGTTAGCAGAACAAGTACAATTTTTAGAAGAGCGATGGACAAGGATAAAATTGTGGTGATGATTCCAAACGTTCAATAGGACACGGCACACTAAGAAAAGAAACACTCACAGGTGATTATGGTGTAAATATTGAAAAACTTATTTTTTTTTCTCTTTAATATATTCATGTTGTTCGGGAAAGAGATATCTATCTTATCTTAGCATTGCGGATAATGTAATTCACGTGGTTTGACACACGCAACCTGTCCCTCTTGCTCCTTAGTAGTCGCTCTAACCATAAGCTTTTCTTAGTCATTTATATTACTTCTTTATGTTACTATGTTAGCAACGGCCAGATTGACCGTTACATAAACAGGTAATAGTCTAGAAAAAAGTATTAACCAAAATTTTCGAATATTACAAAAAATTAAACACTAAGCCAGATAGAGACAATACTACTGCTAACAATTCTATTAAGTAAACAGAAACGCGATAAAAATGAAAGTTTGATTCTCTTATGTGGAGGAGTTACACTTTCAAAGTTTCATTTGGTTGAAACAAAAGGAAGTGAATATTTTACTAGCAAATGGTGAAGTAGGCAGTAGCGTTAAAGGCAAAACCTTTTTGGGGGCGCTAGACAATTTTGGGCATATAGGAATATCCTGCAAAGATTTACCCGCGTCAGGTTAAGCTTAAATTAAGTGATAACCTAAGACGGGGGCCCTTGACAATATTTGAGTTGGAGGAATATCCTGCAGAGATTTACCTGCGTCAGGTTAAGCTTAAATTAAGTGATAACGAAGGATTCCCACTACAATATACATTACGTTGCAGGTCATGTTCTCTCGTAGTTCTTTGTTACTTTATTTATTATATATTATTAAGTTTAAATGTTTATATTCAATACTTTCATCACTCAATTTCTAAAAGTGTTACCTTCAATATGTTTATATTAATTTTTGGTTTCTTTACAGATTTTAAAATATTAATGAATTATGTATTTATATTACAATCATTAAAAGATGAAAAAGTACTGAAACGTCGTATGAGTAAACTTTATTTGAATTTGTTAAAAGAGTATTTTATGCAGTAAAATTTACAACATATGTAAAGGTTTTCTATTATCTACATTATTTTATTATTAGATACATTAACTAGGCATCATTAAAAACTTTATTACTACATTATTCATTCAAATTGTCACTTGTGTCGGGCTGTTCAATGTCTGTCACATTCGAACAAGAGATGCATTAAAGACTATAGACTTCAGAAGGTTATGTCCACCGCTACAGGTAGAGGAGTGTAGTCCACTGCTAACAGTGACCTTGGTCCTTCGTAGACCCAAAGATTAGGAATTCATTGTCTCAGTGAATGAATAAATGTGGGCATAACAGATTGTCCATAAAGTAGATCAACCAAAAATGCTACCTCGTTGCTAACGTTGACACACCGTCGATATCGTTCCTCTATGACGTATCACCTTTTTATAAACATTTTAAATAAACGTAACACGATTATAAAAAAAATACTAGATACAAATAGTAATAATAATATAAATAAAAATATTCAAATAATTTAATTCCGTGAATATTTCTGTACATTGTTACTTCAAAATATGAATGAATTCCAAATGTGTATCATTATATTACAAACAGTTGTTGCCATCATCAGAGGTCAAGTGAAAGAGTTATTTTAACAGCAGAAAATATTGATGTTGATGGTGTTGGGTTTAACAGGTCTGCCAACACAAAATTTATTATTCAATTTTTACCACAATTATTTTGTTTCGTAAATTGAAAGCATCATTGATTTGTTACGTTTGATTGTAAAACAATTTCTCTCGGCGTAATTGAAGTAACAATTCAGACAGGAAAATGTAAAATTATATTATGTTTTATAGCTAGACTTTCGATTTTACCCCCAATTAAATTGAAACATTAATTACAACTCCTGAAAGTTATTACCTACACCTACATTTCTAATGCATTTAAAAAAAATTCAATTTCTAAATCAGCATCACTATTTTTCTTTTTGATTTCAGGAAAACAAATTGATAGAACTATTACTCTCCCAATACACTAGTGGCTGGATACGAATACAAACATAAATATAAAAACAACGGGAAAATCAATACATTTCACAATTATTGTATAAATAGCTCCGTCTATCGGTGAACGACGTCACCGGAATGTATCTATAGAACACTTCAGATGGTATACGGAGCGATAAAAAATAGCGAGTATAAGATTTTATTGGAAATGAGCATCTGACACCAGGTTTTGTGTTTATAATATTACATTAAATATATTATTTTAACATTTTTGAAAGTATTTTATTATATTTCTTGTATTTGTATATCTGAAGGCAACGATAAGGAATTATTGAAGAATATAAGCGGTTGATATAAGTATCGACGTAGGACAGTAGACTAAGGAGAGAATACTCCGAGACAAACTCAAAGCTCAATATTTGGATCTGATCTTTGTAGTATAACCTGCAATAGAAAAAAGTTACACTTATCTCTCTGCATAGTCTGACGATGTAAGAACTAATCGATACATTAAGGAGAATCGATACATGAATAACAGCCAATGCTAGAGCTGTTGATGTTTTAAGAGCAGAAACTAGATTAATACAAATAGGATTAAGATGCAAGTGTTTATTGAAATTTGAACGAGTAACAAAAGTTTCAGATGACAGTAAAGATTTAATTTAGTTAAATAATTTGAAAACTGTAATATCAGAAATTAACTTAAAACAACACTTGAGAAAAGAAATTGCAAGACAGGTGTTAATATTACTGTATTGAAGAAAATAAATTAGTAATTAATGTTTTTGAACTAACTAACCCCAATGAAGTTGATTGGCAAAATTGTTTAAAGTTGTGTTGTAAACAATTTAAATTCTAATTAAATTCTTATAGATTGTGATACTTGAAATAGAGTCTGTTGAATTTTGCTTTGTTTCGGGATTGTATAAATTTAAAAAGTTGCAAACATTAAATTTAAATAACTTCAAGTCTTGATATTTTGAAATTAGTAACAATGTACAAAAATATAGGAAGTCAAAATAGTCACTCAAAATTTGAATATGCATGTAAGGAAATAATATTTAAATTATTCTGTATAGTGAAAAAAGTAAATTAACTTGGAGCAATGGGTTCTAGTAGACCCTATGCAGCTACGCCCACCTTTGTTGCATATGTATGCAATTACTCAACACGGCAACATATAATTATATGCTAACAGCGCATCTTGGTATATAAGTGTACACTTCACACGCGATTGTCTAGTCCTAATTTCTCAAAAAAAAAACACATATAACATAGCATGATAACATGACACGTAGGAATCTACGACTAAGTACTTTGACCAAATTTTAAATGGATAGTCCAGACCTAGGATGTATGTCAATGTGTGTGTATGTGTATATGTGTGTGTGTGTGTGTGTGTATGTGTGTGTGTGTGTGTGTGTGTGTGTGTGTGTGTGTGTGTGTGTGTGTGTGTGTGTTCGTGCGTGTGTGTGTGAGTGTGTAAGGGTGAGTTTGAGTTTGAGTGTGTGTGTGTGTGGTGTGTGTGTGAGTGTGTAGTATGTGTGTTTGTGTGTGTGTGTGTGTGTTTGAGTGTGCGTGTGTGTTCGTGCGTGTGTGTGTGAGTGTGGGTAAGGGTGAGTTTGAGTGTGAGTGTGTGTGTGTGGTGTGTGTGTGTGTGTGTGTGTGTGTGTGTGTATGTGTGTGTGTATGTGTGTGTGTGTGTATGTGTGTGTGTGTGTGTGTGTGTGTGTGTGTGTGTGTGTGTGTGTGTGTGTGTGTGTGTGTGTGTGTGTGTGTGTGTGTGTGTGTGTGTGTGTGTGTGTGTGTGTGTGTGAGTGTGTAGGCCTATACATATTACAATAATAATCCTGATACGTTTTCTTGTAGAAAAATCAGTATTAGCCTCTTCAGAAAAAAAACAAATGATGTAACAAAATATTTTTACAATAATATGTCATTGTTTTACAATACTATTGGAATTTAATATGTTTAGCTAATACTTATATATACCTGTATATTACTAATATGCCGTCCAGTTCTCAATTGTTAGTCGATCGATCTTATTGTTACAGATCTAAGCTATCAGGTTTCATTCGGACATGCTTGATGAAATTTTGCCGTCTTGATTTTGTCGTTCCCTGGGCGATCATAGTAGAACTTGAATTCAAATAACAAAAGCAACGAAAGAACTGCGTAAAATGATTATTCTTTATATTTGAACTGTATATATAAACTTTAAATTGAAATCATCTCTTGTTAAAGAGGAAAACTGCCTTGTACACTCAAAATATTTTAGAAATCTATCGCTCACAGCGAAGAATTATTTCTTACTTTCCCTCCTCGTATCACTATACCCAGAATGCATTTGTAGGAGGCAGATTAAATAACCGCTTGAAAGTTTGTGGCTGCCAATGACAGCATCGTTATAATCTGCTTTGGCTTGAATAATCGATATAAACAGGAGCATTTTCAGGAGCATAAACGTTAATCATTTTAAAAACTCGAAAAAACCTGTATAAATATCCAAGCGAAGTATAATTGTTTTTATTATTCCATTTTTTAATTTTTAAAATAATAAAAAATATATGAGTAAAATTACGGCATACGTTTTTTAAATAAGCAATAAAAAACATCCTTTGTAAATTTCTTTATTTTTGTTATCCATAAATATTTACGTCTCATTTTGTATTACAGTGTCTTAGGGACAAAAGTAATACAGTACATAACCTATCATAATCTTATAAATATCTTTAATAATTCCGTTATAGTTTGATATTTAAAAATATTTGAACATTTATAGTTACAAGGAAGAAATCTTAATACAAAAACAAAATAATAATATATGTTGCAGAGGCGGTAGCTGTGCCGTCCATTGCTTTATTGTATTCTGTAGGGATGCCAACCTGTCGATATTTATATCCCTACAGTTATTGTATGCATTCACAATCCTACAATAACTCGCCATAGTCAACAACAATAGTAGCTTTCATCGTATTGCTCTACGAAAGCTTTCAAAAAAAACGTTCAGTGCATTATTGCGCCCTTATATGTCTAATGTTAAGGGTGGAAGCAACCCTTCACAGAGTAAAACCAAGATATTGACACAGTCAGCAATAAACCTTTTCACTTTGCAAGTTTTCTATAGCCTCAGACGCAATTCCAATAATCCCCGAAGTTACGTGACGTAGGAAGTGGGAAATCTGAGGCAGTTTGGAAATATTTCAAAGGCACTTTAGTTCTTCGCAGTAAAGTATTCGTGCGTTATAGTTTAGTTACAAGAGGGAACGTAGCAAATAATCGTTACGCCTGTACTCGATGCTGTTTCACAAAGTTGGTCCTTTTATATTCTATTCACATTAAATTGAAGGATGTCCACTATAAATATTTAGATTGTAATAATACAGTTTTAGGTGAAAATAATATGCTTATAAGAAACAGACCCTGTCTTTGGCAGATACAATATTATTGGAGCAGCTTTTCC
Source organism: Prosapia bicincta (assembly GCA_036971475.1). Lineage (NCBI taxonomy): Eukaryota > Metazoa > Arthropoda > Insecta > Hemiptera > Cercopidae > Prosapia > Prosapia bicincta. Next base: position 1,500,763 of record JBAIZL010000091.1, read on the forward strand.
CGAAATTGTCTGCATTTTTCCTTACCTTATAAATATTATTTCACACCTAATACTGGGAACACGTAATTTTACAAGTTGAACAAATAAATCAATAAATCAAATAAATCGCAAAAACTTTTTGACAGTCTTTATTTAGTGCCATTAAGATATATTCTGTCGTCAAATAATTATATTTCCAAATAATTGTTTAATATTGAAATACTGATTAATTATTCATCGTATTTATCTTATTGTTGGTCATTGTTTTATTTTTTCGGTTATATTAGACCTTGTTAATTAATGATTTATTGTTAATCAATAAGTTCACTAATACGTACTAGAAATAAACTTGTGTATGATTAATTTTGCAATTGTAATCGATCAGCAAACAATCGTAGTGAGCAGAGACTTATTTCTGCATTTACAATAGAATTTCTTTCCCGTAGACCACAAGAACTTGAGAAGGTTTCATCCAAGAGATTTAGAAGGAAGTTAGACTTGTAAGAAGTTAAGTAAAACTAATTTTTTCTCCAGAAACCGGTGCCTAGCTGGTAACGTAATGTTACTTTTTTAAATTTAAAGAAATATCTTATATGCTTTAGTTACTATTCTTACTTTTAGATGTTAGGTTCCCCAAACATTTTAACTTAAAGATTTTTATAGGGAAACATTTTATTGAATGTTTATATTATTGTTTTGTATATTTTTATAAATATAAAGATAGTGTAGTAGACGTACCTTAATTTGAAGACATGGCTAACAAGTTGTCAATAGGTAAAATTGCTTAAAAACTGATGAAAAATATCTTCCATTTTTATAATCATATCATCGATAAGAAAAACGCGTGTGTGTGTGTGAGAGAGAGAGAGAGAGAGAGAGAGAGAGAACCAAACTATCACTGTTTAGGACATTCAGAACTTTTTGCCTCCCGGCTTTGGGCCCCAAAACCATCATAGCTCTCCCCACAGCCATCCTGTAGCGAGTTGCTTACATCTCACATCCACATCCAGTATCCCTAACGCGCGTTAAGAAATCAGGACAGATTCCCATGAATCAAGCTTATACGTTCATTTCATGAAATATCACGAGATATTGAAATGAAACAGTACGATAAGCGTTGCACTAAGAGCAGGAAGAAAAATCAATTCCATGAAAAGATCCGCGGTAGGTCATACAGGAATCCTGGGGGCTAGGATAACCTTATTCTAAAAAATAAGGAGGTGTATTACTGGCAAATATCTTGTTATTGAGGCTATGGTAGGAATGGCAAGGAGTTCTTCTACTACTTCTAGACACTGAAATGATATGAAAGCAAAAATTATTTCTTCCGTTGGGATAAGCTACGTCTCTCGGAATGTACTCATCCCGATATTGAGAAGTAACCCAATATCTTCTTTTATCTGACGACTGGATTTACTTGTAATATTAAGCAAACTTCTAAGTATAGACTACCGTTAAAGTAATTTGTTAATCACTATTAATTGTGAACATTGATTACGATTAACAAGATATTCTACATATTTAAGAAAAAAACAAAATACAGAATTATTTAGCAATACGTAGACCATATCACAACAATCAGTAACAAACAGCCCTAAGCTCCCTTAATTAGATGTACTAATCTCAGAACATTAAATGAACCTCATCATTATGGTAAAACTATATATATTATTTTAGATTTATTATAAAGTATATCAATGTTTTCATAAACATAAATTTTTAATTCTTGTAACAAATTTACGACGCTTTTCACATAACAGTAACATCTCGTGGTAACGTACGATTACATTGATAGATATACACTTAGACAGTGTTGTGTTATATTACACTATTGCCAAATTTATCAGCGCTAGTTGGATTATTCATAATCGGTAATCTATCACCTACTCTGGGAATTGTATTATGTTATAATTGAATTCTTAGTTATTGTATAATTAATTTAGTTTTAGTTTTATGTTTGTAAATCCCTAAATTTTAGTAAATACTCAACCTAATACCAATATTTCGCTTTTCTTATCACACTTATATAATTTAAATCAAGAAAATCGTGGAAAATACTCACCGTTCATGTAAGTATTATTACAAATTTTAAGAATCTGAATTTGGTGGATACAGAAGGTAAGTCAGTGTTAATGGACGAATATTTACAAAAATGTAGGAATACAAAAATTAAAACTGTTATTAAATTATTAGATGGGTAAACACAGATCAAACTAAAACATAATATAATTTACGGTACAGCTGATAATGTACCAAAATTAATCTGTGAATAATTAAACTTGACAACAGTGTAGTAATAACTTCATAGTGTACATGTTGAAATCGTGTGCAGCCAATCAAGAATACATTTATAATTTGTGAAGTAAAGCCACAAAACTCTATCATCTTCCCCTTGATAGCGCAAACATTTAAACAGCAAGGAAATTTGTAAAACAAAGTTTTCCAGTGTTTTTCATCAATTTCATATATGAATAACATCAGGAGCCTCACACACTGTCAACAAATAAATCCAACTCAGCGTTAATAAGTAAATGTTTTATAATAGGGATGTAATTTATAAATCATGTATATAACTACAAATAAAATACATTGATACAAAATTTATTTCATATGAATGCAAATACATTTTATATACAACAATATTTTTAAAAAATATTTGCTTGATCGAAGAATATTTATCAATTTTACATATTCATCAAAGGTTTCGTACTTTGGGATTCCGAAACAAAAGTACTTCAATAAAAAACCCCTTTTGGATACAGGCTCAGCATCCACGCAAAAAATACAGGAGTTCAGTAGCGGCAGTTTAATCGTAGCCGTACACAAAACCTTGTCCTGATTAATTGAGACTGTGTATTCAAGCAATACGGCCCGTTGTGACTGATTTTTAATTGGATGACAGACCTACAAACAAGACAATCGAGAACCAATTACAAATTCTAAACCCGACGCGGTTCTCAACATTTTATTTCAATTGTGTTTTATTTTTTGTTGTATCCAGAGAGGGAAAGAGGGAGAGAGAAAGAGGGAGACAGAGAGAAAGGAGAGAGAGACAGACAGACAGAAAATATTTTTAAAGATTCTATACAAACCAAAGATCTAGATCAAATATATCGTATCGAGGAACATTGTCATACTAATCCGGAAGATTTAAATAAATATAGTACCTAAATTTAGTTTCATCTACTGTTAAATACACGTTTCTCCAAGTTTCCATCTGTGACTTACAGATATTCTAATAATGTAAAAACATGTTATGCTCAGGTATAAACAAGGTTAAATTATAGGCTTTTTAAACGTAATTAATAGGTTTACTGGCAAATAGTTATACCTGATGAAGTAGAATGTCTTCAGAAACGTACAAATAATAATAGCAATTTACCAAAAGTGTTAATTTTGACAGAACACAAATGTTACTTCACATCACAAAACAAATAATACTATTAAACCATGTTTTTGTATGAAACGTGTCATAGCTAATCTACATTGGAATATTGCTACAAAGTACTTGGCTAAGATAGATGTGGTTAAAAATAAAACATTTGTTAAAAAAAAAACTTTTTGTCAAGTAAAGTGGCTTTCATTATGGTATATGTTTTTTAATATCACAGAGTATGAAGGCCGTGTTTAATGCTTTCAACTGTTTATATCGGACATTAGTGAACAATATTAAAAAACGCAAAATCTATTCTAACCGGATACTTTAAATGCATTCTGTTATATAAAAAAATTATGAGTCTTAGTGATGAAACGAAGGCACCAGAAAAAGTGAACAGTCGAAAGGGAGATAACCACGTAAATATTTACAACTGACGTCCCATCATTGAGCTGAGATTATAGGATATTTTTTTTCAGAATGTGTAGTGTGGTTGGATAAACAATCACGAAAAGATTTTTATTGAAGTAAACCTGTCACTAAGAAAAACAACATAATTTTTAAAAATTTAATAGTATGGTTAACTCTAAGAGTTGTGTGCTTTGATGTGATCCCTTGTTGATAAAGTTGTTGCCAAACCCATTTTTATTAATTTTTCTATTGATTTCAGTTTCTTGCTCTGAAACAAAAAAGACTTTGTGAAGATAATAATTATTTTATAACAAAATTTGTAGTTGAGACGTGGTAAGGTAAGTGGTTGAAATTTCTATTCGTATTACAAAAATAAAGTTACAATATAAACCTTCAAACCTATGAAAAAGTTCTTCAACAACAGTAACAAAATTACAAAACATACTGCAACCTATTTCCATCTAATCTCCTTACTCGGTTTTGTTTTTCTTATATTTATAACGTTTTTGAAAGGGTGTAGCGCGTTCAAATTTGATCAGTTCACAGATACTATGAATTCTCTTTAGTTATCTTCAGAAGGAGCTAAGGAGTGGAGAACTTTCATACTAACACCCTTATAATCATTCTTAGATATTAAATGGGGAAACCTGAAAACAAGATTCTACTAATCCATGAACATGGTTCCGTACGTTTCTATACAAAAGAATATCTGATGACAGTAGGAAAACTAATGTCAGTAACTTGAATGCATGCAACAATAGAAAATTTAATGCCTTAGTAGGAAAGTGCAATGTCAGGGACAGAGAATGCATACAACAATAGAAAATCTAATGATACGGTAGGAACATTCAATGTTAGTGACTTGAATGCATTCAACAATAGAAAATCTAATGCTACTGTAGGAAAAGTCAATGTCAGTGACTTAAATGCATAAAACAATAGAAAAAATGTTACTGTTGGAAAATTCAATCTTAGTGACTTGAATGCATACAACAATAGAAAATCTATTATTATTGTAAGAAAACCCAATGTCAGTCACTTGAATGCATACAATAATAGTTTATAAAGACAAGTAGCCTATGAGAGTTCCTTTCATTTTTGGGATCGTTAGTAAATCAATGGAAAATAAAAATGAGAAAACAAAAGCACCAATATCCTTCTGCCCGGAGTAACATAAAAATATAAACTGTTGTATTTACCAAGTCAAAAGAAATACTGAATAATAGAGTTTCATGAGTGTCACGGCAAGCCGGAAATATTTCTCCGTACAGAACATACACAGTGATTCTTCCGTGTTTAGTAATCAATTCAATAACGTTTTAATTGAAACAACTGCTTCTAAACATATCCTAAAACCTTTAAACAGCGCAATAAATCTCTGTAATGTAAGTTAAATATCATGTTTTTCAATCTTTTATAACGATAACTGAAGAATTCTTCTCCATCTGCTTGACCAAGGAGATAGTAAAATATTCGATTGCTTTTGACTCAATCAAGTAAAACTGTAAAACAGTAAATCCGAGGCACATTGCAAACAATAATTTGTTTCTGTAGCTATTTTATTTATTTAAGGGAAAAGGTAGCAGTAGACGAAACGTAAGTGTTATTTACAGATTTGTTTTTCGCTCCTGTCAACCTATCAGCCACCTCGGATAAATCCATAACAACTTATCTTCCATCTATACGTGACACATTCTTGCAATGTTATTCCTAGCAAGAGCTGCCAACTTTATCCCTCTACATTTCCATAATCCAATAGAATCAGGAGTAACGTGTGTAAGTGGGCAACTGACACAAGAAGTGCGAGGGGGACAAGTGGGCCTAAAAACATCCTGAAATACTTGCGTCAATGTAAGGTGAAATTTTCTGATCAGCATGCCGAGTAATATTTGAGTGAACAAGGAACGTCTTTTAGTGCTTATAAGTAAAAAAATATCATTAGTTGGTAGAATTACTTAACAATTTGTATTACAATAATATAAAAATATCATTAGTTGGTAGAATTACTTGACAAATTGTATTACAATAATATAAAAATATCATTAGTTGGTAGATTTACTTGACAATTTGTATTACAATAATATAAAAATATCATTAGTTGGTAGAATTACTTGACAAATTGTATTACAATAATATAAAAATAGCTTACACAGTGACGACAAGGTACGATATTTTTGAAAATGAGACAAAACCAAAGGATTTATTGCATTATGGACGTTATGGAGTTTCTCATTCATATCTCTTTTCTTTATTTCAATAAAATTGGGCCATAGTAACAATTAAAAAACTTTAATAACTTAAATCTAATCTCATGGTAAAAAACCAATAAAATCGATATTACTCTGAAATATTGTTATTTTTCATGACGAGCTGGTTGTTAATCACGTATTATATATGGAAAATATTTACGATAACACATTCTGTTAACTAAGGGTTGTTAAATTGTCAAGTATTTTATGTATGATTGTAATCTTATAAAGTAAGTAATGATTTACGAAAATTTCAATAATGTTTATAATCTATCAAATAAAATATAATAAATTATTCTACCCTTTTCACCTCTAATCAAAGACATATTTTACTATTGTAAAAAAAAAAACTATTCCTCAGGTTTTATTATTTTGTATAAACTCATTGGTCTTAAGGTACAGATTACACAGATTATTATAGATTCTTTAGATATTCCAAAATTTGATTTATACTGAATAAAATATAGCTTTAAAACCTCCAAAGGAATTGCTGTTTAAAATTTCACAAAAAAAAAATAAATAATAGGCCTACTATTTTAAATTAACAGTTTAATAATTGTAGAATTTTTGGTAAATCAATGTAGGTAAAAAAAAGGCCAAAACTACATCGGTAAGCTGCATAATTCTGATTTTATTGAAGTAAATTTTAAATCGTATTAAATATTAAATTTTTGTGATAAAATTTACAGTATTATATGAATTGTGTGAGATGTAAATCATACAAACATTGAACTGGTTACAACATTGAAGTAGTTATATTGAACTGCTTGTTAATGACAAGCATTGAACTGGTTATATTAGTTTTGACTTAAGCACTTATTTAGCGAGCACCCTAGAACTTCAACAATATAACAGCACTCTGATCCCTTCTAAGGGGGGAGGGAGGGAGAAAGAGAAGGTAAGCGTCGATCTCACTTTGTGATCCTTGCTTTTTTAAAGTTAACACTAAACATTATCTCAGTGAACTATATTCACTGTGGGTTTTTTAACAATAACGTAATTTACGGCAGAAAAGATGTTCAGCAATATAACCGACAACTAAAAAACAGTTGTTACATGAAACTGTTTTTATTACTTAATTCAACTTAAATAAGACGCTCTCAAACCTCTAATCAAGCGACCAAAACGTCTCAGGCGAGCCCAAAGAACTTTCCACTTTAGAAAATTAAACGTTTTACATTTTAATAGAATAATCCTATTATTGAACCATGAGCATCCTATCGTCAAGGTTTGGGTTGAAGGTCGATTAATACCTTGTTTAAAGTTTGCGCCTGCAAGTGACAGGAATGCTGTAGCAAACTTTGGCGGGAATAGAAGCAGGCAATCCATAATGTTTAGTGACGTGAGAAATTAGTTTTTTTCATAAAAGTAGAAGAAACGAATTTTTATTTCAAACACGCACAACAAAGTTTTCTATTAGCATTTAGAAAATGGAAAATAAAATTGAATTAAAAAAATAGATAATGGACATGTTTATCAAGTTTTCAGTAGTTTGTTTCATAGATTGAATAAAGTTTGATTTCCTAAAATTTTTAAATAATAAAACCCTATTAACTATATATTATAGTATTTGGAAGCAAGAAAAGTCTCTTTTAATTCATAAATCTCAGTAAATGTTTTCCAAGTGTGACAAATAGCTTCCTTGATTTTTTAAGTAAAACGTATGATTCATAATCGATTATGACAAATATAGTTTAAATATATGTATTGGTAATTCTTGCTCTGATAGTAACAATGGACACTTTTGTTTTCACCTTTACAATAAATTCCAGAGATCTTTAGTTTAATTTAGAAACCATGACAGACGATTAAAAAAAAGTTAACTTTGTTTTTGTCCATCTTCAGTTTAAAACAAACGAGATAACTATTCGGTGAGAGAAAGAGATCTATTGTAATTTCCTTGAAGTATTATAACACGAATGGAAGATTTTTCTGTATAGAATATTGTAAAGTGAATTTTAATAGAGATTGCATAAAGTGTGCTAGTTAAAGGAACTTGTGGTTCACACACTTCAATTCATTCCTATAGTTTTCTCTGGCACAATTTTATTTTCGCTGGTTCCAATACGTTAAATCTTTTTAGAGTATTTTTCGCGCAATATCTGTAATTAAGACCGTACATTTAGTTTTCAGTAAGTTAGAAATATGTATTTTTATAACTTTGTATTTTATGTTTTATTTTTGAATTCCTAATATATTCATCTTTATTTCTGTTTCCAATATTTGCGAACATTTGAGAACATTTGTCTGCCTTTACTGAAATTAAAATATTTTTTATCGTTTAGGCGTTTCGGAATATCTTCATTCTCAAAACGTTATTGGTACTCTTCTAAAATTAAAAGTACTGTAAACGTTTTTAGAATGGAGTTATTCCGAAACGCGTCAACAAACATATTTTAATGTTACTAAAGGCAGAAACGCATATTTTGATATATCCACGTCATAGCTATGCTTTATACATTATACTTGGGCATTTGCGACCACATATGTTAAGAGCAACACTATTAGCTGTTATGTTTCAGTTATGGCGCTATTCTTTACACTTTAATGCATTCATAAATGTTAATAACAGTAACATATGAAAGTAGGATTTAGATTAAATGCAAGCACTTACTCATGAGCATCTTTGTACACATAACAAGGACTACTTGTTATGAATAAAGTGTGTCGACAATAAATTCTGAGTGAATATGTTTGTCAAAAATTTCATGTATTCGGATTGAACATGGAATGCTTAAACGTTTAACACGAAAAAATTATTTTCTCCAGCGTTGAAAGGTAGAAGGTTATAAAGCATGTAAGCATGTGAAGAGTTAGTTATGTGCTGTTACAAGAGGGATGGTGAACAGTCGGAAAATGGTTTAGGTAGGCCTACTTGATACACCCAAACCTATTCAGGTTCGTGACAGTATTAATAAGCAATTCATGGGAACGCAGTGATTAAATGCTCATTAGGTGCCTCCAGAAGATAAGTAAAGAGGATATTAAAGATAATTTAACAAACATAATAAGATAGTCTGTACTGGATATTATGGCAACGTTCAATAAGGGGCTTGTCGATAGACACTCAAGTTTGTAAACATATAAAATATATTTTTAGAATATACATTTAAACATTTAAGTAAAGACTTACAATAACTTCATGTTTGTTTTGTTAAATAATGGTCGGGCATCAAAGGTTTATCAGAGATTTGGTTTTATTATAAGAATTAACTAGTTTTAACGTATAACTATTTTTAGTTTAACACCACAAGGCAGGATTTAAACAATTTAAGATTTTAAGGCTAACAAAGCTTTGCTGCTTCTTAAGCAATATTCTATTTTTATCAAACAGCTTTACAGTCGTAAATCGCTTCTAAATAAGTAATAATTAGTAAATTTATTACTAGTACTGTATAATAATTAAACAATTAAAGTTTTAAAAGAATTATTCTCCTAGAACAGAAAAAAAATTAATATTTTTGTATAAGAAATGCCATAACTTTTATTACGAAGTTACCCTTCCCTTGATAGTCAATATAAAATGGATACTTGTTTTGGTAATCATCCCTTCCTACCTTCCCCTCTTATCGATATTTTAGGGAGAAAATCAGTCGCTACAAGGTTATAACGTTTTAAAATCTTTCTTTCAATATTGTAAAAAATCTATGTTAAAGATTCCATTCAGGTATAGAAATGGATGTTTGAATAAAAACAAAATTTCATTGGTTTAGCAGCAACATCGGTTTAGAAGCAAGTCGGGTATTTTCTACGAGTACATGCATGCGTACATGCATGCGTACATGCATGCGTACATGCATGCGTACATGCATGCGTTTTGCACTCAACTTTCGATATTTTGATATCGTATTTAAAAAGTTATATTTTTTGTAAATTTGTAATTGATGATGGATATTACGGGTATATAGGTGTTGAGCAAAGTTTGATGTGGATTGTGAGTACGTTATTGAACACCTCACTTCCAGATACCACGAGCCACAAACATAGCATTATTTCTACAAACTGTACAAGAGCTAAATACAAAAAGCAGACTAAACACAAAATACTACAAAACATACAAATATTTCAAACTACACCCAACACACATGCTCAATACCATTCACATTTAGGTTTCGTCTTCATAACCACAAAAACGCCCAAAAGATTCACCTAATATCAATATTCTAAATATCGTTACGGAAACTGCCAGTATATGCCTAATTGCAGATTTACGTTATGAGGTGTTTTAGACGTGTATGAGTGTTGTGAGTGCTTTGATAAACACTCCGTTTACACAAAACCATTATACAAAAATAATTATACAAATCGACAAATTTTTCACGAAATAAATAGAAGTAGCTGACTTTACTTCTAAGGCAAAGAGAACAGAACAGACAATAATTTCAAAATAAAAATAATACACTTTATTATTATTATTATTAAAACTCGGAGGGACCTTATCGGTGTAGAGCACTTAGCTGCAGCCTTTGCACTCTCTTCCCATCCCTACCACAGGACTAGCTTAGTGGATACCTACCTCTTTGCAGAAATCAAGTACCCACCTGATCTAAATCTTCTGATATCCTCTGGTGTACATACCTGCCAAACCACTTTCTTCTTGCAGCTCCCAAAGCAGGGCACTCACAGAGTACATGGATTGGGTTTTACTCTTGGTCCTCGTCGCATTTCTTGCACACAGGGGACCTAGATTTTCCAATTTTGTATTGGAACCCCCTCAGATTCCCATGGCCTGTGACCAGCTCTACAGTAACTCTGAGTTGATTTCTACTTAAGAAGAGTAGTTCTTTGCGCCACAAATCTCCTAAGTAGCCCCACAGTACTTTGGATTTGTTACACCCCAAGGTTGCATTCCATTCTTCCCGGCACAAACTCTCTATTTGTGCCGTGATCCTCTTGCGCCCCTCCTAAGGCGGCATGCCCACTACCCTCAGCAACGGTCCTTGAGTTAGAAACCCTTGTTTTGCTAAGGCGTCAGCTCTCTCATTTTCTATCCAGCCAGAATGTCCTGGAATCCAGGTTAGGATGAGCGAATTATAATTCCTCAGCTCTGCTAGAGAGGCTATAGTCTCAGCCACCAGCCTAGAGCTGGTACTAGTCTTACCTAAAGCCTTCAGAGCTGCCTGACTGGCCAAACAAATCTATCCAGAGCTCTTTCAGTGAATCCCAAAATAACAATAATACACATACTCAAAAATCAATTATAATATATTTCATAATACTGTCTGACATAGTAACACAAAAACTTCCAAAATAAATCACCTAGTATCGTAATCCTAAAACCATCTTATACCTTTTACCTACCTCAACCTAAAATAACCAAGATACCAGTGACGACCGGATTTAAGAACACCGCTCCTAAAACGGCAGAACTCATTTATCAAAAAGAGCCACTATAGCGGGTGTCTTTTATGAATGTTGAAGATACATTCGTAGTCTAATCTTACAGTAGCTCTACTGTAACGTTTTTCGTCTTACCACCAAGCCGCCGATAAAATTAAATGCCGCAAATTATAGTTTGATTTAAAACAGAATAGGATACTACATAGGCAAAATCGACCTGAACGAGTAAGGATTACAGCCTTCTGATCGAATGAGAGGTTCACATCTTGCTTTGTGGGTGAGCCTCTGTGGGGTTATATAGATAACTAATCACAATATATATATATATATATATATATATATATATATATATATATATATATATATATATATATATGACGAATAGTTACTATCTGGAGTACATCCGTTCATTCTGCAGTAAATAAATTCGCAGTTCCGACGTTTCGCTAGAATCTCATCCAGCATTGACGAGGTGAACCCAACAATAGTAGAAGAGCGAGTCAAACAGTGGAGCTGTGAATTTATGGACTGCAGAATGAACGGATGTACTCCAGATAGTAACTATTCATCATATTTTTCCATCCGTGAAGGAATACGTATCAGCATATATATATATATATATATATATATATATATATATATATATCACAGAAAACTATTAGTAAGTATGCCTCTAAAAGATTACTTTATAATTTTAATACGTTTTAAAATACGTTAAAAATTATTCATTTATCATTATATTAATTAAAGGCGGCAGTGAAGACCTCAAAGCCGAAATCAAATTTAAAACTCACGGCTCGTATTGGGGGGGGGGCAAATTATTATGCATTGTCGTCCAGTTCTCTGTGTTTCAAACATCAAGTCACTAGCTTATCCTGAGATATTTTAAATTTGATTGCAAAATGTAGATAGAGGGACAAGGGGCTTAATCAAAAAGTGTTCAGATTTTATATCGAAACAATAATTTTCCCCTTATTTTCTGATTAAAAAAAATCTAATACAAAATCGTTTTTCTGGCGTTGCAATGCTTGCTGGGTACTCGCTATGATGTACAAAAACACATGCAATGCAGTGTATACTCTATGTTATCTCAAGGCAAACTTTAGTACGGCAAGTTATATTATTTGAATTTGTGCTTTCAGAGAACGCTTGTTAGCGACGCACATCTGTTGGATTAGTTTACCTGCCATTGTAGTTTTATTTTAACGATGTATGTTGAAGCACTTTTCACATGAATAAATTCATCTGGAAATACTGTTGTAAATAGAAACTAATTGTACACCAGTCAATTAATAAAGTGCAACGTTAATTAATTTAAAACTCTGTTAACGACATGGGTTTGATGTAAACGGCATCTAGTACACATTTGATTCTTTTAAATATGTTTTTTCTTTGCCACACAGTTACATTTTTTAAAATATTTAAACGTATTACATTTTTGTATATATTTCGCGTATGGTATTTCGAAAGTATATTTGTAAAGAAAGTAATTCATTGTGCTATTAAATAATGTTAAATAAAAGACATATACTTAGGTATAGAGAATATTTTTAAAATAGAAACAAAGAGGATGGAGGAATAGGAAAGGGGAAATATAAAAGAGCTATCCAATCTCTTTAAATTAGAAAACAATTGTTAATTTTTAAAAGTATTAATATTTACATACGTAAATTTCTAAAAATTATCAACAAAATAATTTTGAATTGTAACAGAAAATATTAAAAATTAAAACGTTTTACCAGAAATATTTGCTAAATATAAAAATATCGTTTATGTTACATTACAGTAGAACTCCAACTACCCAAATAAATTGGAGGGGACCCAATTTTCGATAGTGAGAAATTTGGTTAATTGAATTTTTTCGAAAAAAGTAATTATTTAATTTAAATAATTACTGTAAGTATGTTGTAAATTTAAGAAATAAACAATATCTTTTTATAGTTGTATTTTTTGTTGGGCTTCTCAGCCATGATCTTTACATTTTCATAAAGAATCAGACCCGAAATTTGGTTTACCTCAAGTCACTGTTGCAAAAAACACTGGCGAAAGGCATCTTCTAAATAATTGTTTTTTTGCTGCCTTCATTGATTTTCTTGAGGAGGTTTCATCTACATTTGCAAGCACTATCACGAAGTTTAAAAGTGTAAGTTTGCTCCTTTAAATGTCTGAAATCGTTGATTGTCCAGCACCATACATACATCACTTCCTCGTTTACAAGTAACTCCTTTTCGTTCATGTGTGAACGAGGAGACAACTGTAGAAGAACAATATACTGTAGATTAAGGCAAATTGCTCTCATAAATCCGGGTGGATCCCGAAACATGTAAATATCGCTGTCAATATAAAAGCTGACGAACTAGCCAAGCAGGGATTAACCATTCCCCAGCCTGAGCGTCTGAGTTCATTCCAGTACTCCAAGTCCCTAGTAAAGATGACCACCACCAAGATTGTTTGAGGGAACTCACGGAAAAGGAAGAAAAAATCTTGAGTCGAAGAGACTATAACCTGCCTCCAGCTGTCAGTGTCAAACCATTAGGAATGAAGACAGGTCAAGACTAAATTGCTGCGCATCTCCTTCGTATTCATGTGCTACCGACTTTAGAGTGTCTGTTGTTTGCCTATTATGACATGAATGCGGAAAACCTTCTGAACTACACAGCCGTGGACCAGGTCCAGAGCTACGACAGTCTCATCCTCAAAGAAGCCCATCTATACAGGTCAGCGCGTCTCCAAATGGCTCGACTCCCATGTGTGGGCGTTGGCTAATAAGTAAGTAAGTAGGTATATAGCTTCAAGTTAATTTAATTATTTTAAACCAGATTTTGATTGGCCTCTATTTAGCGTATTACCTATAGTAAAAGTGAATACGTAATTATTTCATTAAACCAAATAACATCTAAATGTGTCGTTCCCTTAGAAGGTTTTCTATTGTATTACGTAGATGTATACATTTTTAGCTACTGTTCTTGCAGCAGTATTTATTCCACGATAAAATCTTTTACTTTACAATGACGACATAAGCTTATTAAGTTTTACACAATCACGTAAACCTTGTTATAATTACATTGACTACAATTTACACCTCGCCAGCAGCTGTTGTCATATTTCCGCCTTACTTGGCGTTTTCACTGTTTCGGTGTTTCTTTTATAATCACGAAACAGCTTTGTGTAATTAAGCGTCATTAACTGCACTGAACCACGACAGATTGCGCGTACGTTGTTAATGAATTCATTTCACAATTTATAGAGGGGTGCATGACTAAATCTACAAAATGGTTGTTGATTATCTCGTACAATTTAGAGAAGGTCAAAGCTATACGAGCTTGTGGGGATGAATGTGAAATATTAAAACTGGTAAAAACGCACTTTTTATAAATGAATTCTGCATTTCCAATACGTTTTAAATGCCTAAAATCTAATTTTACAGCAGAATGTAAAACATTCATGTAAAAACAAAAATGTTTGGACCAGAAAAATAATATTTTTTATAGCATTTCAATATAGAAATGTAAGACTATTTTTACAAATATCTTATTATTATATTTTTAGCGTAAATAATAAATAATGTCTTTAAAATCACTCAGTTGCCTTTAATGTAACGAAGACAATAGAATTTAAAATACAAGCAAATACAAAAAAAAAACTTGTTGAAACGTTCATTCTCCAATGTTTGACACTGGGTTTTGTTTCTCTGGAGTTTGAATGCTTGATAGCATTCACAACCTTCTGGCAAGATAAAACATAAACTTCCTGTACCTGTTTCCTTCTTCTCAGGAAGACAAAATCGAGTACTGTTTTGAAGCAAAACAATATCCTTGAAATCATCAACAGTGAATCCATCTTTTAATATATAATTGCCGTGGCTACATTTAACCAAGTCCTTTAGGCACTTGTACTGTGATAAACTCTGATGCTGTATGGCGTAGCTGCGTAGAAGTCGATATTGCAGGCTTCTTTGTGTCAAGGACAGCCTGTTTTGAAGTCGTAGATTTCCTCTAAAGTCATGCCGATGAAGGGACGATTGTTGTTTCCACTTTTTATGATTACTGAAAGACATTGGTCGTTAGGAGGGT
The DNA here is from genome assembly GCA_036971475.1 of Prosapia bicincta. NCBI lineage: Eukaryota > Metazoa > Arthropoda > Insecta > Hemiptera > Cercopidae > Prosapia > Prosapia bicincta. The sequence continues at coordinate 1,516,191 of JBAIZL010000091.1, forward strand.
AGGTTAAGCAAACTTTCTTTCGCTTCTCAACGAGGGCGAAATCTCTATCACAGCTTAGGAATGTGTAGCCCTTTAATGAGAATTTCTGAACAACTAAAGAAAAAACATTGTTACCCACAAGAACAAGGTACATTGCTAACAATAAATTGATGTTTATTCTGGCCTCCACAATTGTCTGAACAGCAGATGAGTTTTTTCTTCCGTGTAGATTTGACATCGTCAGATAATGGTATCAACAAGAAGAAATTTATTTACCCCCCTTCCTCCAAAGTTTTTTGTCCTTTGGCAGATACAACTAATCCCAGTTACACTGTTATGTAAGCCAAAGTTAAAGCCTGCAACTTTTAGTGCAGTATTCTACTCTATTATAAAACATGTTATTTATAACGCGAATCTGCAATAAAATTGCATTTACAACGTTTTGGAATCGCACGATTTACATGACATTTAAAACCATTGAAAAAAATGTATAATTTGTTGTATAGTAACCTAATGAAATAAATTACCTACTGCAAAAAAATGACCAAACGTTTCCAACGCTTATATTTATATGGAAACAGTGCAGAATTTCAGAGCTAATATAAAAGCTATAGATTTAGTATAACTTAGTAATTGTCATTTTTTTTTATCTGTTGTAGAAGTAATATTTATCTATGCTGACTTGATTCAATTTGCTACTACTAGGTGCCGCTAGTAGTTAGTACGTAGATGAAGTATTTAAGGGCGACACTTACCGTACTGTTTCATTTCACTATACCCTAATTCTTCATGGAAAGAGCTTATAAGCTTGGTACATGGGCAATCAATCCCGTTTCCTTCACTTGCGGTAACTATATTAACTGGATGTGCATGCGAGACGGAGGCAGCACGCTAGACGTTGGTTGCCACGAGGACTGAGCGGGTTTTGGAGGCCCAAACATTAAAAAAAATAATAAATAAAACAAAACAATTTAATCTCAGGCCCGGGCGGCCACTACTATATACGTATCTATCTTGCTCAGCATACGCTTCACCCGTCTGGGACCATGAAGGCAACTAACGTACACGCAGACTCCAGTTTTTCCAAAACAAGGTTTTTGCGAATAACCACGAATGGTCCTAGATGTACAAGATTAACACTGCTTCATACTGAATTGCAAGTGCTTTTAATTAAGCAACATCTCCGACACTTGGCAACAAGATTCTGCAAACAGGCCTACGCACATACACCATCCATACTCATTTCCTCACTGGGTAGGTACGACCCCACCCACGACACACACAGGTGGAAGTTTTTCCTACTGACCTCCTACTTCTAACCATAATTTGCAAATAAAATGTGCATCATATTATCTTTCTTCTTCACACTTAAGTTCCAAGTGACGTAGGGGCACAGGAACCAAGAGCCCAACGGAATTTCAGTTTCGAGTAGGCAACGAAAGAAGAGCTGCACGCCATTCCTTACGTAGCCTCACTAACAAGTTAATATCTTTCCTTAGCTCTTAGTCTAAGAATAACCCAGCCCATGACCTGTCTTGGGATTTTACTTGGCAGGGATTCTTTCTTGCCTATTTTTTCATCCTGCTCTTAGTGCTACTCTGTTTTCATTTCACTATCTCCTGATCGTCAATGGATAGAGCTTATGAGCTTGCTATATGGGTAATCAATCCTGTTTCCTTCACTAGCGGTAGGGATACTAACCGCATGCTCATGTGAGACGGAGGCAGCTCAGTAGAGGTTGGCTGCCACGAGAGCTAGGCGGGATCTGGGGCTCAGACCGGGGATAAAACAAATAAAAAACTAATAGCTTTTAAATATATTATTTATCTAGTTCTAACAACTATTAAAAATATTTCTCTGAAATGGAAACGAACTTAAGAAATTAGTCAAATATAATTAAATAGCCAACCGCACACCAAATTCAAAAGTTGATGACAACCTTAAATGTATTCTTACCGTTACTTCATTATATTACTTCTTACTCTTTAAGGATTGTACTAATCCTAGGTAAAACCTGTTCGTTAATCCTAGTATATTACGTCATTAAGGTTTACAGCCTCTAAAGATGTTACCTAATTAACAGATTTGGGAATACCCTGGATCATGGAAGCTGTGAGAGGGTATTTGGAGGCTAACGCTCCCTATAAGGAATATGGTTTTTTGATCTTTCATCGGGTAAACAATTATTTTAAATCGGCCCGTTTAGTATCAAATTTCATAGTAAATCCAAACTCTCAAGGGAAGTTCAAATACTAAGACAACAAGATAGGTGGCTTGGAAACACATTCAAGTATAATGAAGCTAAATCGGTTAGACTCGGGATTAAACAGGTTCCATATGACCTCCGTTGAATTTGAGGCGCTCTTAAAAGTCTTGCATTATTTAGGTGAAGAGAGTGATAAGGTTTTCCTGTACTTGGACAATGGAGGTTGATGGATCCTCACGGAAAATCATCTTCATCATTCCCCAGACGTAGGGGGAAAAAGATCGGGGGAGTGGACTGGGTAAGGGGAGTATGTTCTAAGAGAGATGAGGTGGTTGCATTTTCTTGAAGAAAGAAATGTCATCTAAGGGGCTGTGGCTGGTTGCGCTATCTTCCTGGAAACATTGTTAACGAATAGCCAGGTTTGGGCACAACAGAATGTTCTGAGGTCTCCTATAAAACAAAACAAAAAAATGACTACATCAGTTATTCTAGTACAGCTGATTCAGTTTCAGTACTGTAAATTTTAGCGCATATGGTATTATAAAAATAAATTTAGGCTTGCTTTTAAAGCCTAATTATTTCTTGCAAGTAATTTAAATTGATTTCTCCTCTGAACATGTTATTAACTTTAATCTACATTCAATACTCTTAAGTTTGGAATGTCTTAAAATTATGAGCAAATTTAAATCACTAATTTTTCAACTTTTGTCTAACTTTAAGCCTTCGAATACCACAAAACGGCATTTAATTTTATAAATTTTACCTAAGGGTATAAATTTACAATGTTGAATAACCTCTCGCCATCTATCAAACTCCACCTCTTTCATGAGGAATTTCTGATTGCGTTACTTAATCACACGAGCGAGTAGGTTGTTATGGGGGTTAAACACTAACAGTAAAAAATAACTATATTTCATATCGCTGTAATCCCAAATGAAGCCTGGTTTTGGAATTAACCAAAATAGAACTTTTAAGAAACTGAGCTCTCACGAGACTAGATAGAATATTAAACTAGAAGAGTGGAAAGATAAAGGAAGTAAATATGTTTTGAGCCAATCATGTGGGTCAAAAGAATTAATTAACGACCTTCATATATACAAGTTTTATGTTGGTTTCTGTATGTTTCAAAAACTCAAACGGTTTGAAGTTCTTCAAGTACAGATAAATATTTCGCTAATTATTAACGTTTAAGACTTCATCAAGTTTTACAAATAAAAATAATTTTGGTGATGTAAAAAATACTTCAAGATGAAATTAAAAATAAAACTTAAAAAGAATAACGCTAATTTAAACCTTTTGAAAAAAAGACATTTAATCGTACAATCAACACACAAAAAACTCTATAAAATTCGGTTTTTTATAAAGCAGTGCCCTTTGTTTTACTATGATAGACTATAGCTACAGATTATTTGATTTGGATAGATTTTGTTTTTAACAAAATAATAAGGTTGACGAACAATGTAACTAGTTCAGTGTTAGAATGAGACACTGCTTCCTTGATCTGTACGGTAGTGCAGGAACGTATCCCAAGAAAGAGACATGTTTTCTCCACCTATCAATAAATTGGCTTCACTTAGAAACCTTTTTTTTTATTCTTTTTATAACCAAATTCATTCTAACCTTATAATGTCTAGCTATATGTTAAAGAATATAACATAGTGCTTTGTCTTATATTAAGAAAACGATTTTTTAAAGTTTTGGGTGTCTTATGAAGATAAGTTACATTTGTCTTTTTTAATTTTTAGGGCTTCAGCACCAAACTTTACTTTAACTTCTGTATATCTTAAATCTTTCTATATCGTCAAGTAAAAGAAGTATTTTTTTTACCTTAGAAAACTAGCTTACGTTGAGATTAAAAAGCTAAGAAATTCTAACTTGTTCAATTAAAATTATTATGAGTACTGATTAATTCAAGAATACATTACGCAAGGGTAGTAAGTAATGTCCTTAATTTAAATCCTCATTTATTTTCAAGGAAAGGAGGAGGAGGAAGGATAAAAAAGGCAAGATCATAATTAAGGGAAATAATCTGATTTTAAGACGGTCTCATTAACCTGTTCTAATTACGGGACTCCGAGAACTGAGTTTATAATTGGAAAGTCTCTTTGTCACTTTCGAGTTCCCTTTGCGGACTTTAATTTTTTGTCTGTGTTTATTAATTTTCAAATAATCCTTTCTTTTGCCGATTGTGAACGTAATCAAAAGAAAAAAAATATGTTTAGTTGTTTTTATAATTTAAAACCTTTTATGTAGTACTTTTTTTTAAAATATAAAATTTTAATTAGACTCTCGTTTCATTTATATATCTGAAATATGGGAAGAACTTGTGATTTAATTATATGATAATTATCAGATATGTGGTTTTTATTCCTTAACAGAGAAATAATGAAAAGAAAATATTTAGATCTCTGAATAGATTCAAATACAGCTCGAGAATTGTTTTCATATAAATGTGGGGCTAAAATGGAATCCACCCAGACCATTATAGTAAGGATATCCCACTGTTTAAAAAAGAATTACAAATATTTGCTTCACAAAGCGGCTATTATCAGTATAAAAATGGCGACTTGATTAATTAATGCTGCTAAAATAATTAAAATAACTTAGCATTGTTTGGCTGCCGGGTCCATTTACAATTCTTTCAGCGTGAATGCTGTTGTCTTTGTATGTTTATGATTGATGTTGCAATATATTCAACTTTCACACATTCATGTTGGTTAAAAGCCCTTCATTAGAATAGATTTTCCAATAAAACGCGCTGCACTATCATCGATATAAACACATTCCTTAGAGTGAGTAGTGAATGAATCCGTGTAGCCTACTATGTGTCTCGCATTTGTTGCTGCCTAAATGTGTGACACAACTGGAAGTGTGAAAAGAATTTTTAAATATTAACCTATTGCTTACACTTGACAAAATACACTACTTTCCTATCAACAGACGCGTGTCGCGCTAGATCGGTGCATTGTTCAGTGCTGTGTTACGGAGTCTTGCTTAGTAACTGTGAATTAGTTTTGTGCGTATCTCACAGCATTGAAAAATCACATATAGTGCGAAATATGTCCGCTGAAATAGATCATTAGGAATGTTTTATCAAGTGTAATCAATTAATATTACAGAAAATTAGTATAATTTTATAAAGTTTAAAATATTTCAATAAAATGAACGTTTAAAGATCATGGGGCTCGGCTATAGAAGGGAAAACTTGAACGAAGAATTTAGTACTAGAACTTTTATTAGAATGTAGTTAATAGGAAGCCGTTAAATAGGCGTTAAAACATTAAATAGTAGACATTTAATTTAACGAATTATATTGGCGATTGAATAATTGACGCCATTCTTTTTAAAAATGTCACACGAGCATTTTTCAAAAATTTTATGATTAGCTCATTAACATTATATTGAATTTATTAAAGTAACATTAACTCAAATATAAACTAAGGAATAAAAAACAATGAATACTGAATAATAACAAAAATTCGAATTATATTATAATATAATAACATACAATAAATAAAGTAAAAATCTATACGTTGAGAAAGCTGTTCTACAGCATTAAAACAGCTGTTATATGATATCATATGTTGTCACTTAGTTTAAACTAAATCTGATGCACTCAAAACTCTGATAACATGACTGAAGGATTTTTCTCCATGCCAAAAAATCCCTAGTGGGATTTTAGTTTTAATTTCAAAATCAATCTGGTTGTTATTAAAACTTGGTAAATTACAATTTAAAGAGCTAAAACTATCTGAAATATCTCGGCGTAACCTAACAGCCTTCTTTAATAGTTTGCATTATAACTCAATCTGAAATTAGTCTTCATTTAAATTCCTTCTATTAGCTCACACTCTACTGAGATATATACATCTTGTACAAATTTTCAATCAATAATAAAATACGTTTTTATTCATCCAATCCAGCTGGGGTCCAGCTGGGTTCGAACTGATAGTCGTCATGTTTGCATCTAGCGCTCCTTGGCCCTTCGCTAACTTTCCAATACTTAGAAATATGTTTCTCAGATATGTATATGAATTTCTTTCTCCCATCTGGTTGTCGTTGAAACCTCCATTGTATAACCTTAAACTGTTACAATGGTTACCATACAAAATTATAAATAGTGCTCCTATGTAACTAAAAAAAATTTCTTTGTCAGCATCAGTAGGAATCTACTCAGAAACGATTTTTTTATTTAACTTGTTATACTATGAAAGTATCACACTAAAATATAGGCTTACTTTCAACCCCTATAAATATATATATATAATTGTTGTGTTTTTGGTGATCCTTTACATCAAACTTGCACTCGACTTTTTTTCATGTATACAATTCCGTAAAGTACTAAAGGCAAGATAACATGCTCTTAAGATCAAGTAAAATGTTTAGTAACTATTAAACATAATATTTATAAGTTAAATAAGGATTTTATAAGATAATTTATTTTGTTAAATACATTATAATTAAATTTGTAACGCAAATAAGAGCATTCTTATCAGTTTTAAGTTTTATGAATTTTTTTTCTTGCCATTTTCTTTCTTTTTTTCAATTTAAAACGCATTTAATTATACCTGCAGTACGTGAATAAAAAGAATGGAAATTAGGAGAGTTATAGAAGACTGTGTGATAAGATAACGCTATCCAAACAAGTTTTACCTTACCTGATATGCTCACGTGAATTGTAAAATTGGAAATTTGTAAAAGCCTTTATTGTGTTTTTTTCAAATGTTTGGTAAAATTTAGATGGAAATACTTTATTACAACTTATGTTGAGATTGGTTTCCATTTAGTCGTGAAACTTACAATAAATTTTATCAAATAGAAATGAGCTTTCATTACAAGCAAAAATGTAATTGTTTAATATGAGTTATAATTTTATTGTTTCCCTGCATCTTTATTTTGAGTTACTAGTATTCGTATATACACATTAACATAGGTAGAGGTGTGTGAACTCTTACTGAAGTTGCAATAAGGTTTTGTATAAATAGGATGGGTCTCTGAGGATGTAGCCTGCTTGGTTATTTAAAGTATATGATGGAAGAGAGAAACTGTATTCCCTATCTATAGAAGAACAAACCTTAAAAATTGCTCAAACTCTACACAACATATAAAATGAACAATAAAAACATTTAAAATTACATACAAAATGCCTACTTACCCATCACACACGCTTTTTGACATAATTAAATGGAAACTTTCATGCGTCCACCTAACATAGATTCCACTACCCAATCTTTTAACAATTTGAGAGGTCAGATGCTGTTCGGGTTGGCAAAGAGGAATAACCCTCAGAACGGCCTTCCTCATTTATCAACAATCTTCTTTGTCGCGATTGGTAAATGTAAATTACGTACGACCGTGGTTAAAAACGTGTGAGCTTGCCAAATTTACTGTCAAATCTATTGATTTAAATTTTTTTGAGAGTCAAAACTCTATTCTCAAATTACTATTCTTTCCGATTTTATACCTTGTTTGGCTTTTCCTGAGTGAATGTAATGTAAGTAGCAACAATGTAATGTAAATACAATGTTATTGCTGTAGGAAACTAAAAAGAAACTGTCGCAGGCTATATTTTTAAGGAAACACAAAGTTATCATTGAAACAATACTTATAGACCCCAACGTCGAGGCTATTGATTGCACCAAGTGCGTTGACTACACGCCCAATGACGTGACTATACATGCCAGGAACATATTTGCAGTAACACGTCGTGACATTGTTGGCCCTCTGTAGAGACTTTAGTTGCCGCCCACTGTCGGGACTACAGCTACCGCTCAATATCGGAGCTACATTTCTGCCCTCTATTTAGACAGTAGTTGACTCCAAGTCCATTAACCACATTGCCGCCCAAAGTACTGACTACAATACACTCTCTAATGTTGGGACTATATTTGCCGCTTACTGTCGGACGTATAGCTGTTGGGATGTATCTTGACTACAGTTACTAGCCAGTGTCGAATCGATAATAGTCCCCCAAAGTACTGACTACAATACACTCTCTAATGTTGGGACTATATTTGCCGCTTACTGTCGGACGTATAGCTGTTGGGATGTATCTTGACTACAGTTACCAGCCAGTGACGAATCGATAATAGTCCCCCAAAGTACTGACTACAATACACTCTCTAATGTTGGGACTATATTTGCCGCTTACTGTCGGACGTATAGCTGTTGGGATGTATCTTGACTACAGTTACCAGCCAGTGTCGAATCGATAATAGTCCCCCAATGTACTGACTACAATACACTCTCTAATGTTGGGATTATATTTGCCGCTTACTGTCGGACGCATAGCTGTTGGGATGTATCTTGACTACAGTTACCAGCCAGTGTCGAATCAATAATAGTCCCCCAATGTAGGGACTACAATACACTCTCTAATGTTGGGACTATATTTGCCGCTTACTGTCGGACGTATAGCTGTTGGGATGTATCTTGACTACAGTTACCAGCCAGTGACGAATCGATAATAGTCCCCCAAAGTACTGACTACAATACACTCTCTAATGTTGGGACTATATTTGCAGCTTACTGTCGGACGTATAGCTGTTGTGCTGTATCTTGACTACAGTTACCAGCCAGTGACGAATCGATAATAGTCCCCCAAAGTACTGACTACAATACACTCTCTAATGTTGGGACTATATTTGCCGCTTACTGTCGGACGTATAGCTGTTGGGATGTATCTTGACTACAGTTACCAGCCAGTGACGAATCGGTAATAGTCCCCCAATGTAGGGACTACAATACACTCTCTAATGTTGGGACTATATTTGCCGCTTACTGTCGGACGTATAGCTGTTGTGATGTATCTTGTCTACAGTTACCAGCCAGTGTCGAATCGATAATAGTCCCCCAATGTAGGGACTACAATACACTCTCTAATGTTGGGACTATATTTGCCCTTACTGTCGGACGTATAGCTGTTGGGATGTATCTTGACTACAGTTACCAGCCAGTGTCGAATCGATAATAGTCCCCCAAAGTACTGACTACAATACACTCTCTAATGTTGGGACTATATTTGCCGCTTACTGTCGGACGTATAGCTGTTGTGATGTATCTTGTCTACAGTTACCAGCCAGTGTCGAATCGATAATAGTCCCCCAAAGTACTGACTACAATACACTCTCTAATGTTGGGACTATATTTGCCGCTTACTGTCGGACGTATAGCTGTTGGGATGTATCTTGACTACAGTTACCAGCCAGTGTCGAATCGATAATAGTCCCCCAAAGTAGTGACTACAATACACTCTCTAATGTTGGGATTATATTTGCCGCTTACTGTCGGACGTATAGCTGTTGGGATGTATCTTGACTACAGTTACCAGCCAGTGTCGAATCGATAATAGTCCCCCAATGTAGGGACTACAATACACTCGCTAATGTTGGGACTATATTTGCCGCTTACTGTCGGACGTATAGCTGTTGGGATGTATCTTGACTACAGTTACCAGCCAGTGACGAATCGATAATAGTCCCCCAAAGTACTGACTACAATACACTCTCTAATGTTGGGACTATATTTGCCGCTTACCGTCGGACGTATAGCTGTTGGGATGTATCTTGACTACAGTTACCAGCCAGTGACGAATCGATAATAGTCCCCCAATGTAGGGACTACAATACACTCTCTAATGTTGGGACTATATTTGCCGCTTACTGTCTGACGTATAGCTGAAGGGCCGTATCTTGACTACAGTTACCAGCCAGTGACGAATCGATAATAGTCCCCCAATGTAGGGACTACAATACACTCTCTAATGTTGGGACTATATTTGCCGCTTACTGTCGGACGTATAGCTGTTGGGCTGTATCTTGATTACAGTTACCAGCCAGTGACGAATCGATAATAGTCCCCCAAAGTACTGACTACAATACACTCTCTAATGTTGGGACTATATTTGCCGCTTACTGTCGGACGTATAGCTGTTGGGATGTATCTTGACTAAAGTTACCATCCAGTGACGAATCGATAATAGTCCCCCAATGTAGGGACTACAATACACTCTCTAATATTGGGACTATATTTGCCGCTTACTCTCGGACGTATAGCTGTTGGGATGTATCTTGACTACAGTTACCATCCAGTGACGAATCGATAATAGTCCCCCAATATAGGGACTACAATACACTCTCTAATATTGGGACTATATTTGCCGCTTACTGTCGGACGTATAACTGTTGGGATGTATCTTGACTACAGTTACCAGCCAGTGACGAATCGATAATAGTCCCCCAATGTAGGGACTACAATACACTCTCTAATGTTGGGACTATATTTGCCGCCTACTGTCGGACGTATAGCTGTTGGGCTGTATCTTGACTACAGTTACCAGCCAGTGACGAATCGATAATAGTCCCCCAATGTACTGACTACAATACACTCTCTAATGTTGGGACTATATTTGCCGCTTACTGTCGGACGTATAGCTGTTGGGATGTATCTTGACTACAGTTACCATCCAGTGACGAATCGATAATAGTCCCCCAAAGTACTGACTACAATACACTCTCTAATGTTGGGACTATATTTGCCGCTTACTGTCGGACGTATAGCTGTTGGGATGTATCTTGACTACAGTTACCAGCCAGTGACGAATCGATAATAGTCCCTCAAAGTACTGACTACAATACACTCTCTAATGTTGGGACTATATTTGCCGCTTACTGTCGGACGTATAGCTGTTGGGATGTATCTTGACTACAGTTACCAGCCAGTGACGAATCGATAATAGTCCCACAAAGTACTGACTACAATACACTCTCTAATGTTGGGACTATATTTGCCTCTTACTGTCGGACGTATAGCTGTTGGGTTGTATCTTGACTACAGTTACCAGCCAGTGTCGAATCGATAATAGTCCCCCAAAGTACTGACTAGAATACACTCTCTAATGTTGGGACTATATTTGCCGCTTACTGTCGGACGTATAGCTGTTGGGATGTATCTTGACTACAGTTACCAGCCAGTGACGAATCGATAATAGTCCCCCAAAGTACTGACTACAATACACTCTCTAATGTTGGGACTATATTTGCCGCTTACTGTCGGACGTATAGCTGTTGGGCTGTATCTTGACTACAGTTACCAGCCAGTGACGAATCGATAATAGTCCCCCAATGTAGGGACTAGAATACACTCTCTGATGTTGGGACTATATTTGCCGCTTACTGTCGGACGTATAGCTGTTGGGCTGTATCTTGATTACAGTTACCAGCCAGTGACGAATCGATAATAGTCCCCCAAAGTACTGACTACAATACACTCTCTAATGTTGGGACTATATTTGCCGCTTACTGTCGGACGTATAGCTGTTGGGGGATGTATCTTGACTACAGTTGCCAGCCAGTGTCGAATCGATAATAGTCCCCCAATGTAGGGACTACAATACACTCTCTAATGTTGGGACTATATTTGCCGCTTACTGTCGGACGTATAGCTGTTGGGATGTATCTTGACTACAGTTACCAGCCAGTGACGAATCGATAATAGTCCCCCAAAGTACTGACTACAATACACTCTCTAATGTTGGGACTATATTTGCCGCTTACTGTCGGACGTATAGCTGTTGGGATGTATCTTGACTACAGTTACCAGCCAGTGTCGAATCGATAATAGTCCCCCAATGTAGGGACTACAATACACTCTCTAATGTTGGGACTATATTTGCCGCTTACTGTCGGACGTATAGCTGATGGGCTGTATATTGACTACAGTTACCAGCCAGTGTCGAATCGATAATAGTCCCCCAATGTAGGGACTACAATACACTCTCTAATGTTGGGACTATATTTGCCGCTTACTGTCGGACGTATAGTTGTTGGGATGTATATTGACTACAGTTACCAGCCAGTGTCGAATCGATAATAGTCCCCCAATGTAGGGACTACAATAAACTCTCTAATGTTGGGACTATATTTGCCGCTTACTGTCGGACGTATAGCTGTTGGGGGATGTATCTTGACTACAGTTACCAGCCAGTGTCGAATCGATAATAGTCCCTCAATGTAGGGACTACAATACACTCTCTAATGTTGGGACTATATTTGCCGCTTACTGTCGGACGTATAGCTGTTGGGGGATGTATCTTGACTACAGTTACCAGCCAGTGTCGAATCGATAATACTCCCCCAATTTAGGGACTACAATACACTCTCTAATGTTGGGACTATATTTGCCGCTTACTGTCGGACGTATAGCTGTTGGGGGATGTATCTTGACTACAGTTACCAGCCAGTGTCGAATCGATAATAGTCCCCCAATGTAGGGACTACAATACACTCTCTAATGTTGGGACTATATTTGCCGCTTACTGTCGGACGTATAGCTGTTGGGATGTATCTTGACTACAGTTACCAGCCAGTGTCGAATCGATAATAGTCCCCCAATGTAGGGACTACAATACACTCTCTAATGTTGGGACTATATTTGCCGCTTACTGTCGGACGTATAGCTGTTGGGCTGTATCTTGACTACAGTTACCAGCCAGTGACGAATCGATAATAGTCCCCCAATGTAGGGACTAGAATACACTCTCTGATGTTGGGACTATATTTGCCGCTTACTGTCGGACGTATAGCTGTTGGGCTGTATCTTGATTACAGTTACCAGCCAGTGACGAATCGATAATAGTCCCCAGAAGTACTGACTACAATACACTCTCTAGTGTTGGGACTATATTTGCCGCTTACTGTCGGACGTATAGCTGTTGGGATGTATCTTGACTACAGTTGCCATCCAGTGACGAATCGATAATAGTCCCCCAAAGTACTGACTACAATACACTCTCTAATGTTGGGACTATATTTGCCGCTTACTGTCGGACGTATAGCTGTTGGGATGTATCTTGACTACAGTTACCAGCCAGTGTCGAATCGATAATAGTCCCCCAATGTAGGGACTACAATACACTCTCTAATGTTGGGACTATATTTGCCGCTTACTGTCGGACGTATAGCTGTTGGGATGTATCTTGACTACAGTTACCAGCCAGTGTCGAATCGATAATAGTCCCCCAAAGTTCTGACTACAATACACTCTCTAATGTTGGGACTATATTTGCCGCTTACTGTCGGACGTATAGCTGATGGGCTGTATATTGACTACAGTTACCAGCCAGTGTCGAATCGATAATAGTCCCCCAATGTAGGGACTACAATACACTCTCTAATGTTGGGACTATATTTGCCGCTTACTGTCGGACGTATAGTTGTTGGGATGTATATTGACTACAGTTACCAGCCAGTGTCGAATCGATAATAGTCCCCCAATGTAGGGACTACAATAAACTCTCTAATGTTGGGACTATATTTGCCGCTTACTGTCGGACGTATAGCTGTTGGGGGATGTATCTTGACTACAGTTACCAGCCAGTGTCAAATCGATAATAGTCCCCCAATGTAGGGACTACAATACACTCTCTAATGTTGGGACTATATTTGCCGCTTACTGTCGGACGTATAGCTGTTGGGGGATGTATCTTGACTACAGTTACCAGCCAGTGTCGAATCGATAATAGTCCCCCAATGTAGGGACTACAATACACTCTCTAATGTTGGGACTATATTTGCCGCTTACTGTCAGACGTATAGCTGTTGGGGGATGTATCTTGACTACAGTTACCAGCCAGTGTTGAATCGATAATAGTCCCCCAATGTAGGGACTACAATACACTCTCTAATGTTGGGACTATATTTGCCGCTTACTGTCGGACGTATAGCTGTTGGGATGTATCTTGACTACAGTTACCAGCCAGTGTCGAATCGATAATAGTCCCCCAATGTAGGGACTACAATACACTCTCTAATTTTGGGACTATATTTGCCGCTTACTGTCGGACGTATAGCTGTTGGGCTGTATCTTGACTACAGTTACCAGCCAGTGACGAATCGATAATAGTCCCCCAATGTAGGGACTAGAATACACTCTCTGATGTTGGGACTATATTTGCCGCTTACTGTCGGACGTATAGCTGTTGGGCTGTATCTTGATTACAGTTACCAGCCAGTGACGAATCGATAATAGTCCCCCAAAGTACTGACTACAATACACTCTCTAGTGTTGGGACTATATTTGCCGCTTACTGTCGGACGTATAGCTGTTGGGATGTATCTTGACTACAGTTGCCATCCAGTGACGAATCGATAATAGTCCCCCAAAGTACTGACTACAATACACTCTCTAATGTTGGGACTATATTTGCCGCTTACTGTCGGACGTATAGCTGTTGGGATGTATCTTGACTACAGTTACCAGCCAGTGACGAATCGATAATAGTCCCCCAAAGTACTGACTACAATACACTCTCTAATGTTGGGACTATATTTGCCGCTTACTGTCGGACGTATAGCTGTTGGGATGTATCTTGACTACAGTTACCAGCCAGTGTCGAATCGATAATAGTCCCCCAATGTAGGGACTACAATACACTCTCTAATGTTGGGTCTATATTTGCCGCTTACTGTCGGACGTATAGCTGTTGGGCTGTATCTTGACTACAGTTACCAGCCAGTGTCGAATCGATAATAGTCCCCCAAAGTTCTGACTACAATACACTCTCTAATGTTGGGACTATATTTGCCGCTTACTGTCGGACGTATAGCTGATGGGCTGTATATTGACTACAGTTACCAGCCAGTGTCGAATCGATAATAGTCCCCCAATGTAGGGACTACAATACACTCTCTAATGTTGGAACTATATTTGCCGCTTACTGTCGGAAGTATAATTGTTGGGATGTATATTGACTACAGTTACCAGCCAGTGTCGAATCGATAATAGTCCCCCAATGTAGGGACTACAATACACTCTCTAATGTTGGGACTATATTTGCCGCTTACTGTCGGACGTATAGCTGTTGGGGGATGTATCTTGACTACAGTTACCAGCCAGTGTCGAATCGATAATAGTCCCCCAATGTAGGGACTACAATACACTCTCTAATGTTGGGACTATATTTGCCGCTTACTGTCGGACGTATAGCTGTTGGGGGATGTATCTTGACTACAGTTACCAGCCAGTGTCGAATCGATAATAGTCCCCCAATGTAGGGACTACAATACACTCTCTAATGTTGGGACTATATTTGCCGCTTACTGTCGGACGTATAGCTGTTGGGATGTATCTTGACTACAGTTACCA
The DNA here is from genome assembly GCA_036971475.1 of Prosapia bicincta. Taxonomy (NCBI): domain Eukaryota; kingdom Metazoa; phylum Arthropoda; class Insecta; order Hemiptera; family Cercopidae; genus Prosapia; species Prosapia bicincta. The sequence continues at coordinate 1,531,519 of JBAIZL010000091.1, forward strand.
GCCAGTGTCGAATCGATAATAGTCCCCAAATGTAGGGACTACAATACACTCTCTAATGTTGGGACTATATTTGCCGCTTACTGTCGGACGTATAGTTGTTGGGAAGTATCTTGACTACAGTTACCAGCCAGTGTCGAATCGATAATAGTCCCCCAATGTAGGGACTACAATACACTCTCTAATGTTGGGACTATATTTGCCGCTTACTGTCGGACGTATAGCTGTTGGGATGTATCTTGACTACAGTTGCCATCCAGTGACGAATCGATAATAGTCCCCCAAAGTACTGACTACAATACACTCTCTAATGTTGGGACTATATTTGCCGCTTACTGTCGGACGTATAGCTGTTGGGATGTATCTTGACTACAGTTACCAGCCAGTGACGAACCGATAATAGTCCCCCAATGTAGGGACTACAATACACTCTCTAATGTTGGGACTATATTTGCCGCTTACTGTCGGACGTATAGCTGATGGGCTGTATATTGACTACAGTTACCAGCCAGTGTCGAATCGATAATAGTCCCCCAATGTAGGGACTACAATACACTCTCTAATGTTGGGACTATATTTGCCGCTTACTGTCGGACGTATAGTTGTTGGGATGTATATTGACTACAGTTACCAGCCAGTGTCGAATCGATAATAGTCCCCCAATGTAGGGACTACAATACACTCTCTAATGTTGGGACTATATTTGCCGCTTACTGTCGGACGTATAGCTGTTGGGGGATGTATCTTGACTACAGTTACCAGCCAGTGTCGAATCGATAATAGTCCCTCAATGTAGGGACTACAATACACTCTCTAATGTTGGGACTATATTTGCCGCTTACTGTCGGACGTATAGCTGTTGGGGGATGTATCTTGACTACAGTTACCAGCCAGTGTCGAATCGATAATAGTCCCCCAATGTAGGGACTACAATACACTCTCTAATGTTGGGACTATATTTGCCGCTTACTGTCGGACGTATAGCTGTTGGGGGATGTATCTTGACTACAGTTACCAGCCAGTGTCGAATCGATAATAGTCCCCCAATGTAGGGACTACAATACACTCTCTAATGTTGGGACTATATTTGCCGCTTAATGTCGGACGTATAGCTGTTGGGATGTATCTTGACTACAGTTACCAGCCAGTGTCGAATCGATAATAGTCCCCCAATGTAGGGACTACAATACACTCTCTAATGTTGGGACTATATTTGCCGCTTACTGTCGGACGTATAGCTGTTGGGCTGTATCTTGACTACAGTTACCAGCCAGTGACGAATCGATAATAGTCCCCCAATGTAGGGACTAGAATACACTCTCTGATGTTGGGACTATATTTGCCGCTTACTGTCGGACGTATAGCTGTTGGGCTGTATCTTGATTACAGTTACCAGCCAGTGACGAATCGATAATAGTCCCCCAAAGTACTGACTACAATACACTCTCTAGTGTTGGGACTATATTTGCCGCTTACTGTCGGACGTATAGCTGTTGGGATGTATCTTGACTACAGTTGCCATCCAGTGACGAATCGATAATAGTCCCCCAAAGTACTGACTACAATACACTCTCTAATGTTGGGACTATATTTGCCGCTTACTGTCGGACGTATAGCTGTTGGGATGTATCTTGACTACAGTTACCAGCCAGTGTCGAATCGATAATAGTCCCCCAATGTAGGGACTACAATACACTCTCTAATGTTGGGACTATATTTGCCGCTTACTGTCGGACGTATAGCTGTTGGGCTGTATCTTGACTACAGTTACCAGCCAGTGTCGAATCGATAATAGTCCCCCAAAGTTCTGACTACAATACACTCTCTAATGTTGGGACTATATTAGCCGCTTACTGTCGGACGTATAGCTGATGGGCTGTATATTGACTACAGTTACCAGCCAGTGTCGAATCGATAATAGTCCCCCAATGTAGGGACTACAATACACTCTCTAATGTTGGGACTATATTTGCCGCTTACTGTCGGACGTATAGTTGTTGGGATGTATATTGACTACAGTTACCAGCCAGTGTCGAATCGATAATAGTCCCCCAATGTAGGGACTACAATAAACTCTCTAATGTTGGGACTATATTTGCCGCTTACTGTCGGACGTATAGCTGTTGGGGGATGTATCTTGACTACAGTTACCAGCCAGTGTCGAATCGATAATAGTCCCCCAATGTAGGGACTACAATACACTCTCTAATGTTGGGACTATATTTGCCGCTTACTGTCGGACGTATAGCTGTTGGGGGATGTATCTTGACTACAGTTACCAGCCAGTGTCGAATCGATAATAGTCCCCCAATGTAGGGACTACAATACACTCTCTAATGTTGGGACTATATTTGCCGCTTACTGTCGGACGTATAGCTGTTGGGGGATGTATCTTGACTACAGTTACCAGCCAGTGTCGAATCGATAATAGTCCCCCAATGTAGGGACTACAATACACTCTCTAATGTTGGGACTATATTTGCCGCTTACTGTCGGACGTATAGCTGTTGGGATGTATCTTGACTACAGTTACCAGCCAGTGTCGAATCGATAATAGTCCCCCAATGTAGGGACTACAATACACTCTCTAATTTTGGGACTATATTTGCCGCTTACTGTCGGACGTATAGCTGTTGGGCTGTATCTTGACTACAGTTACCAGCCAGTGACGAATCGATAATAGTCCCCCAATGTAGGGACTAGAATACACTCTCTGATGTTGGGACTATATTTGCCGCTTACTGTCGGACGTATAGCTGTTGGGCTGTATCTTGATTACAGTTACCAGCCAGTGACGAATCGATAATAGTCCCCCAAAGTACTGACTACAATACTCTCTCTAGTGTTGTGACTATATTTGCCGCTTACTGTCGGACGTATAGCTGTTGGGATGTATCTTGACTACAGTTGCCATCCAGTGACGAATCGATAATAGTCCCCCAAAGTACTGACTACAATACACTCTCTAATGTTGGGACTATATTTGCCGCTTACTGTCGGACGTATAGCTGTTGGGATGTATCTTGACTACAGTTACCAGCCAGTGACGAATCGATAATAGTCCCCCAAAGTACTGACTACAATACACTCTCTAATGTTGGGACTATATTTGCCGCTTACTGTCGGACGTATAGCTGTTGGGATGTATCTTGACTACAGTTACCAGCCAGTGTCGAATCGATAATAGTCCCCCAATGTAGGGACTACAATACACTCTCTAATGTTGGGACTATATTTGCCGCTTACTGTCGGACGTATAGCTGTTGGGCTGTATCTTGACTACAGTTACCAGCCAGTGTCGAATCGATAATAGTCCCCCAAAGTTCTGACTACAATACACTCTCTAATGTTGGGACTATATTTGCCGCTTACTGTCGGACGTATAGCTGATGGGCTGTATATTGACTACAGTTACCAGCCAGTGTCGAATCGATAATAGTCCCCCAATGTAGGGACTACAATACACTCTCTAATGTTGGAACTATATTTGCCGCTTACTGTCGGACGTATAATTGTTGGGATGTATATTGACTACAGTTACCAGCCAGTGTCGAATCGATAATAGTCCCCCAATGTAGGGACTACAATACACTCTCTAATGTTGGGACTATATTTGCCGCTTACTGTCGGACGTATAGCTGTTGGGGGATGTATCTTGACTACAGTTACCAGCCAGTGTCGAATCGATAATAGTCCCCCAATGTAGGGACTACAATACACTCTCTAATGTTGGGACTATATTTGCCGCTTACTGTCGGACGTATAGCTGTTGGGGGATGTATCTTGACTACAGTTACCAGCCAGTGTCGAATCGATAATAGTCCCCCAATGTAGGGACTACAATACACTCTCTAATGTTGGGACTATATTTGCCGCTTACTGTCGGACGTATAGCTGTTGGGATGTATCTTGACTACAGTTACCAGCCAGTGTCGAATCGATAATAGTCCCCCAATGTAGGGACTACAATACACTCTCTAATGTTGGGACTATATTTGCCGCTTACTGTCGGACGTATAGTTGTTGGGAAGTATCTTGACTACAGTTACCAGCCAGTGTCGAATCGATAATAGTCCCCCAATGTAGGGACTACAATACACTCTCTAATGTTGGGACTATATTTGCCGCTTACTGTCGGACGTATAGCTGTTGGGGGATGTATCTTGACTACAGTTACCAGCCAGTGTCGAATCGATAATAGTCCCCAAATGTAGGGACTACAATACACTCTCTAATGTTGGGACTATATTTGCCGCTTACTGTCGGACGTATAGCTGTTGGGGGATGTATCTTGACTACAGTTACCAGCCAGTGTCGAATCGATAATAGTCCCCCAATGTACTGACTACAATACACTCTCTAATGTTGGGACTATATTTGCCGTTTACTGTCGGACGTATAGCTGTTGGGGGATGTATCTTGACTACAGTTACCAGCCAGTGTCGAATCGATAATAGTCCCCCAATGTAGGGACTACAATACACTCTCTAATGTTGGGACTATATTTGCCGCTTACTGTCCGGCGTATAGCTGTTGGGGGATGTATCTTGACTACAGTTACCAGCCAGTGTCGAATCAATAATAGTCCCCCAATGTAGGGACTACAATACACTCTCTAATGTTGGGACTATATTTGCCGCTTACTGTCGGACGTATAGTTGTTGGGATGTATCTTGACTACAGTTACCAGCCAGTGTCGAATCGATAATAGCCCCCCAATGTAGGGACTACAATACACTCTCTAATGTTGGGACTATATTTGCCGCTTACTGTCGGACGTATAGTTGTTGGGATGTATATTGACTACAGTTACCAGCCAGTGTCGAATCGATAATAGTCACCCAATGTAGGGACTACATTTTACGCCAACAGTCGAAACTATATTTTCTATAAAGTGGAAATATATAAAGTGTTAACAAAATATATCTACAAAATGTTGACTTTATTTGCCGCCAAATGTCAGGACAATAGATGCCCTCCTCCATGTTGGTACTATTGCTGCCCCAAAAGTCGGACCTAAATCGGGATTCAAAAAGAGCTCCGGTTTTGATATATCAAATTAGGAGATTTATTTTAGTAAAAAACTAAAATTAAATACATCAACATTTTCATCTAACCTTCCGATATCAGGTATGAAAAATTATGTCTTGCATGTCCTCCTCTACTGCGCTGACACGCAACAACTCTGTCCATGACATTCGCTATGACTCAGCGACAGGTTTCTACTTCCACTACCCGTTGAATTTTCCTCCTTCAAGCCATTGATGTTTCGTGTGATTTATTGGTAATGACTTCAGATGACACCAAAGATGAAAGTCAAACTACATTTGGTAGCCATTGATGGTCGGAATTATGAGAAATGAAACTAATCTGGAACCAATCCCGGAGCAACAGAATTGTTTCACAGGCAGTGTGAGAGGTGGCACCATCCGGCTGAAATCACAACTCCTCAATGTTCATTCCATCCAAATGAGGTCACAAGAGTTCCATACGGCTCAATGGTGCGGTATCGGTATCCATTTACTGTCATGGTTCTTCATTGCTGATCTTCAAAATAATAATGTCCGATGACGCCACCCGATCAACAGCTGTCATTCTCTGCCGTGTCCTTAATACCCAGTCAACAAACTGACGTCTCTTTTGGTGACCTGCCACTTTCAAATGTTGCGTCGACTGAATTTCATAACGGTTATAATGGAAATCGTACAGAAAGTTTAACGATAACATCTTACATCAGTAGATCATATTAAACCCAACTGTTGAGAAAGTCAACTTTTTTATTTCTCTGAGCTATCAGCCACCTATTACAAACCAATGCAAAGTTCTGCTCAGTTCGCCAGAATGACGTGATCCAGGGTTTTTAAGATCGACTGTTGATCCCGTCTCAAAGAACGTTTTCACGAGTCTGCGAACTGTTGCTTCATTCGGTGCTTTATTACGTCCTAGAGTACCACGAAGTCGCCTGACAGTAGCCGCAGAACTCTTTCCACTCCCTGATAAAACATTTTAACGATTAACACTCTGTGCAAAAGTGAACTTCTCCATGGTCAGACACAGAATGCAAGAATGAAAGAAATACCAACTGTGTCAACAATCGGAATGTTCTCAACAATATAGTTATAATAGAAACAAGGTCAAATATTGCAGCCACCCCAATAAACGAAAATTTACTAGTCGTGTAAAAACATTCACTGATTTTGAACCAAATTTTATTTACCACCAAATGACGGAACAATATACCCAGGCAAACTCGGGATTATAGTCGTGGCCAATTGTGAGAAAAATAGTTTTAAAGTAAGTAGGCCTACTAATAATATCTGAATAATTTTTTAGTAATGTCTTTAAAAAAAATTGTTAGAACTAGTTATGAGTTTTAGAAAAGGTTTTTACATTAAATGTAAAACTCTTTTTATAATTAAGCAAGTATTTTTATAGAAATGAAAATTAACTAGATGTTTAAAACTTCTATATTATGTTAAAATATTTTACAATTTGATTTTCTAAAACCTATAGTTTCTTGGATTACGGTCCTTATTTGAAAATGAAAAACTTGTGTTTTTTAAAGTTGATTATATAAGAATTAACAAATCCGAAATATAGCAAAAGTAAAACAAATATCTCAACTAAACTTTAAATTAAACTAAAATAATATCGCAAAACCGAAACAGTAGACTATCATTGAAAGGTAGCTTTAAGTGTTTTCAATTTACTAAATTTCAATCTTGGAAATACCTAACAATTGAATTACCTTCAACAAAAACGCCAATAGAGGCTCTGAGATGTTTAAAGCCAAGACTGAAGTTTTAGCACAAGAGGTAATTAAGTGGCCTCTGTCCTACAACTTTAGACTAACTTCAGAAGCGTTTCAACTTTCAACGGACTGAAATTTACCTTAAATTTATCCCATTATAAACACAATGGCCAGGATTGCCAACTTCGAAACTATAAAAGTGTAATTTAATTCAAATGTAAAATATGGTAAGTTGAATAGACGCTTTAGATTGAGGGGTTTAAGTCTAGAATTACAAGCCCAGGTCGGGTGTGATTGTTGGTTACTTTGATTGCTTTTATCTCAAACATACCATTTTATAAAAACTCTGTAATTTATCTAAACTGGGTAAATTTTATATTTTAAGACATTTTAGTCGTTAAATATTTACTATAATGTAATGTTTGGTTCATTTTTTGTATTTTGTGTGATACCTGATTGGTCTTCCTCTATTTATAGAGCTTCTCATATATATATATATATATATATATATATATATATATATATATATATATATATATATATATATATATAAATATGTATATATATATATATATAAATATGTATATATATATAAATATGTATGTATATATATATATATATATATATATATACATATATATGTATGTATATATACATGAAATTTGAGTAAATATGGAAGTTTTGAGTAAAACAGAAATTTTTGAAGTAGAACATTACTTACTTAACTTGAAAGAAGAGAAACTTCAGTTATATAAGACAGTTCTTAAAATATACTAAACTGTCAGACTTGAAGATCTAAACTAAGTTATAAAATGGTTTCATTTTACTGTAATCCAAAAGTTTTTTCCATTAATATAACGAAACTATTGTGTTTATAAATTCAAGTTGAAAATGATACGATGTTTATATATATATATATATATATATATATATATATATATATATATATATATATATATACATTCAGCACTTACTTATACCCGAATTCAATTGGATCCTTTGAAATTAGGCCTTTGGCCTTTAGAAGCGAGGAAAATAAAATAAAAATAAAAGCCCCAAAGCTCCGTCAAGACTCCCAAGACAAATGAAGCCATTACAGGAACCACTCTCCGACATTCCTTTCGCAACGGGTGTTTCTTAGATTTGATTGTTCGCCTGACTTGTGCTTTATGATTTCAAAGATCTTTGAAACATTTATTTTCTAGTAACGTTTTCATATAAATAATAAATAATACAACTACTACGACAGGCGTTATTGAAGAGAAAATATTTATAAGTGTAAAAATGTAAAATGTGTTCCTTCTCTCTCTTCCTCTCTCTCTCTCTAAATAATTCTATGGTTCAAATAAACTGTTTTAGGTATAACTACACACACACACACACACACACACACACACACACACACACACACACACACACACACACACACACACACACACACACACACACACACACACACACACACACACACACACACACACACACACACACACACACACACACACACACACACACACACACACACACACACACAAACACACACACACACACACACACACACACACATACACACACACACACACACACATTAATAAATGGTTTATTTATTAATAAATAGGTTGAAGAATTTGCAGTCTACATAATTCTTACTATATTCGCTATACATTCATACATACGAACTACAAATTTAGGATTGACAGGAAGATTTAGGTAAATAATTATAAGATTCCAATAAAACTGTTTTAGGTATAACTACACACACACACACACACACACACACACACACACACACACACACACACACACACACACACACACACACACACACACACACACACACACACACACACACACACACACACACACACACACACACACACAAACACACACACACACACACACACACACACACACACATACACACACACACACACACACATTAATAAATGGTTTATTTATTAATAAATAGGTTGAAGAATTTGCAGTCTACATAATTCTTACTATATTCGCTATACATTCATACATACGAACTACAAATTTAGGATTGACAGGAAGATTTAGGTAAATAATTATAAGATTCCAATAAAACTGTTTTAGGTATAGCTACACACACAATAAATGGTTTATTTATTAACAAACAGATTCAATAAAAATCTACAGTCCTTACTATATTCGCTTTACATTCATACCTACCAATTAAAAATTTAGGTTAGGACAGGAAAGGTAAGTTAAATAATTGTAGGGTTCAAACGAACTGTTTTAGGTATAGCTACACACACAATAAATGGTTTATATAATAATAATAAACAGATTCAATAAAAATCTACAATCTATACAATCTTTACTATATTCGCTTTTCATCCATACCTACCAATTAAAAATTTAGGTTAGGACAGGAAAGGTAAGGTAAATAATTGTAGGATTCAAATGAACTGTTTCAAGTACAACTAAACACACAATAAATTATGTTATTTTGGAACAAACATGAGCGGAACAAGATTAAAATACTATTTAGTAAAATAGGTAACATAATCCAAAATGTGTTTCCAACTCAAAATATAACCTCCATTCCTGGTTTTTGATTAATACATCATTATCTAAGGTTAGGGTGGACGGTTTATTTGAATTTTTCTTGGATGTTTTCGATTATTGTTTCTTACAGATATGTAAAGTATTGGGACAATCTATGTTCACAATTAATAGTGATACACAAATATTCACAGTGTTACAAATAAATATTAGATTGTAAACAACGGTAAATCCAATCGTTAGATGGCAGCACCACAACAGCTTGGAATATTTCTCACTGTCCTAACTAGTGCTCATTTGCCTAAAAACTCCCCCTCGCTCTCGCGTCTGACAGCTGATATGATAGGAAAAGTAAAAGTTATATTTCATCCGTTTCCAGGCAGTTTTCTCTTATGGTTGTAGACAAATCGATCTTTACTAACGCTTTTTGAAATTAAGTACTGTTTGAGGTTTTGATTCTTTTGTGTTTAAGTACCCTTTTAGTTTAAAAGTGTCCATAATTAAATTCGCATTCGAACTCGAATAATAACGAAGCACAACCGACTTCTTTTGATTAACGACCCATTACCGGTTTGTCATTCAATGCAAAGACTGCTAGAGCAAAATGAGAATTTATTTTAGTAAACCTTATATATAAAAATTACACAAAACCACCCTCTATCACAATAACTCTTTACTAATATTTTTTACATTCGGGTTGTAAAGCAACATCCCTCTAAGGTAACAATCAAGAGCATTGGGTTTTTTGACGTCTCTAAGGATGGTTGCTTTGTAATGTATGATACATTTCTAAGGATGGTTCGAAATGTATATGAGGTTGATAAAATGTTATTTTGTTTAGAGAGTGGGTTGGTGTATATAATTTATTTTAAATTCACCACTGTTTTTCAAAAGCAGAGAATTTTAAAAGAACAAATGTAATTTTATTGGGATAATCAGTTACCTTCTTCATCGTTTTGTTCGCTGATTAAATATATTTGCAAAACTAATCATACATAAATTTTATATAAATATTCATTTCGTATATACTATTGTATTAAATAACTAACATTATAGCAATAACCGACATTTTAGTAAAATAACTAGAAATAAGATTAAACCAGTAACAATAAAACTGCCTACTAACCAGAATAGTAATTCAAGGGTAAATAGCTATATATAATAGTTGTCTATCGCCTATTTTATCTATTTGTAAAATAATGTTGCGTCTGGCTATCAGGAAATGTTTATATCAGTACGGTATGCAAAAGAAATGAGTTTGGCTTCCAAGAAATGTTCGTATAAGGTTCTATAAACATATTTAGTGCATTTTTAATTATAGCTCTTTAAAAGTCCGATTTTTCTAATGTACAGGAAACTATTTTCGTGTAATCCGAGTTTTCGGTAATCCGAGGGGTCTCGGCCCCATCTACCACTATTGTCGAGTTATTGAAACTCTACTGTAGTTATTTCTTCCCATTTGGCTTAAAATAAGTGATATATGATTTCTTAGAACAACTGATATTATGTTATATGTTATGTAATAGAACAGCTGTTTTAACGTATAGGTTAGGTTACTTTATTTATACTAATTGTAATCTACATTTATAAAAATGAATGTTTGTGTGTATTTAAAATGTGTGTATGTTATAAACCCCTAAACTACTAAACAGAAGTTGATGAAATTTGGAAGGTTTGTTTAATGTATTCCCAGTATGGTTCCTCTGAAGTTTGGTGTAGATCCATTCACAGAGCTCCGCCCCAGAGACTTACGATGGTTCAAAAACCGATGAGCGTATGTATGTGTGTATGTATGCATCTTATGGGCGCCTAAAAAGCTTAACAGGAGTTATTGAAATTTAGAGGGATTGTTTGACATATTCCCAGAATAGATTGTGTGAGGTTTGTTGTAGATCCATTACAGGTCTCCCCCTAGACGCTTAGCATGGCTCAAAAACCGATGTCTGTATGTGTGTGTGTAAGTATACATCTTATGGGCGCCTAAAAAGCTTAACAGGAGTTATTGAAATTTAGAGGGATTGTTTGACATATTCCCAGAATAGATTGTGTGAGGTTTGGTGTAGATCCATTACAGGTCTCCCCCTAGACGCTTAGCATGGCTCAAAAACCGATGTCTGTATGTGTGTGTGTAAGTATACATCTTATGGGCGCCTAAAAAGCTTAACAGGAGTTATTGAAATTTAGAGGGATTGTTTGACATACTCCCAGAATGGATTGTGTGAGGTTTGGTGTAGATCCATTACAGGTCTCCCCCCTGAGCCTTAGTATGGCTCAAAAACCGATGTCTGTATGTGTGTGTGTAAGTATACATCTTATTGACGTCTAAAAAGCTGAACAGAAATTATTGAAATTCGGACAGTTCATGTGAAGTTTGGTGTAGATCCACCCATAGGGCTCCGCCCAGAGGCTTAAGATGGCTCAAAACTGTTGAATATATGTATGTATCTTGACATATTTTCAGGATGGTTTTCGTGACGTTTGGTGTAAATGCATCTACAGAGTTCCGCCACAGAGGCTTAGGATGGCTCAAAACTGTTATATATATGTATGTATCTTGACATATTTTCAGGATGGTTTTCGTGACGTTTGGTGTAAATGCATCTACAGAGTTCCGCCACAGAGGCTTAGGATGGCTCAAAACTGTTGTATATATGTATGTATCTTGACATATTTTCAGGATGGTTTTCGTGACGTCTGGTGTAAATGCATCTACAGGGCTCCGCCCCAGAGGCTTAGGATGGTTCAAAACTGTTATATATATGTATGTATCTTGACATATTTTCAGGATGGTTTTGTGACGTTTGGTGTAAGTGCATCTACAGGGCTCCGCTCCATAGGCTTTGGATGGTTCACAGTACAGCCTTCCATAAGTCTAATGTTAAAATGCATATCTATACTAGCGTTATTAAAATAATTTAAAAAAATTATAAACAATATGTAAGAATAATAATACGTTATTAATTATTTCAAACTGTTTAAATTTATTATATTCTATGTACAATTATGGCTATCACATGTATTCATATTAACAGTAGGATCGTCGATTATATTCTTGCGCAATCTGAATCGTTGCATAGCTGTGCAACGAAACCAGAATAACCACAAAATCCCAACTTGATCAAGGAAGTTCAAAGAAGAAATGCAAAGGAGAGATGGTGTTAATTCCATAAATACTGATGATTTTATCAGACTAACATATTGATTTTAGACAACAATTTACTTTACCATTTGCATTCACAATAACTATAAACAAGGCACAAGGATAATCATTGACCATTTGTGGATTAAATTTTGAAAATTCGAGCATTTACCTATTTTATAGGTTTTCTATAGGTAAAAATAAAATATAAAATCAATTCATTTTTCACAAATCTAACTAAACCTGTCTGAAAGTAAAACATATAGTTTGCACAGTTATAATTAGGTTAGTTCGAACCAGATGAATCACTTTTGTAACAAAACTATAACGTACGTATATTTTGCTGTGAAGAGCTAAAACAACCTAGGAATATTTCCAATGTTCGTCAGATTTCGCCTACCTCCTACGTCACGTAACTTCGGGGATTATTGGAATTTCGTCTGATACTATAGAAAACTTGAAAAGTGAAAAAGTTTATTGCTGAATGTGTCAATATCTTGGTTCAACTCGGCGAGGGGTTACTTCCACCCTTAACATTAAACGTATAAGAGCGCAATAATACACCGAATGTTTTAATGAAAGTTTTCTTAGAGCAATACGATGAAACCAACTATTGTTGTTGCCTATGGAGGCAATCCTATTAAGGTAGGATTGTGAATACATACAATAGCTGTAGGGATATAAATCTCGGTAAGTTGGCAGCCGTGACTTACAACAACTACAACGGGTGGCACTGCTACCACATTTACAATTTATTTACTTTTATTTCTTTAAGAGGTTTCAGTTTCTTTTTAAGTAATTATAAAATATTTTTAAAAGGTTTTTGTCATAACAACACGGCTTTGGGATTAGTTTATGATAACACTAAAATATTAGTTTTTTAATGAACGATGTATTTCTAAATTGGATCTGGATTAAGTCGCTCGTGTTTATCAGTTAAATTTATTTAATATGTCATACTTAATAAAATTAATAGTAGCATTTAAAATATAATAATTCGAAAAAAGTTACAATATTTATTAAGTTTATGTGAAGTTCTGAATTGTATTAGCATTCTGCCTATCATATAAGAAATTGTAACACACAATAAGCCCTAAATAACCAATATTTAAATATTATTAAATACATTTATAAGTTTATGTCATGTCACAAGCTAACGAATCTACATAAAATTATTATATATATCCAATTGTTATAGGTTACACTACTGTTGGACGCACACGATCGTTTATTAAAAAAAAAATGTATTGTGTTTTTCACTAATATTATATTTCACTCTTATTTTATGAAAAAATTAAAATAATAAACAAAACCTTATACTCTCTTCCGACAGATAAAAATCTCGGCAGGTTGGCATCCCTGAAGAAACCAATAACAATGGACAGCACAGCTATCGTCTCTACGATATATTTTATTTTTCTTTATTCGTGTCCATCTATTCCATGTAATTATAAATGTACCAGCCTGTTTGAAAGGTTTTTGCTATAAATACTGGTTGCAGACGTTTATTTATAATAACATAATATTGGCTCTGTAATGCACGAATTATTGCAAATATTTAATATGGGTTAGTAGCAATCCTTGTTTTTATATATTAGGTTAATTTACTAGGGCTTATTATTCATTTAAGAGTAACATTTAAAAGTATGATAATTTGACAAAATTATAATTTTAAGTTACAAAAATCAATAGAGTTTTGCTACGCTCTGAGCAGTATTTGTTTTACCTGTTCTATAAGACATTAAAATAAACAATAAGTCCTAAATATCCAAGGATTGTCAGAGACGTTTATAGGATTATGTTATGTTATAAATTAACATGAAATCATGTTATAAATATAATTATTCCAAGTTATATTCCACTGTAGGACGCTAGTAATAATTTATTTTAAAAAAATGAATTTTGTATTTTCACTAATATTATGTTTTTTTCTTATTTTATGATGACATATAATTAAATAAACTAACTTATGCTTCGCTTAAACATTTATAAGAACTTTGTCTGGTTTTGCGAATGTTAAACAGAAATTCTTGTAAACATTACGCGCCTGTTTATATCGATTATTCCCGCTAAAGCCGGATATAACGAGGCTGTCATTGGCAGCCACAAACTTTCAAGAAGTTATTTAATCTGCCTCCAACAAATACATTCTGGATATAGTGATGCGAGGAGGGGAAGTAAGAAATAATTCCACGCTGTGAGCGATTGATGTCTTAAAATGTTTTGAGTCTACAGAGCAAAGATTTTTACCTTCGCAAGAGATGTTTTCAATTTAAAATTAAAAGAATATCATTTTTGTGCAATTCTTTCGTTGTTTTTATTACTTTATATTGTTATATATAAAAAAGTAACATCATGGTCACCCAAGGAGAAGTGAAATTAAGAAGGCCTTATTCATCAGCACATGTCCGAATGAAATCTGTTGCGATGGGTTGGACTGACAATTGAAAATGGACACTGAAGACAAGCTACTAAACCTGTATATATATATATATATATATATATATATATATGTGTGTGTGTGTGTGTGTGTGTGTGTGTTTGTGTGTATGTGTGTGTGTGAGTGTGTGTGTGTGTGTGTGTGTGTATCAAGACGGCCAAAATAGTTTCAAAGTTGAAGAATTTGTACTCAAGCAAAATCTTTTAAAAATATTATTTTAAAAGTTTTAAAATTGAAACATCTGCAATGGATTGTAGCGGGCCAGCCCGGTTCACTATTTGGTTGAGTAAACAAGACCGACCCAAAGGGCCGATTTTTTAACGAAACATAGCAAATAGGAAAACATTTTTTTTTCTTCGTACAAACAAAATTATTTATAAAAAGAAAAACTCAAAAATGAAAAAAAATAATAAAAATAAAGAATCACTATAGTTCAAGAAAATTTGAAAAACCAATACAGATAAAATATTGTAAAATAAAATTAATTAATAAATTCATTTCATAAAAATTGTAATTAATAAATGGTTTGATAAATTGGTCCAAAAATTAAAAGTGTCAAGTGAGGGAAAAATAGTTTCGAGTGCCGATAAAGCGTAACTTACGAACGGAGGAGGCGTAAAACTGTCATTCAAGCTGGTAAAAAAATCTCATGTTATGAAAAAGACCATGGTGTTAAGAAATATGAGAATGTTACACAATAAGGGACATTTTAGATCAGCACTAAAAAAACGAGCACAAATCTTCGAAAGCAATTTCAATAGGACACTGTTTTCAAGTTAAGACAAATGTCTTGATAAACTAATAAATCGCTTAGCGGATGTAATGGAGACTACCTGCAAAATCAGCTCTCGTGAGAAACGGACGTTTATCCGAAGATCCAGGTAAAGGGGTTCAGGATGCTGCTACGTGGCTAAGGCAAAAATCAAGCCCAAGATGGATGTGGAGTTGGTCTGGCTTCGAGCGCCCACGATTTCTAATTTAACTTTTTCACCATGAAATAAACTATAAAAAATATTAAAATCGGCCCTAAAACCGATCATTTGCGACTGCTACAAGATTACAAACTCCACGAAAACCATGGAAGAAGAGGAGCGATCACAGTGAAATTGTTTTGGACAACTCTGAA
>JBAIZL010000091.1:1552500-1575000 GCA_036971475.1 Prosapia bicincta
TAAATTAACAAAATTCTCACTTTACAACACTTCCATCCTTGTCCCCACCAACCTGTCTTCTTTTCTCCGAGACTCTCTTCAAAACTCCCCTTCAAACTCCCGATAATTTAGTTTTTATGAATTCCCTAATCTCTCCCACTACCACCAATACGTTCTATGTCAGTTTCCAACATTTCTACAATTAGCTAAACCTAACGGTACACGGTTAATTCCCCAGGCTAAATCGGCCGCAGGATTTCCCGTCTTAACGAGCTTTGGACCTTCTATTGTCAAATTTGCCGGACTCCACTTATAACTTTCCTGGAACGAATAATGACCTGCTTTGGTACCTGCTTTGTCCGCACTAGAAAAACTATTTGTATCTTTCTTTGCTAAATCCTACAGATGATTTATTTTAGTACTAACCTAATTTAATCTAAAGCCTCGTACTTTATGTTATAATATATATATATATATATATATATATATATATATATAAATAATTAAGTCAAAATACAAACACAAGAATTATAATTGAATTTATAATTCAAAGCTTTTCGTTGGCTAACAGTACCAACATCATCAGGAATATTAAACAATTTTTAAATATTATTAAAGTTATTTATTAATACACAAGAATACATATTGCGATATATATATATATATATATATATATATATATATGTATATATATGGTACGTATATATATTTCGTACCTCACTCCTAAGATTTTCTTCCTTCCGTGTTTGAGCGCGACTAAGAAAAAGCAAGGCCAACCCAACATACACTTCAATATCGACTTTCGAGACCAGGTTAATGTAGCACTTCTGACCGACATAAGCTTTGAAAGTGATTTATTAATTCCCTAAAAACACTGAATTTCTAGCAATGGGTGTACGATAGACAGAGGTCTATACTCTGCGAGCAGCGGTGGCCATTTATCATAACCTTCACGTCTGGCTAGTCTTTCAATTCATTTCTTTTTTATCTAAAAATATGACAGCCGCGTTAAAATTTTCTTTTTGGCAAAAGTGAAAGCTTGAAAGAAAAATGTCAATAGCTATTGAAAAGAATGTAAAAATAATGTAGTTAATAGGAAACCTTCAAACAGACATTAAAAAATGTATTGATGTTATTAATTTTTGAAAAATATTTATCCTTTTACTACAGTTTAAAAAAGTTAATAGTCTTGATTGGATTTGAACTGAACGAGTATATGTTTAAAATCCAGCCTTTTGGCAATGAGCCAACTTTATCCTTACTAGAAATCTATTACATAAAGATGTGTTTGAAATTATAAGAGAAAGGTTACTTGCAATAATGAAACATTATAAGAGATGGATGGATTGAGAAATTATACACCCCCACAAACGTCATAAATTAGAAACAAATAAATTGTGGTAAAGAACAAAATAATAGTCCAACACCATTTACTGTATAGAGAAGAAAATAGAAACTGGCAATGAAATTTGCTTTCTTTTTGACACTTAATATTGTGATTCTGAGATAAGTATGTACATATTTATATTAATTGTAATTATAAAATAAAAAGTAACTGCAATAAAATCTTTCTTTGTTGACATCAGTAGCAATTGACTTTAAAATTTGTTTATATTACTTTTTGTGTTGAATTGATTGCAGTAAGAGTTATTGAAATATAAATTATTAGATTTATGATCTGATAAAAATGTAATAAAAACCTTTTTAAGGTAAATAAAGTAACATAACGTACCCTTTAAAACGGCTGTTTTAAAATAACACGTACTGGTGTAAGAGATCTTGGGTTATTAAATTTAAGTTAAACCTGATGCAATAAATCTTTGATGACTTTTCTACATACCAAAAAGAGGAAGGCGGGCGCTTTTAGGTTTTCACTGAAAAAACTTTCGCATATTTCACCATTTGCTAGTAACATATTCGATGACTTTTGTTTTAACCAAATGAAACTTTGTAACTGTAACTCCGCCGGCAAGACAGAATGAAACTTTCACTTTTATCACGTTTCTCTTTACTTAAGGGAATTGTTAGCAGTAGACCCGCAAGGTTTACCTTTCGTTTCTGTCAAGATGTCATCCTACTCGGATAAACCCATAGCAACGCGTCTTTCATCCATACGTGACACATGATTGCATATGTTATTCCGAACAAGGGCTGCCAACTTTGTTTCATTTCATTTCCCTAATTCTTTTGGGAAATAATAAAGAGTAAAGTTTGTAAGTGTGAAACTGACACACGTCGTGGGAAGGGGACAAGTGGGCATAAACGCATTCTGTCATGTTTCCACAAACATATGGTGCTCTTTTCTGATTAAATTACTGAGTATTATTTGAAGTATCACAAATGGTGTACAAAAAAGTAGCAATCATTAGTTAGTAGAATCACTTTCCAATATTCAATCAAATTAAATAAATATAAGGAAATTGAGTTACAAGGGATAAAAAAAACAATATGTATCAATGCCTTATATTTACGTTAAATTTACGGAAAATGTATTGAAATTAATTAAAATAGCCCATATATAGTAGCACTTATTTTTATGAAAGTTGAGGACGACCGTTTCGGGAGATGTGTCCCATTTTCAACTCAGACCGTAACTCAGGACGCTTTAAAAGTAGTAACTCACGAGAAAATGAAATCTATTATTATAAATTAAATAAGTTTATTATTAACTTGTATAGTCTTTATTTCAGTACAATTTTGATAATGGTAACCAAAATTGCATACGATACATTAAATGACACTTCATTAATGATCAAGAAAATAATTTTATATTGCAAAAAATAGAACTTGAGGTTTTATTTATAAAAGCAAAAACCTTATAATAGGATAACGACTTTTTATTTACCTTTCATTTCTTTAAAAATGCTACTTTAAAAACGAATACTTAGCGACCCTTTGAGATGTTACAGTAAAACAATCAACGATATCGTTTTAGTGAAGCATTTTCATAATTATTACTAACAACAAAGTATTTGTCGATCGATTAAAATGGGCTATGAACGGAAAACCTTAAGCTTTAGTATTAAAAAATGACTCCTTTTTAGACCCATATCTTTCACTCAAACTTTACTCTCAGAGAATAAAGGTTTTCTTACGATTTTCTAATCAAGTAAATTTAGTTGCACAGATGTGATTGAAGAAAGAGGTCGAATGACATTAAAAAAGGAGTGGATTTATTACAGGAAACTCAACTGATTAAGGCGTGTAGTTTAAACAGACTTGGTTTAAATATGAGGCTTGGTTGTAAGTATTTATCTCCCAAATGGCGCTACGCTGTAAGATACATTAACATCCGTATGCGCATGTGAGACGGAAGCAGCTCGCTGGAGGATGGGTGTCACTAGGGCTGGGATGTTTCTGGGGGCCTAGGACCTGTTCGCAAAAATGTTCTCCAATTTTTTTTTAGCATCACAATTCTTTGCATTTATAACTA
The DNA here is from genome assembly GCA_036971475.1 of Prosapia bicincta. NCBI lineage: Eukaryota > Metazoa > Arthropoda > Insecta > Hemiptera > Cercopidae > Prosapia > Prosapia bicincta. Next base: position 1,555,913 of record JBAIZL010000091.1, read on the forward strand.
GTCAGATATACAAACCACATAAAACAATATTTTCCAAATTTTAACCTATAACTTCAGATAAATGCAATACCTCGTTAGTTTTAGCATCGGAATTGTTGTAATATTAAGATCATGGATTCGAAACAAGAATAAATACGGCACTTGTATAAACCTGTAAAGATAATAATGTATTATGAACTATATAGTCATTGACCGGTTAAGTGTCTATTGTCTCTGATTGAATTAATTATTCTGATGCAGTTAATTAATATTATTTATATAAATATTTTGTGTTAAGCTTGTGTTTTATTTACGTGTTATTACTTCACACCTCTTATCAGGCTTTTACATCAGTTTTAACGTTCTTAGAAAAGCATTACTCCTAAGGTAAATTTGTATTAGCGATTGTTGAGATATTTTGCAATTTGATTGATAACGAAAAACCCAATATTTTTATTCATTATTAATCTGTCGTTTAAGATTTTGACCAATAAGAAAAGCCCTATATATTTTATATTTCCATTTTAATTAATACAGGGGGCTCGGTAAAAACAATTTTAAAAAAGTGAAAAAAAGTTAAACTGTCAACTAGCTGACTCTGGTTTAACTGAAGTAAATTGTAGCAATGGACTTATGAAAGGCCTTACATTTAAAAATATTCCAATATTTAGAAAAGTAATTAGTTTTATTACTTTAGAAATGCATTAATCTCGAAATGAAATATTAGAGATATTGGAGATGTTACATCATATGATTTATATCGAACAACAGATAGTTTTATGTTCCACAAGTGAACTACCGTTTAAATGTTTCTAGTTTAAATAATAATATTAGATACAACCCCAATAACACAAAAATAATAAAAAATAACTGATTACCTCTCGTCTATATATAGCAAAAGCAGAGAACGGTTGGCGCCAGTCTAGATTGTAACTAATTGTTTTCTAGATTGTAATGTCATCGAAATGTACCTCAGGATAGACTTACGTAACTAGTATTATCAGATATTTTTGTTATTTTTGTGGTATTGCTGTTGTTTCCAATATTATTATTGAAATTTACATGAGTTAACTGCAGGACTCTCGAATTTAATTTAAGTAAATTTTAGAACATAATAAATGATATATTTGTTGCTAATATTTACAATAATATGAAAATTGTAAGTGATATTGTAAACTCTTAATTCATTGGACTGGGTGTACTGAGAAATCAGTTTGACTTGAGCTTTCTTATAGGTTACACTGGAACTATTACAAAATACTGTTTTCGAAGGTTTCAGAGATGCTTGCAACGGAATTACTACAAGACCGCTAAACCTACGTTTAGTTCCGGCTTTTCAAAGATAACACAAACAAACTTTGTTCACAGGTAATATTTTTTACTGTACATCTATTTAACAATTTAAAACTAATAATTCAGTAATTTTAGTTTTGCAAAGATTTTGCCATTCACAAAACTAAACATTTCACATAAAAAACGGGGACGTAGTAGAATGTTGAGGAAGGGTGTCTGTAAAAAAGTGAGTTGATTTATTACAAGGAATTTAAAAAGTCCTGTAGTTTAGTAGACGTGGTTTAAATATGAGGCTGGGTTGTAAATATTTATCATCCAGATGTCGCTTCGCTACTGTAAGACACTTTAGATGGTGTTACATATTAAGATTGAAATTTCAGAAAACGTACGAGAATGTATTCAAACAATTGTAACAATATACAACTATATCAAAAAAAATTGTGATTTATTAGAAATATATTAAATGAAATCTTTGGTTGGTAGTGGCATCTGTAGGAAGAGTTTACAAACAAAGTAAATTAAAGTATGTGTGCGCACACCCGATGCGCGGTAGCTAGGAGGCCTGTTTGCAACGATATTTAATCCTCTTATAGCCAAAATGTAGAAGGCAACGGACGTATCCGAGAGCGAGGAAATGTTTAGTTTTCAAATTTTAATGTAACAGTCATTTTTTTAATTTGTTATAATCATAATGTAGAAGACAGCGTACGTAGCCAAGTACGAAGATGGAACGCTGAGTTACTGAATGGAATCTTGTAAGGTTTTTCCAATAGAAGGATGCGAGGCTACAACTTGTTAAAACAGCTAAGTGAACGAATTCAAACGTTAGTGAATTATTACAAAATTTAAATGCTTAAACAGTTTAACACAAAATTAATAAACTTTAAACTTTTCAACACGTATATAAATGTAATTTATGCATCATTTGGTTTATTTGTTTTCAGATTAAATTGTAAGATTTAATTATGAAAAGAGCAAGCAAGCAAACTCGAATACAGGGCCATTTCAGCCATTGATTGTCAATACGTAAAAATGCCTCTTAAGTCAAATATTAAATGTTCACTAATCAGTAACTGAAGCAATGTCTAAGAAATATGTATTATGATTGTAATTTATATTATTTTTTGGTTAAATAAAATATGTGTAATTTGCTTTAATTGAAGTTTAAGAGTAATTATTTAACGAGCACACAATCCCATACATCTCAATTTATTAAGCCTTTAAATATTAATTTAATGAGACTCTGCTACTTTAAATGGTTTAACATTGTATTTTAAAACATTCAATACTTATTTCACTTAAGTAACCTAGTTCTACCTTCAAGATATGAAGAGCATTACAGACAGACAATTATTATTATACCTGCCCTGTGGCGTAGAACTAAGAAACGTTACACTACAAGGCACATTAATGCCAGCAAGAATTTTCATTGCCGTTACTATCTTTTGCTTCTACAATTTCCTAACTACACACGCTTTTGAAAAATGTTTTTCAATTTGGAAACTATAAATTCAGGTATTTTCAGTATCTTGACAATTTTAGCGTCGCAATTATTGTAATACCAATTGTTAAATTCGTAACAATACTAAATATGGAATATATATTTGTGTGTGTGTTTAAGTAATTATACATTCTCAACTAGGCATTGTAGGGTTAAATCTATTGTCCTTAAGTAAATGAATCGCCCAACTAAGGAAGTTTAGTTCGTAGTATTTTAATAGTTATTTTGTCATACGTTTCTGTTTTATTTACGTTTCAATACTTTATCTCTGTGTGCTTTACTAGGATTATCCTTTACTTACTCACGAAATAACTTTGTGGAACGTTTCGTTGTTACAATCGTTCGTAACATTTCCTACTAAGATAAAACACACATTTTTATTATAATCGTGACTAAAATTAAAATTCTAAAGGCAATGTTTGCTTGACATTTCTTAAATTGGTTGCAAGAATTGTTGAAGAAACAGAGTTGAACTAAATTGCTCAATGTAAATAAGTGGGAGAAAAACTAGTACGTAGTGCAACACGTCAAGCCCCACTGTTGTAACGAGAGGTTTCTTTTTCTTTTGAAGTCTTTTTTTTGGTCTTTACACATTCCTGGTTTGTTTCTAAAACACTCTTGAGTTGATTAATACTTATGATCAACTCTGAGTTTAAGGTCTCAGAATCTCAAGAAACTCTTACATTTCCTCACATTCGTCCTTGATCGTAATTATTCCATAATGGTAGCGACACAAATCCTTTACGTTTTTTAAACCTTCCTTAACTGTGGAAGATTTGTGAAAACTAGAACAAAGTCATATTTAAGTATAAAGTCATATTTAATTTCATATGAATTGAAGAAAATATGATTTAAGTTTTGTAAAGATCTGCTATATCGTTGTTTTCAGCAGATGCCAGTACATTTATTGGTGAAAAGCTTATAAAAAAATATATAAATTAAAACATTTTTATTTATTCATCCATTATATTACAGGAAAACGTAACAAAATATTTAATATATATATATATATATGATAATACAAATATATCAAAAATATCTTATTTTTACAAATATCTTACTAGATATTTCATAAAGTAATTCGAAAGAGGTAAAGTCAGCTGTAGAAGGTTCATTTTAAAAATATTTTTAAAATGTTCATGCGCAAGTTTATACTTATATATATATGTATGAATTTTTTTCGGAGTGATTGTTTAAATAATGTTTAAGGACATTTTCGTTTTGAATTAGGTTTGAGGATGTTTTTTTAAAAGTTAAATGTTCTGTTTATTTTCTACAATTACTTCTACCAGATTCCAATTGAATCCTTTGAAATTAGGCAATTTGCCTTTAGAAATGGCAGAAAGGAAAATAAAAATAAAAGCCCCCAAACTTCAGCCAAGACAAATGAACCTATTACAGGAACCACTTTCGGACACTTTGTTCGCAATGGGTGATTCTTAGATTTGATTGCTCGCCTGAATTGTGCTTTATGTCTTCCATGTTCTCTAAAAAAGTAATTTCTTAGCAAATTTCGCATTTAAAGAGAAAGAATGCAACTACTTCATTCAGTAAGTGTTTTTGAAAAAACAAAATTTAAAAACGTGTAATGCAATTTGTTTTTGTTCCTGTATCCTATACAGAGTATCGAGTGGTTTCAAAAAGTTCTCCCCACCTCTCTCTCTTTCTCTATATATATCTCTCTCTCTCTTACTCAATTTATCTCTCGCGTTTTTTCACTTTCTCTCACTACCTTTCTCCCTCTTTCTCTTTCTACCTCTCTCTCTCTTCCTCTCTCTCTCTCTTCCTCCCCTCTCTCGCTCTCTCTATGACGTTAGGGATTATTTTTTAAATATATTTTAATAATCAGTCATCTATTTTACATAAAAGTTTCCTTCAGACCCTTCGCAGTCTTTTATACATAATCTATCGTGTTATATGTAATATAATTTATTTAATTTACAAGTATTAAATTGGACCTTTAAAAAACCCAGAGTCGATTTAGTCAGTGACTATTCTACTAAAATACCAACATTGTAGTGATCAGCAATATTTGCCGGTTTTGCAAATTAAATATCTATCTTTTCAGAAACCACTCCTTCAACCATGAAATGTCGACGATTAGCAATGTGATTTGACCTATAATAATGATATTCAATAAAATGATGAGCCAATATCTGATTTCACAAGTCATTGTCGATTGGCAGAGGACGGAAATGGATAACCAACAATCCAAATTATAAACGTATCTGGTGTATATATTTCCTTTTCACTCTTTAGTATGACAGTATATTTTCGTATTGTGAGTATCGTACAAAGGCTACTTTTAAGGATATTCTTCGGCTCAGTAAATGCATTGTAAGGACACAAGGCTTTTTGTATTACTGATTTTTGTTCAGAAGGAAAAAAATGTTGGAAAACGTAACTCAATTAAAACAAATTTAACACGGATTTAACATTTTTAGATCAGTATATGAAAGCAGTAGTGTTCTAAAGGATCTGTGGATGGAGAAGAAAACGTACCCTTTGACATATCAATCAGAATAGCCCGAACGGCTATGTTGACGTCACACAGTGAATGAACCTATATTGTTCTCAGCGGGAGCTTCGAATTGAAAAACAAATAAATCCTCAGGGAACAGTCAGTGAGCCTGCAATATTGCAGTGACACAGGCAACCAATCACTCTATGCTTGCATCAACAACTATTAAAAAGTCGATTACACATGATTTGTAGATATATTTGGTGTTATACGTAAAATGTCATCATTTGATAAATAATGTCAAAACAAAGATTTGGATTTGGGTGTGTTATAAAAGGCCTGTGTTTCTGTCTGGGTTGTGTGTGTATGAGTGTATATATATATATATATATATATATATATATATATATATATATATATATATATATATATATATATATATATATTTGTAGCTTTACTGCAGTCTACTATAACCCTCGATCAGTATGCACGATGATGGAGACAAGACCAGTCTTTGAAAGTTAACTCGCATAAATACAAGATAAGATTCTTGTTTAAGTACATATAGTGAAAGTGATATATATATATATATATATATATATATATATATATATATGTTCGGTATATATATATATATATATATATATATATATATATATATATATATATATATACATGTGTGTGTGTGTTTGTATGTGTATGTATGTGTGTATGTTTGTGTGTGTGTGTGTTATTTGTGTGTTTATGAGTGTGTGTGTATGTGTGTGTGTGTGTTTGTATGTGTATGTGTGTGTGTATGTGTGTGTGTGTGTGTGTGTGTGTGTGTGTGTGTGTGTGTTTGTTTGTGTGTATGTGTGTGTGTGTGTGTGTGTGTGTGTGTGTGTGTGTTGCTTGTGTGTTTATGAGTGTGTGTATGTGTGTTGGTTGTGTGGTTATGAGTGTGTGTGTTTGTATGTATGTATCTGTGTGTTGTGTGTGTGTGTGTGTGTGTGTGTGTGTGTCTGTGTCTGTGTGTATGAATGTGTGTGTGTTTGCGTGTGTGTGTCTTAGTGTTACAACGAACCCACCCATCCCACTCTCTATTCTTAACCACCTCTCTACTGTTAAAATGCACTTAAGAGTATGCCCCCTATTGCTAACCAATATTTTGAGGCCTATATAGTCATTTTGTCAGTACTTTTGTGAGGTGCAAAATATGGCCCCGCTTAATTTTACCATTTATAGTCTACTGTGTTATATTTAAGCAGCATCTGCCAGTGGGTCTTGACCCTGGACTTTGATTTAAAAACCAACCCTTTTACAGTATAGCTCAAATTATTTTTTTTTAATTTTCTTAAATTTTTTTAAAAAAATTTATTTATTATAAACTGCAAATAAGATAAATCCTATCTAGCAGCTTGCTTTCTGATGGAGATTACAATGTTCGTCTTGTTCCAGTGAACGAGACTGACTTAATGTTGCTCTGGAATCAAGTCCAATGGTTTAGTGCGCTTAAGTCTACGCACTGGTATCCTGAGAGCTAGTCGCATATCTGCAGGGTTTCTATGCTCCTGGAGCCGCCCGAAGTGATTCACTGCTGCAGTGGCGGCCTCCTCTCTCACGCTCTTCATCTTGAGGTCCCTAAGTATATAATAGTTACGGACGTACCATGGAGCTCCCACTATAGCTTTCAACACTTTATTTTGGAAGCGTTCTATTACTTGTAAATTTGCTGATCTTGGTGCATCCCCAAAGTGGTAACCCATATGTCCATAATGGCTTTAGCACTTACTTATAAACAAGGAGTTTATTGTAGGGGCTTAACTCCGAATACCGGTTCATGAGCCATGCTAGTCTTCTGTATCTTACATCTATTTCATCTCTTTTTTTCTTCACATGAGATTTCCAGTTCAATTTAGCGTCCAGTGTTAAACCTAGGTATTAAACCTCCTTACAATTAGGAACAACCCGGCTATTTATTATGAGGTCAGTTTTGCTCTCTGCCTTATTGGTAAAAATATTATGAGCAGATTTATTTTCATTACGTTTTATGCGCCACTGCCTAGTCCACTTACTAACACTATCCATTGTGATCTGCAATTTAGCTGTTGCGTCAGCCTCATTTTGTGCAACAGACAGGATAGCTGTGTCATCTGCAAACGTCGCCATAATTGTATTCCCATTTACAGGTATGCCCCTTGTATACAAGAGGTACAATACCGGTCCAAGGACACTACCCTGAGGCACCCCAGCAACGATGTCCCTGAAACCAGAGTACTCCCTACCCTGCTTGACGCGGAGGATTCTGTCCGCCAGATAGGACTTTAGTATTTGCCAGAATTCTTCTGAAAGATCTCGATGAATTTTATATAGTAAGCCACCGTGCCAAACACGATCAAATGCCTGGGAAACATCGAGGAAGACAACAGAGCATACCCTCTTCATCTCCAAGGTTTCCTCAACTACTTCTACAATTCGGTGCACCTGGTCTATAGTGGAGTGTTTTCTCCTGAAGCTGAATTGGTGGTTTGGAACCAAGCCTCGTTCTTCAATTATTGGTTTGAGTCGTTTCAGCAGCTGTCTCTCAAAAATCTTTGATGTCACTGGAAGCAATGTTATCGGGCGATAAGATGTTTTCTCATTCGGCGGTTTCCCTGGCTTCGCAATCATTAATATTTCAGCTACCTTCCACTGTCTCGGAACATATTTTAACCGGAAGCACGCATTGAGCAAGTGGAGAAGTTTCATGACAGCTCTGTGTGGCAGCTCCTTCAGGATCTCTCCAGTGATCAGATCATACCCGGGAGCTTTTTTATTTGAAACCTTTGTTAATTCTTCCTGAAGTTCTTTGAAGGTGACATGTTGAATCATCAGGTTATCAGTCCTCCGTAAGTACGTGGTATTTTCACTGGCAGTTTGTCTTGGCAAAGGGGTAAAGATATCTGCTAGATAGTACGAAAAGACTTCTACTTTTTCTTTATTAGTTTAACCCATGCGTGATTGCCGACCCTGATGGGTGATATTTGTGTTTTTTGTCTCTTGAGTGAACTTGTGACTTTCCACAGAGAATAGTCATTTACTTTATCTGCCGTCAGACCATGAAGATAATTGCTGACTTCATCACTCTTGACTTGCCGAAGGGTGTCTCGTAGCTCATTAGTGAGACGATTTAGCGTGGTCTTGTCAGCTGGATGCCATCGCCGTCGAGCTTCCCTCTTCTCTTTCACTAATAGACGGACCTCAATGGTGCAGCATTTTTCATTGTTAACCGGCTTGTTGATAGGGTCAGGGGTGTTGTTCCAAGAAGCCAGTTGTAGGTGATAGACAAACCTCTCCACCTCTTCTTCGATTTGGTTGTTTCTTACAGGCACAGCAAGCTCGATTTTATCTTCCAGCTCCAGCCGGAAGCTCTCCCAGTCTGTGCTTTCACTTGCCAACTTAGGAGCCGTTTGTCGTAACAAGAGTTTTTCGCTAATTGATAGAATGACCGGTGTGTGGTCAGAGCTGAGATCACCACAGCTTTCTGTCCTAATGCAGTACCCTGAAAGCCCTCTTCCGACAAAAAAGTCAATCAAGTCCGGCAGTTTTCTGATGTCAGTTGGCCAGTAGGTCGGCCTTCCAATGATCAAGCCTAATAATAAATATATTTAATTAAACTGAAAAGTGTTACGTTGAATTCGTTAATGAATAATTCTTTTAACTTTTAGTTTTTAGGGAAGTAGTATGATAAAAAAGTCGAACGTCCACAAAAGCCTTTTCCGTACTCATACGATAATCCCGAATTCGACGCCTTCTCATCCTAGAGCTAAAAACGTAGCTTCTGGACATTTAATGCAATTTACCATTATAGAACGTTCCTTGATTTTACTGCTGTAAGGTGACAGCTCTCTGTGAGAATTGTAAACTCTAACTTTAATAGTAGTATTCCAGCTTTTGTAAAAAAATTATTTGTAGTACCTATAAAATTTAAGACAATATTGTGTTCCTAGTAACTCATCTACTTTACTCCACTTACCTCACCTTGGTAACCATTCCTTGTCCGAAAGAAAGTAATTGTTTATTCCTTGACTCCGAAACCTGGTTCGAAACCTGTAACTCAAAGAATAAACCTCTTACGAGAACCAACCCCTGAAATTGTTACAAAAACCAATTAGCCTCCTATAACCCTTTTAACCTTTTTACGGGGTAATGAAATATTTGAGAGACACTTTAAACTAAAAGACTATAATTGGATACAATCGAAGTCATTTGATTTTAAATGTAAAACAAAAGTTTTGAAAATGAAAATACAAATTTTTATTTAAAATCTGTATTTGATTATAACTAGTCTGTGTACTTTTACAGGATTTTGCATCTTATGTTTCATATAACCTGAAATTACAGGTAACCTACCTATCTTGTTTCAGGGTAATAGTGTAGAATAGGTCTCCTTAATAAATCTAAGTTATTATTAACACATATATACCCTATTATTTCAGGAAAATATGAATAACATATTCTAACATCTAACCAATTACCATCATCCTATTAATTTTACATATAATTTTGTTTATCAAGTTAAAATATCAAATATATCAGAGTTTTGTTAATATTTAACCATTTTAAGGTTAACCTATCTACTAACAATAGGCAATGCATTTTAACAGATCCTCCTTTTAACTCAATCACTTTAACAATTATCTGATATTATCAATAAATAATTTCTATTAGTTATCTAAGATTAAAGCCATACTGAATCTGTTATACTAAATTAAAACCCTACTTCTAATTTCAGACAAGCGTTTGAATGGAAAGTCAAATTAGAATATTTAGGATTGAATTTAGGTAACCTAAACTTTCCTAACATATTCTAGCATCTAGCCAATTACCACTATCCTAATTAATTTTACTTTTAATTTTGTTTTTTAAAGTTAAAATTTGAAATATATCCGAGTCTTATTCTCATTTACCCATTTTAAGGTTAACCTATTTAGTAACAATTTTGTTTGCATCCAGCTTTATACAATACCCTTCCTCTCGGAGTTATTAGACGGGAGCCCCAAAATGTATGTTTTCCATTGAAGTCACCACCCAACAAAAACTTGCGACCGAGGCGGGTAAAAAGCTCAATGTAGTCGACTTGGTGCAAACTATACTTTGGTGGGCAATAGATTGCAGAAACTGAGAAGGATTCTCTATTCTTTGGATAGACTAGAATCGTAGTGACTTGCATCATAGCAAGTTGTAACTTCAGATTGAGAGAATGGCTAATATTTTTTTTAATAATCACTGCAGAACCTCCTCTGGCTATTCCTGATGGGTGGTTGGACTAGTAATAATCAAACCTCCACACCTTAACTACATTTTGTCGTGTAAAATGTGTTTCAGACACAAGACATATATAAATGTTCTCACTATTAAGAAACAGTTCCAATTCATGAATTTTATTTTGAAGCCCATTGGCGTTCCATGTGGCTATTCGTAAGTTATACGGTATTGTTGCTTATTGAAACTGGTTTTTAACAGTCTTCTCTAGCTCGGTGAGCCTGTACAATATGATTGTATTTATTTCAGTTTGCTCCTCTAGCCGATGATGGATATGAGCCGGTTTTTGCCCTATGGATGAGGCTTCATCCTCTTCGTGTGCCACAGTTCTCAAGGATCTGTTGGTTGTTACTTGAGCGAACGATTTTTCACCGAATTTGGTTTCCCTTGAATTTAGCTGCAGTTCAAGTTGCCTTTCACTGGCGGGCTGCGATCGCCTTATTAGTTGTTTGTCTGGTTTAGAGTTAACATTATTTCTCCGTTTCTGAAGTTCACACCCTCTATAGTTGGCCGGATGCTCTTCTTTACAATTAATACATTTTGGCACAGTCTGTCTACTAACAGTGCAGTCTTTTGTGAAGTGTTTGCCAGCGCACTTCCCGCACTTTGCTTCCCTTCGACAGTAAGCTTCAGTATGGTTGAACCCTTGGCATCTTTTGCATTAAGGAATTGACCTTGAATTCCTCCTCAGAGCTTCTACTTTTATCACCATATGGAGTATCGTCTTGATGTCAAACACGCGTTTTGGGTCTTCCTGTTTGTCGAATGTGAGCATAAACAATGGGAGACCCCGCTTAATAGTCACCACCTGCCCCTGCTCATTGGATTTGATTTCTTTCTTCAAAATATTTACAACATCCAGCAATTTAAAGCCCCGGCCTTGAAGCTCATTCATTATATCCTCCTTACTACAGGAGTCGTGTAGACCTCTGACCATTACGCGCAGGGGCCTGTCACTTTTATTTTCGTAAGAATACCATTCAATTTTATCAATTTCTACCCTACTGGTAAGTGCTCTATATGAGTCTGGATCTTGCACATTAATTTTCCATGCGTTATTATTTAATGCGGAGACTTTGAAGTCATCCTTAGACTCAGCCTTAAGAATTTCATACAGTCTGTTATAGTCATTGACCCCAGTTATTTTGATTGGTGGTGGCTGATGACCCTGTGTAATCTTTGTTGTACCACTAGTACTTTGCTGTGGTGAAATCTTCGGTGACAATTCGGCTTTTCTTTTTTTGCTTCGACGTGATCTGTACCCACTCAGGATCCAATCCGTTTCACGAGTAAGTTGCTCTTCATCAGTTGAATAATTCTCAGCCTGTTTCTCTTCTTCTAGTTCATGCATTTTTTTGTCTTCACTTTGTGCGTTTCTCAATTTTCTGTTTTCATCTTTCAGTTCTTCAATTTCTTTCTTCAACTCTTTGCATAGCAGCTCCATTTCTTTCAATTTGTCTCTCGCGAAGTCATCTTCTGACTTACTTTCTGGTGGAGTTCTAAGCACCATAGAGGATTTACAAAAAGGGAATCTATAACTTGTAGTATTTACTTCCCTCTGAGCCAAGTGATTCACTCGCTGGGAAGAGTGGGAAGAGTGATCGCAGGTTGACGACGACCCGGGGCCCACTCGCTCACCCCCGACGGCCGCCGGCTGGGGATCCGACTCTCTGCACCGTACATTTAATAGTCTTCTCCTTATTCATCATAATGAAAATTATTTGGTTTGATTTCGGAGCACCTCCTCCTAGCCTTTGAGTAAAGACTCATCGTGCAAGGCAACACAGCTCATCCGCCTCATCCATAGTTGAGTCATTAAATAACTTCATCCGCTTTCAGAGCCGTTGACCGGGTTTCACCTAGTAACCCTATGCAGGAGCCCTCGCAAGGTACTACCATTAGGGCCAGATGGACCAGGGTTTTTTTAGGAGGTGTTACTCCTCCATCCCTCATCCCTCCACATCCCACAGAATGAAGGATGGGCTCCAGGCTTGGGACTGGTATTAAGCGGAGTTAGCTCAAATATGTTTAATAAATTCACTCTCAGGAGGAAACTCTCTTGTTGTAACATTAGGTTTTTATTTTATTGGGTTTATTATTTTATGAATTTATATACTCTTTGTATGAAACTTTCCAACCATTAATTTATTATCATTAATTATTAATTATTTATTTATTAAAGTAAAATATCAAAAATGTATTACATATAGAACAATATTTCTGCCAGATATTGTGATAAAGTAATGTAATCGCAGTAACCGCACGTTGGGAAAGAAATATTGTCCTGTGGTACAATCGTTTCTAACAATTTGCAATTATATTGTTTCGCCGTCTCTTGGACACGTTTTTTCTTTTCTAAGAATTATAAAAACAGACAAAACCCACAACCGTCTACGTTTCCTTCCGCGGCTGTGGTTTTATCAAACATGAGATTTACAGCTCATGCTGGTATGCGCGCCGCGTGTTTCGACAGGGTAACTAGATAATTTACTTTCTCACAGATGCATCCAGTTTAAAACACGATAACATTTATCACGACGTGCTTCTTAAAGAAAGAAAATTGCTTTTGTTATCTCGTACAGCAAGACGGAGTTTGCAAATTGGATTTGGGATAGCGCATTCTGAGAGAACTTAAGCCTGGTATTGGAGTGTATTGTCTAGTGGTTTTGTGCAAAGTTTTCGTTGACTCAACGGACAGAACCGTATAACGTTTATTAAATATATTACCACCAAACTAGTATTTTAACGCAAAAATAGTTCTGAGAGGAAACGGTTCTAATTGCCACCGCGAGAGACCGACTGTTGACCGATAATAAAACAGCTGACCGGGTAAAGTTCGATATTTCCGGTATAGTTTTAATAGGAAATAAGGTCAGCCGTTGAGAGACCCGGATTAGCGAGTCGAAAGAGATCTTCCTGGCAACCGACGGACTTCATCCGGCCGAATTCTAGCTTCCTGAGGAAACCAGTAAGAGGTAACGCATAAGTTACGACTTACAACGGGTAAACGGCTCATTTAATATTCTCTTATATTTGGTAATAGCTCGTACGTTTATTTGTACGCACTGTCCACGGCCCGTACAGGATTTTACGTCCGTTAATTGTACTAAACGGTATTTTAGAGTTAATATCCCTTATTTCCTGTTTTGTTATATCCTCCGATGGCAGTAGCGTGTCAACCGTCAGCAATGATATGCACCTATTTCATACGATGCTAAACACTGGATGCTCCCTGGAATAAAAACAGGAAAAAAGAGGAAGAGTGGATGGAACTATACAGGTTTCAGGAAAGCGGAAATTTGTCCCTTTGGCAATAACTTACCATTATAGTTAAAATAATGCCTAAGAGTGACCGCTGTAGCTTACCGAAGTAGATCTGACGTCCCAGGAGTGAAGAGAAGGATACATACCCGCCACGTTGTATTATTATATAATAATAATAATAATATTTTTTTCAAAAAACCTGTTACAACTCTAACATGCGTGCTCTGGTATCGTTACGGATACAGTTGGTAGCACAGTGTTGTAGTAACATCACAAGATATACGTTCGTCCAACGCAGCTTGCTTCACAAAGGAATCCTAGAGGACGTTTTTATATAAAGTGAGGATGTTAGTTCTTAACACTTCAAGTAAACTTAGGTACGTTAAAAACATTTCAACGTTTAACGACCTTCTGCTTCAATGCCTTCAGAAGGATCATTGGGTCATCCTCGATAATGGCTGAAGCGTTCACATGATAATAGAGAAGTTAAGAGTTTTATTGGTCTTGTTTATTTAGTTAAAACTTATTACAGCTTTAGTATCACAGAAGACGTTAGTCGCATATACCAATTGCTTACGTCACATAGGAGGGGCAAGAATGACTGTAAACTCTATTGTTTATAAGAATTCAAGTATTAAATAGAAAACCATCTTTGTTAAAAGCCGGGGGAAAGTACATAACGTCCTTAATTTGTCCACAAAATCAAAGAAAAAGAAATAAATGGAAGAAAAGAAGGGAGAGACCATAATTAGGAAGAAATAATCTGATTTTGTTTAAGGGGTCTCACTAACCCTTCCTAATTACGGGAGTTCCAGTACTGCTTTTATAATTACAAAGTGCCTTTGTCCTTTTTACGTTCCCCTTTGCGGTCTTTACTAGCTTTTGTTTACTTCTATATAACGCTTGCCTTTGCCGGAGCTGAGCATAATTATGGGAACAGAGATTTGTCGTTTCTTTAAAATATATAAAATTTGAAGAATGCATGATGTGTATTATTATGGGAATAACACACATTTTATTCCTGTCAAACGAAATATTAGAATCAAGGAAATTTTAAAGTCTCATATATTTCTAAATTATGGCTCGACTGTAGTTTTTACACTCGTATAATTGTGTGGCTAGACTGTAACTGCTCCCAGAGTATTCGTGGAGGTTAGTGGTGGACATAAAACAACCACATCTAAAAACGGTGGCACATACTCATCATGTAAATCTCTATCCATTTCCTCTAAAATCCATGCCTCTTGTATAGCAGATCTTTTCTTGCTTCACTTCTACTACTGTGAAAGCGACCCTAGTGGTATGATTATCAAATACCAATATATTCCTTCCTGCGTTTGTACTCATAAAGATTTTCTAATGCTATGCAAGGTACTTCTTCGCACAAGCTTTTATTATGTTGTCATTTCTCTCTTAAACTTTATTAAACGTATAGGCCTACGCTTTACGGGTGTATTGCCTTTGGTAGAGCAGTCGGGTTTAAACAGTAACACTGGACTCAAAATAAAACCTCGTCTTCTACAACAAATTTTAAACTTTGGTTTAAATATTCCTAATTTTCTAGGTTTAACGTTACGTAGAAGTCTTCTAAACCTTGGGTTCTCAACCTTCCATGCTCTGCGCTGCACTACATATTACTGACATGAGGTGTGAGTACAATATTATTTTTATTTTTTCAAGATTATAAACCTGAATATGAAACGGAAATTTTCTAGTTAATTAAATAACTGATAATTTTATATACCTCTTATTTCGAGTATTTATGTATACGTGGGTTGTCTCAATAATAATTTACTCAACTTATTTTCTTATTAAACAATTTATTCATTTAAACATACATTTTGAAATGTTCATTAAAAACCTACTTTTCTTCATAATTAAATTGATTTTCAATACATTTCGGAACCATGGTAAATGTTTTTACTTCAATCTACCGTAAAAAGGGTTTGCCGCATTACCGGTAAGCCATCTTTCAACGTCCTCACTCAAATCACCTTAGTTTGCGAAGCGTCTTCCTCCTAGGTATTGCTTCAGCTGCGAAAACAAGTGGAAACCACTTAGTGCAAGGTCAGGGTAAAAACCGGATGTTCGAAAACATTCCATCAAAACTCCTCAAGCACGTGTCTGACGATCAGAGAAAGGATTTCATCATGCGTTATCTGCTGATCTGTGTTAATGGCGATCTTCGACAACAGTCGGAGCGCAGATGTGGTGGGGAGCCCACTTCGTTATTTCTCGTGTAAAATTGTTCTCCTTCCAATGAATACTGACGCCAAACATAAATCATTGGTCTTGACATAATATCTACAGAATAAATACTACACAACTCGCAATGAATTTTAGTCGCCTTTTTATTTTTTCCTGTTATAAAACGAATAACACCACGAACTTCGTAATCGGCGGCTAGACCACGTGTAATCTCCATAGTGGCTGTAGCCTGACTGTTCTCTCGATCGACGCATGCGCATAATACTTTTACAGTGCTACCACTATAACCAGACGCAAATTCCCCACGACTCCCAAACGTTTCCTGCCTACCATACTGGTTTAAAGTAAATAGTGTAACACTTATAAGATATAACTAGTAATATATTTATTCCACCATACAACTGATAATACTGAAATCATACAGTAAAAGACGTGATGAAATCCTTGCCAAAATACATTTTGAAAAATTGGTGAAAATGCGTAGTAAAATTAACAAAATTTGAGACAGTTGGTTACTGAGCAAAATGAAGTTGAGTAAAGTTAAGGATAAACAAAGTTAAATAAAGATGAACGGAGAAGTGACGAAATGTATTTTACACTTGTATAGAGAGCAGTAGTCTAAAACTTTGCTTACTTGCTTCCCCTAACTGTTCCTTAGATCTGGGCACTTATTCAACTAACCACATTTTAGTTTTTACATAATTCCACCAATAAAAGAGATTTTACCATATAAAATCCTGACCGTCCCAATAATAAAATTACACTTTAATCTCCTGGATAGTCTCTATTTAACAATGTTTAGGGTAATTAAAAAAAACGAATACTTTTACGTATGAACAGATTTTACGGCGTATTATATGAATGTAGCGTAAAGTTTTGTAGTGCTTATGTCAAAAAAGATTACAATATGGTTTAATAAAATAAGTTAACAATTTGCATTACAATTAAATTAAAGACGAATGAAAAAATCCATCCGGTTCCGTTTCGCAGCGACTTCCGGTTCCGTTAATTTTACTAATATAATTATTTTGCAAATTACTATTGTTTTTAGGTGACTTTATTTAAATAGGTTTGCTTGGAACTGAATTTTCTAACAGTTTTAATTAGATCCATTTAGATGTGAATATTATCTAATATGCGCCAATTGTAATGACAAATATAACGTTTTAAAACTTTACCCCAATTTATATGTATTTTAACTCTGATATCTCAAACCTACGAATTATACGGTTCTTTGGCCTATTTTATTCGCTTTTACAGATCATAAAACCATATGAAAACCACTTATCCACCACTTAATATAAATCCAAAATCAATAGTGACCGCTTATTCCATGGAATGAGATAAAATCCAGTCGTAAGTTTACCTCGCTATCGAAGGGAAAAGTACTCAACCTAGGTTTAGAGATTACCCTCAGTAATATTTCTGTTTCTTCGTGAATCATATTTATATTTGGAACCGATGGTAATTTATGTTCTAGGGGCCTGTGAAGAGGACCTACAGCGTCTAATTGGCGAAGTACAGGAGAGCCTTCGCAGCGGATTCAGCTGTGTCGAACAACAAGGGTGACGGCTCGAAGCGGCCAGTGCAAGGACTGCAGGACCGTTACACAAGCGTCCAAGCGGTACGGCGGCTGTCCCCAGCACGAGCCCGGCCCCGCCGACAGAGGAGACAGAAGTAGACGCTCGCACCGAGAAGCGATTGCCAGGTCCTCGGGGGTCCTGCAGGCTCCCCCGAGGTGCTGCCGCCAACCCCTGCGGACAGCAAAGGAGCTGCCTCGTCGTCGCAGCCGGATACGTTGGCAGTATCCAGGAAGACTGCTCCCCCTCGTAAGAGGAAGTACCGCAACACCGAGTACAGGGAGGATCCCGATGCTGTGACTACCGGCTGGGAGAGAGTCTGGCGTCGCCGCCGTCGGCCGAAGACCAAGCCGGCCGGTGTCGAGGAGCCTAAGAGGAAGTATTCCTTCTGGGACTCCGAGGACGCTGACGAAACCAGCACTAAACTGATCCCGGACGACGAGCTTACGATATCTTTTAAAGAAATTACTGAGCTCGTTCTTGCTCCGGGGGTCTACGTTAAGAACAAAGAATTCGCAAATGGCAACATCCAGCTCTACGAAGAACGTATGAGAGATGATGTAGAAAAGGAGCTCCAGACTTAACGCCGGTGGCGGAACAAGCAGCGGGCATGGCGAAGGCGACGATGGAGAGAAGCTGAAGCAGCCTCCCTAGATAAATAAGATATTCTCTGTATTTCAAATAAATTGTATTTTTCTCTTATTCTTTTTAAATATGTATTTTTTTTTTTTGTAAAAATGTTTTGAATACAAATTCCCAAATTTGATCACCACATTTGGTATTAATTTTGTAAATAATGTTTATTGTAAATGTTAAAATCAATAAAATTTATATTTATTTATCACATAAGGAATTGCATATAATAAAGAATACATTGCAAAAGACTATTGCAAAAACCATGCGTTAATCCCTTTGGCTTCTTCTCGTAAAATTTGTAGAAGCAAAATAAATTCATGTAACACAGCTGTTTACAGCCCGTATTTGCACTGGTGCTTATACCTTTTCTATACAATATAGTAATATACAAAGTATGTAGGGAAATAATGAAACATAATTACTTTATAATAGTACTAATGCGATATTTATAGCCTATATAATAACGCAGTCGTATTGAATATATTATTTTTTATATATTATATTTTTTCATGTTTCTAGTACTTATATGCGGTAAAATAATAATATATGTCATGAAATTTTTAAAATTTAATATATATAAATATTTGAAAGTAACCTTTAACATGTAATCAGGCTATGAATACTGTATGTTATTCAAATTCTGTGCTTTTCATAACGGTTTTCGAAGTTAGCCACATCAAAGACATGACTCGAACAATTTATTTATAGGGTTGAAAGCAAGTAAATGGATGTCATTACCTGGGTCCGACAGGTTTGCCAATAATACCAACATTGGAGACAAATTGTGCAATCAGAAAACATTTCTAAAGAGGAAAATCACAACTGAAAGAGTGAGGTGTTACTTATTTAGGATATCAAAGTTTTGAGCTACATGTATTGAAAT
>JBAIZL010000091.1:1585000-1622500 GCA_036971475.1 Prosapia bicincta
CCGGCCTACAGGGGAACCCTAACTGCTTCTGTCAGACTGCCAGTTGAGGTGGCTCGTAACGTCGTAGGCGAAAAGGGCAGAATCCGAATAGGACTGGTCAATTGCTCTGTGAAGTAGGTAAGAAGGCCGTTAAAGTGCTTCAAGTGCTGGAACTCAGGGCATATGGCTGGATACTGCACGAGCCAAATCGACAGATCCAGCCTTTGCCTCAAGTGTAGCCAGGTGGGCCATAAAATCGCCGACTGTCCGAATGAACCGTGCTGTCCCCTATGCTCGGAGGGAGAAAGAAATTCCGATCACATAGCGGGTAGCTATAAGTGCACTCTCTTCCATGAGAAGAACAAGGGTAAACCCGGCAGCCGAAAATGAGAATATTACAGCATAATCTGAACCATTGTGAGGCCGCACACGATCTACTGACCCAACTGGTCAGAGAGATCAAAATTGACCTAGTGACTATGGTGGACCCGTACACTAGGCTCAAAACACAAGCATGGATTACCGATGCCACGGGAAAGGCTGCTATATGGTCGTGCAATGACCGCCCCTTTGAAGACCAGCCAGATAGCACCCAAAGAGGATATGTGAGGGCTAAGCTTGGAGGAGTGCATTTTTATAGCATATATGCTCCGCCCAGCCTAAACACCAGTGAATTTACGGACCTGCTTGACAGGCTAGTAAAGGATGTCAAGGAATACTCCCCCAGTGTGATAGCTGGTGATTTTAATGCCTGGGCATTGGAGTGGGGCAGCAAGAAAACGAATGAAAGAGGTAATAAAACGCTCCAGGCGATGTCCTTCTTAGACATGGTCCTCCTGAATACCGGAACCCTCCCGACATTTGAGAGGAATAGTGGAAGCTCGATCGTTGATCTTACATGGGCTAGTCCCAGCTTGACCAGGGGGGGGGCAATGCCTGGACGGTACATGATATTTTCAATATGAGCGACCATCGGGTCATCAGCTTTGAGGTGATGGGGGAACAGGTTAAGAAGGGGCC
Organism: Prosapia bicincta; assembly: GCA_036971475.1. Classification (NCBI taxonomy): domain Eukaryota; kingdom Metazoa; phylum Arthropoda; class Insecta; order Hemiptera; family Cercopidae; genus Prosapia; species Prosapia bicincta. Next base: position 1,586,000 of record JBAIZL010000091.1, read on the forward strand.
CTCACGTAAAAGGACGAACCTTAAAGGATGGAACGCTAGTAAATTCGATGCGGAGCTATTCAAAGTGGCCTTCAATAGCGAAGCTATTACAGCAAATGTTGCACAGAATGAGGTGAAGGAAGTAATGTGCAGAGTTGCCGCTGCATGTGACGCCACAATGACGCGAAAGCGTCCGAGAAATGATCACCCTCCCATGTATTGGTGGAATAATGACATCGCCAACAGTCGCCAGGAGGCCATCCGAGCAAGAAGAAGCGTCACTAGAGGCAGGAAAAAACCGAACTATAGCGACCGGAAGGAATCCTATAAAGCTGCGCGGCTCAAACTGGTTAAGGCCATCAAAAGCAGTAAGGCACACTGCTGGCAAGAACTAGTGGAACAGGTAGAAGGTGACCCATGGGGCAGACCATATAAAGTGGTTATGAAAAGAGTAAACCCTCAATCACAGGCCTCACCCACCTGTCCGGTTCTATTGGGGAGGATTGTCACGGACCTCTTCCCGCGACAACAACAGCTACAGATAGGTAACTTCTGCACTGACGAGCCGGTCCCACCAACATTAGAGGAGCTAATGTCTGCGAGCTCAAGATTGAGAAACAATAAGGCACCAGGACCCGACGGTATCCCGAACATTGCCCTGAAAAGAGCCATAAATATAGCGCCAGGGATGTTCCTACAAATGTACAATAGATGCGTACAGGAAGGGCACTTTCCTATCAAATGGAAGCTGCAGAGACTTGTCCTTTTGTCAAAAGGAAAAAAGCCACCGGACGAACCATCATCATATCGTCCACTCTGCATGCTTGACTCGGCGGGAAAGATTAGAGCGGATTATGTATACAAGAATAGAGGAAATAGTTGAAAAGCATCTGTCAGATAGTCAGTATGGTTTTCGCAGAGGAAGGTCAACGGCTGATGCGATTAATATGGTAGTTAGCACAGCAAAGGATGCGACTACAGGAGACAGATGGACTGATGGTGAGAAAAAATACTGCGCAGTAGTCACTCTGGATATACAAAATGCATTCAACTCTGCAAGGTGGGGTAGAATAATGGAAGCACTGGACCAGTTCGATGTCCCTAAGTACATGCAGAAGCTGGTGGCCAGCTACTTCACTGACCGACTTCTGCAATATGACACAGATGAGGGACAAAAAATGTATAAAGTTAGTGGAGGAATGCCACAGGGCTCGGTCCTGGGACCGATCTTGTGGAATGTAATGTACAACGGTCTCCTTGAAGTGAAGATCCCGAGAATGGTATCGCAGGTCGCGTTTGCAGACGATGTCGCCCTGTTGATTGTGAGAAAGTTCCTGGAGGACATACAAAACCTGTTTAACGAAACATTCAGGAAATATGCCGACTGGATGAGGGAAGCAGGACTCAAGATAGCAATGCATAAGACAGAGGTAGTGCTCATAACTAGCAGGAAGAAAAGGGAAACAATTACACTGCAAGTTGGGGAGCATGTGGTTGAGTCCAAGGCGTCAGTACGATACTTAGGAGTAATGATAGATGCACGTCTCAACTTCAAGGATCAAGTAGTGCATGCCAGCTCCAGGGCAGCAGCAGGTGGAGGAGCATTATCCCGCATCATGCCGAATGTGGGTGGTCCTAAACCAAGAAGACGAGCGCTCCTTGGGTCAGTTGTGACATCAATACTGACCTATGGTATTGCCATTTGGGCAAAGGCACTAGAGCTACAAGAATGCCAAAGAAGAATATACCCAGTTGGCTGGCAAATGGCATTAAGGATCACCAGCGCGTTTAGGACTGTCTCTAGGGACGCTGCTCACGTGATCTCGGGACTACTGCCGATCGAGATTATTGCAGAGGAATATAGGAGACGGTATCGGCGAAGAACCCGAGAACCGGTGGAGGCAAAAGATTCCAGAACAAGGGAAAGGGAAAAGAGTCTACAACGATGGCAAGTGGAGTGGGATAGTTTTGAAAGGGGCAGGTGGAACCACCAGCTCATCCCACGGATAGCGGAGTGGACCAACCGTCAGCACGGTGATCCCAACTACTACCTGACGCAGCTACTTACTGGACATGGATGCTTTCGACAATACTTATATAAGTATAAGCAAGAGGACTCACCGATTGCCCAGTATGTCATGGAGCAGAAGAGGACGCGAGGTATGTGTTCTTCACATGTCCAAGATTTGACCAACAGCGAAGAGAATTCGAAAGGCTAACCAACGTGGCGATTACGCCAGAAAATTTAGTAGAGCAAATGCTCGCATGAGAAACTATATGGAACGGACTTCACCAGAGAAGTGATTACAGAACTGCGGAAGGAAGAAAAGAAAAGGAAAGTGCACCCAGCTAATAGTTAGTGGGGGACGTAGGTAAGGAAAAAGATGGGAGAGCGTAAGCGCTAATGCCGCCCCGTGAAGTAGTGCCTAGCGGCGGTCCCGCGGGGAATTAAGGCTTTTGGAAAGAGGAGAAGGGGGTTTTTTTAGTCGGTAGGCGTCTCGGCTCCATACTGAGATGAATCCGACACTACCCATAACAACGGGTGTCTTTTGAAGATCTTTCCCCCACCTCCTTAAAAAAAAAAAAAAAAAAAAAAAAAAAAACACACACACACACACACACGCACACGCACACGCACACACACACACACACACGCACACGCTCACACACACACACACAAACACACACATACATACATACACACACACACACACACACTCATACACATACACACACACACACGCACGCACACACACACACACACACACACACACACACACACACACACGCACGCACACGCACACGTACACACGCACTCGCACACGCACACGCACACACATACACACACACACACAAACACACACATACATACATACACATACACACTCACACACACACACACACACACACACACACACACACACACACACACACACACACACACACACACTCATACACATACACACACACACACACACACACACACACACACACACGCACGCACACGCACACGCACACGCACACGCAAACGCACACGCACACACACACACACACACACACACACACACACACATAGTCTACTTATGAAACATCTGTACTATACTGGCTGCTATACAATATAGTACTATAGAACCTAAATATAGTTTGTATTTACTATGAAATATAGTGGCTATAGAAATAGTAAAATGTAGTCGTGATATGATATTTATACTGTACTAATGTAGTACTATATAATTAACCATCTTATATATTTAATTTAAGTTTTATATTATGTTATTTGTAAGATATAGTATTTACATTTAGTATAATAATAACATTAACCGTAGAATTTGTAATTTCCATTTTCAATAAATCTCTCAAAGTGATTTTTCAACTTAGGTACAGGTTTTGGAATAAAGTATTTTTGTGGTTTAGATTGAGGTAGCTTTTTGCAACGTTTTCTGTTGTAGCCCACATCAAATGCATGTTTTAACAAATTGATTTATAGAGTTGAAAGCTAGTAAATGGACTCTCATTACCTTTATTTATGAGAGCGTTCGTTTACTCTTCAAACCTTTCAAAAAACTAATGACTGGATGCCAATAATACCAACATTTCAAATGAAATGTACAAGAAATAATTATTTTTGAAAATGGAATATAAATAAAATATATAGTATTAGGTACTTAAAATATAAATTTTCCTAATGTTAATAATAAAAGAAAACTCATGCAAGAAAAAATACAAAATAATGCTTCTTTTCAAGATATTAAGATAAAAACATAAATATAAATTGTAGAACCTTATCATTTATCCGTTTCATTTTATGTTCGACGGTAGCCATTTGCGTATACGATTCCTCTAGTTTATTTATCGTAATAAGTTGGTAGTTAGGTTTTTCTAAGGTATTTATTTTCATTACAGTGTTTGGAAGTTTTATTCTTGGTCTCTAACCGTTAGCCTATATGTTGTGAATGCTCTTCGGGAATTTCATTAGTTTTTATTTCTCTATAGGTATCTCATTTATTTATTTTTTCCGTATTAATTCAAGTCAGATGTTAATAATTCAATGTCATATTTCGACTACGTAATGTAATATTTTATTTTGTTGAATGTGCGTTTTGCTAATGATGTGGTTTATTGTTTCTGTTTTGCAGTGATTTGTCTCGATGAATTGTATTCTAACTAAACCTACCTCATTAAGTATGCGGTGCTCCAATTCTTCTTTTCTTTTATTTGACCAGTTTTGACCATTTTGACTAATTCTTCATAATTTGTATTGCTATAATAGCTCTCAATATTTGTATTAGGTTCTATTAAACTCTAAATATATTGTTGTATTATTTGTTTATATTCATATCTTCTTTTCTGACCATATGTTTTTTAATTCATGTCCGGTTGCTTTTCATCTTTACTGATATCAGTCTCTTTAAACTTTTCTGTGCCATAACTGCTCTTCCACATACTCTCAGCAGTGAGTGTTGTGTCATCATTACTTACCCTAACTGTGTTTCTTGTTCTTTGTCACTATTATTTGTCTTAAGTGGCTTCATTGTTACTACGTTTATCCTTTTCTCACAATATTTTTACTTCGTATATTTACACGAATGTATTAACTTTACAATATTTGTCAAAAGGCTTGTACTCACTTTTTTGTATATTATAATGCTTATAGCCTATTCTTATATCTATAACAATCATATTGATATTACTTATTATTATTCGAAAACAATAATGTAATAAATGTAATTATTTGGCAACAATAGACAAGTTTTACCAAAACTGTAACGTATTTTATATTTATTATTTAAAAAGGAATTTAGTTAGTTTCATGTCCAACCCGTTCGACCTTGCGTCTTGTTCCAATTTCGACATACCTCTACCGACGTAATTTATTACTTCCTAATTTTACCCTATCACATGTCTTCACTCCGTCATATTAAGCCTTCGATTCCGATTTTTGCTATTTAGAAACTATATATTTCCTAACATATTTCCTTTAAACTTTGTTGTCAAAATCTATGATTCTAAAGGGTACAAGAATATTAGACTCATTCAAAGTTAGCATTTAGTTTCGTCGAACTGTCAAACCTCTTACATATTTACCGATATTTAAAGAAAACGCACTTTACTTGCTGCTATTTACTTTTGTTCAAGATTTACTACCCAGTTGACGACCGTTCGTAGCGTTATGACATCGTAATATGTACATACACAAAGATACCGTGTAAAACAAGTTTTAAAAAAATAAACCACCCACTTGAAGAGTAAAACAGTATTTCAACGAAACTTTCTAAATAATTGGATTTAAAATGGCTCATAAATCAGATAGTAACGTTCGGTTGCAGAGGGAGGTATTTTAGGGGAGGAATTAGAGGGAGCAATTAGGAAACAAATGTGAAGGTTGAATTTGTTGAAAAATGTAATGTAATCTGAAAAGCTAACAAGGGGTTGTATTCAAGGACAAACAGGCAATACATTTTTTTAAATATGCAATATTTCATTCCCAAATTCTATTCTAGAGTGTTGCTAATTGGTTGCTAGTGCTTCTAATGACTGTATCGACACTCAAAACATTTGCTTGGAAGGACAAAGTGGACATGTAAGACGAATACATTTTAGTGGCCCCAACCCGGGTAGAAAAATCGCAATAAAGTATTTTGAAAATATTATACAAATAGGATTAAAATCTTCTAACAAGGTGTTATAAAAGTGTTTTTCGTTCTAAATCATCTATTTACTTCTATAATGCTAAATTTGATGTATTCAAATCCCTGATAAATTATTTGAAGAATTAGTCTTCACATCAAAATTGTCAAGCGCGCCTAATGGCTTCTAAACTTTGAAAACAATACGGTTATTGGCTACAGTACGATGAATAAAAACTTCCGATAGTCTACGTTCTATGCGTATAATTGATTAATAATTACGTGAAACTTTATTTGGGAAGGTGAACTGAAAAATTACGCATCAACTCTGTTTATTTGTTTGTTTAGCTGTATTTATTTACAAATCTTTGTGTGGACAAAACTTAAAAAATCGGGTTAAAACAACAGAATAGAGGTCATGCTGCAGAAGTTGGATGTAAAAGAACCATAATTACTGTCCCTCGAGGTCTTCATTCAGGTAACAAAACACTCACAAACACTATGAAAATAAAAATACTAATAAAAAAACCTAAACGCACCACGCACATAATGTTTTATGTTAATTTCGTAAAACGTTTTTAATATTCATAAAACGTTTTATATAAAAATAATACAATAAAATTTGTTTAAAACATGTTTCCACCTTCTTTAAATTCCTCTGTGGCTATATAAATATATTCATATAAATAATAGCTATTTACTATTACGTCTACAGAAAGAAAAATCATTCTAAAATTCGCTCTTAAGGCATCACTCGTTTGTACGTTTAAATCTACGTCCGGTTCAGGTGAACACTAAAGTCATGCATATTTGAAAACCATAAATACTTGAAATAAATCTTTGCCGTGCTGAGTATTAACTGCTGACGTAGTCTTGCGGGATGAAGTAGGTTTTTAATTTTAACGCTACGTAAAAGCCTAAGCCCAGGGCATTAGCCATTAGACCTAAGGTTACTGCAAGGACGAGGGTGATGAATGCATTGCAAGGGTAAATATTCAGGTGAAATGCAGTTTAGCTACTCTCAAACTATAAGAACATGTTCGTATGTCAGACATGAGCTGATATCAGGGAGGGTTTCTGAAAGTGAAAGTAGGGGCGGAAGCTCTGAGAGGAAGCTTTTAGAATTCAGTTACTGTTCTAAAGATTATTGTAAACAAGGGAATATAAGACGACGGCTTACACGTATTCCTGCTAACTCTAGCACTCTACCATTTTGTGTTTGTTCGTCAAGAAACAATTTCTATTTCAATATAAATATGTTTAAATTATTTTATTCGTATGATATAAAAAACTTTTTATTTTATTTATTTCAAGTTTTTTAATGAAATATTTCAATACATGTAGCTCAAAACCTTGATATCTTAAATAAGTAATACCTCACTTTTTCAGTTGTGATTTTCCACTTTAGGAATGTTCTCTGATTGCACAATTTGTCTCCAATGTTGGTATTATTGGCAAACCTGTCGGACCCAGGTAATGGCATCCATTTACTTGCTTTCAACCCTATAAATAAATTGTTCGAGTCATGTCTTTGATGTGGCTAACTTCGAAAACCGTTATGAAAAGCACAGCATTTGAATAACATACAGTATTCATAGCCTGAATATATATTAAAGGTTACTTTGAAATATTTATTTATATTAAATATTGAAAATCTCATTACATATATTATTGTTGTACCACATATAAGTACTTTGGACATGAAATAATAAAGTATATAAAAAATAATATATTTATTACAACTGAGTTATTTATAGGTTATAAATAATGTATCAGTACTATTAAAAAGTCATTCTGCTTCATTATTTTCTACATACGTTGTATAATACTATATTGTATGAGGAAGGTATAGTCCTGTGTAAAGAGCAGTGCAAATACGGGCTGTAAACAACTGTGTTTTAAATTTATTTTCGCTTTTTCTACATATTTTATGAAATTTCAATCGTTTAAAAATATAATCATGATTCACGAAGAGACATAAGTATTACTGAGGGTAATCTGTAAACATAGGTTGCGTAATTCTTCCTTCGTTAGCGAGTTAGGTCTAGCGAAAACTTGAGACTGGATTTTAACTCATTCCATGGAATAAGCGGTCACTAATGATTTTGGAACTGTATTAGATGGTGGATAAGTGGTTTTCATATGGTTTTATGATCTGTAAAAGTGAATAAAATAGGCAAAAGAACCGTATATTTGGTAGGCTTTCAGACATTACAGTTAAAATACAAATAAATTGGGGTAAAAGTTTTAAGACGTTATATTTGTCATTACAATTGACGCGAATTAGATAATATTCACATCTAAATGGATCAAATAAAAACTGTGGAAAAATTTAGTTCTAAGCAAACCTATTTTAATATAGTCACCTAAAAACGATAGTAATTTGCTAAATAATTATTTTAGTATCGTGAATGCTCCCGGGAGTACGCTGCGAAAACGGAACCGGATGGGTTTTTTCATTCATCTTTAATTTGATTGTAATGCAAGTTGGAAACTTATTTTACTAGACTATATTGTAATCTTTTTTGACATAAGCACTAAGCAATTTTATGCTACATTCATATAATACGCAGTAATATCTGTTCATATGTAAAAGTATGCTGGTTTTTTTAATTAACAAAAACATAGAGACAATCCAGGAAATTAAAGTGTAATTTTATTATTAGGACGTTAAAGATTTTATACTGTAAAATCTGTATTATTAAGGCAATTATGTAAAGAATAAAATGTGGTTAGTCAAATAAGTGTCCAGATCTAAGGAGCAGAACAGTCAGGGGAAGTAAGTTATCAAAGGCTTAGGCTAATGCTTACTACACAAGTGTAAAATACATTTCGTCACTTTTCCGTTCATCTTTAGGTAACTTTGTTTATCCTTAACTTTACTCAACTTCATTTTGCTCAGTTTCCAACTGTCTCAAATTTTGTTAATTTTATTACGCATTTTCACCAAATTTTCGAAATGTATTTAGGCAAGGATCTAAACACGTCTATCACTGTATGACTTCAGTATTATCAGTTGTATGGTGGAATAAATTTATTACTAGTTATATCTTATAAGTAAGCTACACTATTTATTTTAAATCCGTATGGTAGGCGGGAAACGCTTGGGAGCCGTGGGGAATTTGCGTCTGATCGTCAGACACGTACTTGAGGAGTTTTGATGGAATGTTTTCGAACATTCGGTTTTTACCCTGACCTTGCACTAAGTCACCTGAAGCAACACCTTTCCGCAGCTGAAGCAAAACCTCGGAGGAAGACGCTTCGCAAACTAGGGTAATTTGAGAGAGGACGTTGAAAGATGGCGTCGGTTATAGAATACTATAAAACTTTCTATAGTAGAAATGTAGGTTCTTTAATGAACTTTTCAAAATATATGGTTAAATAAAAAAAAACATTTATCAAGAAAAAAAGGTAGTGTAAATTAATTTTGAGACGAACCTCGTATACATAAATCTTATAATAAAATGTAAATAAAAATATCAGATTTTTAATTACTTAGCCAACTTCAGTTTCGTATTCAGGTTGTTAACCTTGAAAAAATAAATATAGTAAGTATGGTAAACACACCTCATATCAGTAATATAAAGTGCAGCGCAGAGCATGGAAGGTTGAGAACCCAAGGTTTAGAAGACTTCTACGTAACGTTAAACCTAGAAAATTAGGAATATTTAAATCAAAGGTTAAAATTTGTAATGTTATATAACACGAGGTTTTATTTTTTATTCCAATGTTACAGTGCAAACCAGACTGTGCTACCAAAGGCACTACACCTGTACAAGCGTATACGTTTAATAAGGCTCAACAGAGAAGTGACAAAATAATAAAAGCTTGTGCGAAGAAGTACCCTGCATACCATTAGAGAAACCTTATGAGTACAAACTCAGGAAGGAATATGTTGGTAATTGATACTTATACCACTAGGGGTGCTTTCGCAGTAGTAGAAGTGAAGCTAGAAAAGGTCTTCTGTACAAGAGGCATGGATCTTAGAGGAAATGGAAAGAGGTTTACATGATGAGTAGGTGCCACCGTTTTTAGATGTGTTTGTTTTATGTCCACCACTAACCTCTACGAATACTCTGGGAGCAGTTACAGTCTAGTCACACAATTATATAAAAACTACAGTCGAGCCATAATTTAGAAATATCTGAGACTTTAAAATTTCCTTGATTCTAATAATTCGTTTGACAGAAATAAAATTTGTGTTATTCCCATAATAATACACTTCATGCATTCTTCTTTTATATATTTTAAAGAAACGACAAATCTCTGTTCCAATAATTATGCTCAGCTCCGGCAAAGGTAAGCATTAATTAGAAGTAAACAAAAACAAGTAAAGGCCGCAAAGGGAACGTAAAAGGGACGAAGACACTTTGTAATTATAAAGGCAGTGCTGGAACTCCCGTAATTAAAGCGGGTTAGTGAGACCCCTTAAACAAAATCAGATTATTTCGTCCTAATTATGGTCTCGACCTTGTTTTCTTTGATTTTTTTCTTTTTCTTTGATTTTGTGGTAAAATTAAGGACGTTATGTACTTTCCCCCGGCTTTTAACAAAAAGGATTTTCTATTTAATACTTGAATTATTATAAACAATAGAGTTTACAGTCATTCTTGCCTCTCCTATGTGACGTAAGCAATTGATATATGCGACTAACGTCTTCTGTGGTAATAAAGTGTAATTGTTATTAACTACAAAACAAGACCTTAACTTCTCTATTATCATGTGAACGCTTCAACCATTATTGAGGATGACCCAATGATCCTTCTGAAGGCATTGAAGTAGAAAGTCGTTAAACGTTGAAATGTTTTTAACGTACCTAAGTTTACTTGAAGTGTTAAGAACTCACATCCTCACTTTATATAAAAACGCCCTCTAGGATGGCTTTGTGAAGCAAGCTGCGTTGGACGAACGTATATCTTGTGATGTTACTACAACACTGAGCTACCAACTGTATCCGTAACGATACCAGAGCACGCATGTTAGAGTTCTAACAGGTTTTTTGAAAAAAATATCATTATTATTTTGATAATAATAATGGCGGGTATGTATCCTTCTCTTCACTCTTGGGATGTCACGTCTACTTCGGTAAGCTACAGCGGTCACTCTTAGGCATTATTTCCCCTATAATGGTAAGTTATTGCAAAAGGGACAAATTTCCACTTTCCTGAAAACTGTATAATTCCATCCACTCTTCTTCCTACAATTGTATGTAATTTAAACTGGATTTCTAAATATGAAAGTAAATAAGTACCACAAAGATCAGAAGATTACCACAAAGAACACATTACCACCATACATAAACACTTTAGTATTCAAAAGAAAGTTAATTTTCGTAAACTAATTATAAGCATCGATTGATAAGAAAGGCCTCTAAATAACGTAAAAAAGTGAAGTAAATATCCAGAAAACAAACACATGACGTTCAGTGGCTACTTAAACTGAACAATTAAAACTATATTAAAGGCGAAAATAATAGACTAACTGAATGATTAATAGCTTATTTCAGGGACGAAGTTCACAATTCCGTCCCGTATTAACTGTAATTATGTTATCATTTCTGATATAAATCCACCTAATAATAAATACTGCCTAGATCGGTGAACAGGCTACTCAGAAACTGATAAGGTGACACTAAGAAGTCGTATTAAAGTTCGAAACTGTTACAACCCATCTCTGTTTTAGAGGTTAGTACAATGTTTTTAAAGGTGAAGTAGGACATATCTGAATCTGTACCTTCTTCTATCTGTGACTTCACTCCCTTAGTTAATAATTTGTTTTTCAAACAATAGCGTTATCAGAAAACTAGAGTCTATAACTTTCTTTTACATTTATCATAGTTCTTTTTCTTTTGGACTATAAATCAACTAAATATACGAAAGACTTAATTACTGAATCTAACAGGCCTAAATAGTTTGTGAGGTTACATTAACAATTAAATAGATTATAAAGAGAATTTTGTAAATATTATTTCATACCATGTCTCCTTACATTTAGTCTAATTTTGAAAAGTATATGGATTAAGCATTCAATTTCAATCACATGATGGTTTAATGCGAATGGAGAACCAATTGAAAATGTAATAGAATCTTAATAAAATTAACGCAGTTAAAGTAATTCTCAATAAAAAATAGATATATATTATACAAGTCTTATAAAAGCATTCAGTAATTGGCACACTATATTTTTAGTTGGATTTTTTAATATATAAGATAAATATTCAATATTTCAAAGTATTATTAGAATATTTTACAATATATAGCTTTGTACATCAAATATTTAACGTCTAAAATGTCATAAAACAAAAAATGTACCCATTTTTGTAAAATTACTGAGTTTTTTCAAAGCGTTACGTTTCGAGGTGAAAGCATTAAAAGTAATCAACAATTGCACCCAACTTGGACTTGTAATTCTAGTCTTATACCCCTCAATCTAGAGAGTCTCTTCAACTTACCGTATTTTCCATTTGAATTAAATTACACTTTTATAGTTTCGAAGTTGGCAATCCTGGCCTTTGTGTTTACAATGGGATAAATGTAAGGTAAATTTCAGTCTGTTGAAAGTTGAAACGCTTCTGAAGTTAGTTTAAAGTTGTAGGACAGAGGCCACTTAATTACCTCTTGTGCTAAAACTTCAGTCTTGGCTTTAAACATCTCACAGCCTCTATTGGCGTTTTTGTTGAAGGTAATTCAATTGTTCCGTATTTCCAAGATTGAACGTTAGTAAATTGAAAACACTTAAAGTTACCTTTCAATGATAGTCTCCTGCTTCGATTTTGTGATTTGATTTCAGTTTAATTTACATATTTGTTAAAATGTTTGAATTACTTTTGATATATTTCGGATTTGTTTATTTTTTATATAATCATCTTTTATTTTAAAAAAATTGTTATTTTCAAAAAAAGACCATAATTTAAGAAACCATAACTATTACAAATGAAAATGTACAATATTTTAAAATAATAGCCCTATAGAAATTTAAAATATCTGGATGATTTTTACTTCTATAAAAAAATCTGTTTAATTTGAAAAATCTCTCCATTTTTTTATTTAAAAATCTTTTTCAAAACTCAAAACCAGTTGGATCTTTTCTTTTGAATCTCTATTAAATCTCTTATCAGATATTTATTCTTTATTTCTTATTTCTGACTTTAAAACTATGTTTCTCACATTAGACGACAACTATTCCGAGTTTGGCAGAAACATGCAAACAATTGCAGCAACATTGGGGTGCACGTATAGTCCAGACATTTGGCGGCAAATAAAGTCAACCTACTTTGTAGGACATATAGTTTCGACAGTTGGCGTAAAATACCTGTTTGGGTCAGCTATAGCCCCAATATTGAGAATGGGGGGGGGGCAACTATAAACCTGACATTTGGCGGAAAATAAAGTCAACACACATTGTAGAAAATATAGTGGGCATAAATTGTAGTCCCGACATTTGGCGGCAAGTATAATTTTGTCTACGTCAACACACTTGCCAATAGTTATACTTTCGACGCACGCACGCAGACTCGTCTTAATGATGGCAGAGGATTGGGACAGACCCGAGAGGCGTATTTCCGCTTCATTGGGTATTTAGTGGTATCTTATAACCAAAGTCTAACTTTTTAAGATGTAATTTAACTAAAAATAGTTAATATATATTCATTCAACTTGCAATTACAAGAAAAACGATACCAAAAACACATAATTAAAATTAAATACTAAATGCCAATATAGTTTACACATTTTTATTTCATGTTATCCCCTTATGAACAGTGACAATAAATTGTACATTGTTTGGTACCAATTTTCTCGTATTTATGTGCAGAATTGATTTATGCTAAACTTTCTGAGGTGTGTTATCAAATTTTTAAAAATGTGTTTGATCAAGGAAGTACCACTAGGTGACTAAAAAACAGAGCGCCGGAATGATAAGGCCCGTCCTAATCCTCTGTCTTTGTGTGAGTGGTGACTGTGTATGTGTGAGTGAGCTTACCTGGCGTTGAGGGGCACTCAAATGTTTCTATTACTATAAATAAAGCTCAGAAATGTAGTCTCGTGGCAACTTAGGTCTCGACAGGTGGCAGAAAATGTAGTCACGCCATTATACTGCAAATATGCTCCTGGCATTTATAGGAGGTAGTTCGGTCACGTCATTGGGCGTGTAGTCAATGCACTTGGTGGAATCAATAGTCTCGACGTTGGGGTCTATAATATAAATATATATATATATATATATATATATATATATATATATATATATATATATATTGCTTTACTTTACTCATTAGTAACTTTTTTCCTTCAAAATATAGCCTAAGATAATTTCTTTTTATTATTCCAGAGCAATAACTTAGTATTTAAGACCTCATAGTTGCTACAGTACTTATATTACATTCACTCGGTAAAGCCAAACAAGTTTTAAAAGAATAGTAATTTTGAAATAGAATTTGACTCTCAAAAAATTAAAATTGATTGACTTGACAATGAATGTAGCAAGTTCATAAATTTCTAACCACGGTCGTAAGTAATTTAATATAATCACCTTTTAAAATATAAAGTTGATTGTTATATTGATTACCTCTAGGAAACCCAATTAAAATAATTTAAATATAATCTTACGTCAGTTATATACTGAAGGAAAAGTAGAGCACTTTCTGAAAATGAGTAAATTGAGGTTCTGAACTTTAAAAACCTTTGAAGTAGCCGACTTTTTTCAAAATGTTTTGTCTTAAACTAAGATTCCAAAAGTAGTGTTGAAAATCTCATGTCTTTTATTAAACTCTTTAACTGGATAATTTCGAAGACACTTGAAGGTTTGGTTTCTTAAAAATATATATGGCTTTTCATAAAAATCATAAAATATTTTAAATTCTTTGTGTTGGCAATTCAAAGTATATGAATTGTATTGTTTTACAAACTAATGATATTTTCGTTTATCACTCTGGTTTTTAAGTCATGACTCTGTTTCTATTCCAGGGAGCATCCAGTGTTTAGCATCGTATGAAATAGGTGCATATCATTGCTGACGGTTGATACGCTACTGCCATCGGAGGATATAACAAAACAGGAAATAATAGATATTAACTCTAAAATACCGTTTAGTACAATTAACGGACGTAAAATCCTCTACGGGCCGTGGACAGTGCGTGCAAATAAACGTACGAGCTATTACCAAATATAAGAGAATATTAAATGAGCCGTTTACCTGTTGTAAGTCGTAACTTATGCGTTACCTCTTACTGGTTTCCTCAGGAAGCTGGAATTCGGCCGGATGTAGTCCGTCGGTTGCCAGGAAGATCTCTTTCCACTCGCTAATCCGGATCTCTCTCAACGGCTCACTTTATTTCCTATTAAAACTATACCGGAATTATCGAACTTTACCCGGTCAGCTGTTTTATAATCGGTCAA
The DNA here is from genome assembly GCA_036971475.1 of Prosapia bicincta. NCBI lineage: Eukaryota > Metazoa > Arthropoda > Insecta > Hemiptera > Cercopidae > Prosapia > Prosapia bicincta. The sequence continues at coordinate 1,601,001 of JBAIZL010000091.1, forward strand.
CAGTCGGTCTCTAGCAGGTGACAATTAGAACCGTTTCCTCTCAGAACTATTTGGCGGTAAAATACTGGTTTGGTGGTAATATATAAAAAAAATGTTATACGGTTCTGCCCGTCGAGTCAACGAAAACTTTGCACAAAACCACTAGACAATACACTGCAATACCAGGCTTAAGTTCTCTCAGAATGCGCTATCCCAAATCCAATTTCCAAACTCCGTCTTGCTGTACGAGATAACAAAAGCAATTTTCTTTCTTTAAGAAGCACTTCGTGATAAATTTTATCGTGTTATAAACTGGTTGCATCTGCGAGAAAGTAAATTATCTAGTTACCCTGTCGGAACACGCGGCGCACATACCAGCGTGAGCTGTAAATCTCATGTTTGATAAAACCACAGTTGTTGAGGGAAACTGAGACGGTTATGTGTTTTGTTTGTTTTTATAAATCTTAGGAAAGAAAAAAAACATGTCCAAGAGACGGCGAGACAATGTAAGTGCAAATTTTTAGAAATGATTGTACCACAGGACAAACATTTGACTTCCCCATCGTGCGGTTGCTGCAATTACATTATTTTATCACAATCTCTGGCAAAAAAGTTATTCTATATGTAATAAATTTTTAATATTGTAATATTTTTTAGTTTTAAATAAATAAAACCTCTCAACAACTATAGCTTTAATTTAAATCCTAATGTGTGTTACCGTTGCAAAGCAAACATCTTTAAAACAATTATTGTGTTCTTCTGAAGTGCAATAATTGTTTCTGAAGAAAATTGCTTTGCAACGGAAATCTACGTAAATATTTAAATAAAACGTTTTTGATATAAAGGGGTTTTGTTTATTTAAAAGAATTCACCACAGTTAAATCAAGTTGTTTAACTGTAGGTAGTTAATTTACTGTGTTATCGAAATGGTATGAAAATGACGAAATGTCTTAAATGACAATACGTTTTTAACAAACATAGCAATATGAACACTTGGTAGTCTTCAGTAGCAATTAATTCTACCAAAAATGTACTTTGTTCTACCCCGTCACTCTTAAACAGGTCTATTTATTTATGTTTACTTGTAAACATAATATAATGCTTGCAGTTTTTGTGTTGTACATATTGAGGGTTTTCCTATAAATTACACTTTTGGCATCACTTGCAAAAAAACTAGTATTTTTCAGCAGACGCGTCTCGCACTAGTCCAGTGAATTGTTGACAAGAGTCTAGTCAGTTACTCACAGCATTGAACAATTCACTTGCCTAGTGCTAAACGCGTTTCAACGGACAGATTGTCCATGCAATCTACAGAAATAAATATTTTGTATTTATTTGAATTCCACAAAGAAAATTGTGCACAGAAAATGTTGAAATGTTTATATTTAAATTTAAGTAAAGCAAAGCATAAAATTACTGAGTGAAAAAAACCAAACTTTTATTGTCAGTAATAAAAAATTGTAATTAATGAATAAATTTGACAAACCGGGAGTGCAGTGCTGAGAATTAAGTGAAATAAAAAAAAAAATACTAACTAGTGAACCAGACCACATACAAACACCACAGACATTTCTAAATAAAGAACAAAGTTTTAAAAAACTAAATAGTGCAATAATAAACCATAAAACTTTATTAAGACAAAAGTTCGAGCGAAATTTATTAAAATGGACATTTAGAAATTAAAAGAATGATAAGGGGTCTTCAGTTCAATCAAGCAGTCTAGTGACCGACTTCGACAAGAAAACAGGCCAAATAAAATCATATGACCTAGCCACTGGAGGAGGAAGCTACCAGCAGGAATATAAACGGTAACGCACGGCGTTGTCGGGGAGTCCGCAAAAAAAAATTTAGGAAGTGCCGAAGAAAGCTATGCCGGTTTATCAGCTAGGCAAAACCGTCAACGGGCCAGATGGCGGCTACATGAACTTTTCTATCGTAATTCTTATAACGCCAGTTATAAAGCGGGACTCGGCAATCGGTACTTCCATTTCGCGTAAAATGTAACTCAATCGCTACAACTTGCCAAGGTGTCGCTGTCCTAGAACTCGAAAGGATCTAGGGAGAAGAAAGAAGACCCACCTTAACAAGATCCAAGGACCAGGAACCAGGTATGACGGGTAGGGACGACTTGGGCAAGTCATTCTCTTTATTTCAAATTTATAAGTTAAACTTTTAATCATTTTTTTTTTAGAATCAACTAAGTTAACTTTTTATCAAAATAATCAATGGCTTCAGTCTTAAAAAAACTTATTAAAATAATATTTAAAAAGTAAAATATTTTTCTAGTATCTAATATGTCATATTTTAATTGTGTAAAGTAGTAAAATTAAATAAATTAAGGCAGTTTTCCAAAAAGGAAAACTTTTACTTATAAATTATTCAAATTTCATTTTATAGTTTCTAGATCAGCTTAATCAGAACGGAACCAATGAAAGAATAATTAAGTAAATTTTTAGAGTGGTTTTGACTATGAACTTGGTCATTTTCAATAACATCAAAAGGAAAATATTTAGTAAAAATGTTTAAATAGTTCAAAATATTAAATCTTATAAATAATTTTCTGTAATAAATTTTAAATGATTTTGAAATATTCAACTAATTATTAACGTCACAAAATGTTACGATAACACTTAAGCTAAATTAATTCCCGATTCCAAATTTATGGAAAGAATCCAAATGAGATTTATTGTGAAATTCAAAATAGAATCTTAATTTATGTTTGAAGAAAAAAATATGAAATTAATCATATAAATTAAATATGTGTAATTTTTTTAAAATTAAATATATAATGCTATATATTGTTTGCATAATAATAAAAGCAGGAGAAATCAATAAGTTAAAAATTACGTTAAATTTTATTATTTTCATGTGTCATTAACATTATTGTATAAAATCTTCTTAATTTAATAAAAAATATCCTGTGTTAATAAATAAATAAAAACGTTTCCCAACTACTAAATTAAATGTTGCAAAGGTAAATATGAAGTGTAATTAAATTCATAATACAGTAAATTCAATAAAATAAAGCCTAATGTTACAATAGGAGAGGAGTTCCTCATTTACGTAAATTATTTTAAATATTTGAGCAATATCAAAAGATAGTTGGTTTTTAAATCAAAGTCCAGGGACAAGTTCCACAGGCAGATGCTGCTTAAGTGCACCACAGGAGCCTATAAAAAGGTAAAATTAGGCAGGATCATATTTTTCAACCTGGAAAAAATGTCAATAACAGCACATGGTAAGATATAATCTATGTGTTGATTGTTAATGCTAATATGTATCTTTTCAGCTGACAAAATACTGACATATATGACTATATAGCCCTCACATTATTAATCAACAGTAGGGATTCTTTAAGAACAACACGTCAGGTCGGCGTGTTATTGTATGCGTTTATGTGCATTTTAGACAGTTGCTCGCGGGAGTGCGCGTGAGCGCCGTAGGTGCAGTTCGTTGCAACGTCTCCTGAAAAATATCAGTAAGTAGTGCTATTTTTGTCAAGTGGTATCTAGAGAGTAATTTATAATATAAAGAAAATAAAAATATATTTATTTTCTTCTTCGTTTCTGAGAGCTCGTTCCGTTTGGGATAACATTGACATATACTTCCTTCCCAATATCTTTCTTTGAAGTTGCGATTGCTATATTCAAACGATTGGGGAAACAACTAACGTATGATATACTGTTAAAATTCAAAATAAAATTTTAATTTAGTTTTCAAGAATCAATGATTAAATTCATAAGATATAATAAATATAATTAAAAAGTTAATTCATCAAATATATCGTGTTAAAATAATTTCCTACATATTGACAAAGGCAGTAGAAAACACAAAGTGTATAATTTTGTTAATTTTTATATTCTTTTTTATTCATTGAAATAACTATACAAGATCTTTTTAATTTATATCAAAATATCCTATGTTAATAAATAAATAAAAAATTAAAGTTTTTCCCACTAATAAATTAATATTTGGAAAGTTTCATACAAAGAGTATATAAATTCATAAAATAATAAATGCAATAAAGTAAAAGCCTTGTGTTACAACTAGAGAGATTCCTCCTGAGAGTAAATTAATTAAACATATTTGAGCTATACTGAAAGAGGGTTGGTTTTTAAATCAAAGTCCAGGGTCAAGACCCACTGGCAGATGCTGCTTAAATATAACATAGTAGACTATAAATGGTAAAGTTAGGCAGAGCCATATTTTTCGCGGCCCAACCTAGATCACCTGTTAAGAATGGCACATGTTAAGATATAATGTATATGATGATATATCATGCTATAATGTATTTTTTCACCTAACAAAAGTACTGACAAAATGAATATATAGACCTCACAATATTGGTAAACAGTAGGGGGCATACTCTTATGTGCATTTTAACAGTAGGCCGCAGGGGGGTGCGGACTAGCCGCACCTACGAGGGATTTGGCGTCCTTCGCGGTACCCTAGCCTAACACTACACCACTCACAAAAACATACACACACACATACACACACCAACACAATCTATACACATTTCAAAACTTACATCTTCGCTTAGGGAATTTTGACTGGTCAGAACCGTTGCGCGTTGGGAGTGCTGAAAAGTCCAGAGCGTGACAAACTCTGGTCTGGGACGCTGATGTGAGCTTGCTCTGCCGAAGACGTAAGCGCGGTTTCTGGTCTACCAGCCGCTTCGGTCCTTGGTCAGGGAGTGTCCGCGGTGCACGGGTGTCGGAGCCCGTGCACAGTATTACGAGTCCTCGACTGATGCCCATCCAGTCGAGCTAAGGAGAAAAGCTATAGGCCTCAGAGTTCTGAGGGTTGGAAATGATCTTAATGTGATCCAAGGGTGTACCCGTTCCTATAGTCTCGCCCGTAACGCTTGACACGATGGCTGGCAAAAAATATTTATGGATTCCAAAACCACGTCAAATATGACTAGTCTGAAGAGGACACGCCAGGATTCTCCTGACGATAGTCAAGATTTGAGCAAAAAGTTGATGGTGGCAACGTCGCAGACATTGCCATCAGCAAAGTATTTAGTTTTTTCTAGTGCCGAAGAAGGGAAAGATCTTTCCAAAGTTTCTCCTTTCCTGATTAACAAGGCCATTACTGCTTGTGCTGGAGGCCCAGTAGCCTCTATTAAGAAACTTAGAAACGGAACATTGTTAGTTGCGACTTCCACCGATAGACAAACCCGTTCTCTATCAAAAATGACCTCCTTCTTTGACCAGGTCATGGTATCTGTGGCTCCCCACAGATCCTTGAATTACTCAAAAGGGGTCATCACATGTAGGGATTTAATGCACCTTCCAATCGAAGAAATTAAGTCCGAACTGTCTTCACAGTTAGTTACGGAGGTTATCCCCATAATGAAAATGGACAAAGGAGAAAAAGTAGCAACAGCTTCTTTTATAGTCACATTTGGAAAACCGGAAATACCCGAATACTTGCATGCAGGTTACCAAAGGATCTCAGTGAGACCATACGTGGCTAACCCTAGGCGCTGCTTCAAGTGCCAGCGATTTGGGCATATCAGCTCTACGTGTTCGAAGCAGAACGTATGTGGTATATGTAGCGTTGAAGGCCATGATGATAAGGATTGTGTTAATTCTCCGAAATGCGCCAACTGTGGTGGTGACCACCCAGCGCGATCCTACAACTGTCCTACTTTCAAGGAAGAGAAAGCTATCTTAGGCATCATGGCAAAAGACAAGCTGTCGTTTCCAGAGGCCAAAAAAGTCTATAGATCTACTCAGCCAAAGGCAGACAGTAAGACTTATGCCGCTACCCTGACCGCTTCGAAATCGTCTTGTACCAACTGTGCTGAGCTGTCCAAGAAGATTGAAGCTCTAACTGAACAAGTGTCTCGCCTTTTGTGCTTAGTCACAAATGGATCGTCTCTAAATTTGGCACAACCTGCAGCAACGGATAGTGTTTTGCCTCGTGTACCTATCCCTTCCACTGGGGGGATTGGAGCACGAAATAAATCACTAAGTGAGCCTTGTGTTTCTGTGCAGAAGATATTATCAACGGGTAATAAACCTTCTGTGCAGAAGACGTTGGAAAAATCGAAACCACGTAAACCAGTGTTACGTCAGACCACATCGCCACCGTCGTTACCGGGTATTAAACAAAATGCTAACAAAGGAGGGAATGTGAAAACTAAACCTCCTAAACCCAAAACTTCCTCAGATTCCTCCCTGAACGGGTGGATATGGAATCTGAGAAATGTAAGCCTGAGACGTCTAAAAACGTCCCAGGCAAGAAAGGAGAGAGCACCAATGGGTGTCAGATCAATCCATTACTGAGTTAATAAATGTCTGCAATTAACAAGTCAGTGATACAATGGAACGTCAACGGTGTTAGGAGTCACATAGAAGAACTTAAAGTACTCGTGCGAGATGTGTACCCAATGTTTGTATGTCTACAGGAGACACATCTCCACGAATCGCATAATTTCCATTTAAGGGAGTATTCAGTTTTTAGATCGGACTTCGTTACAGAAGATCGAGCTAGAGGTGGCGTAGCCATCCTAGCCCGTGACTGTATCGATGCTGTTTCTCTAAACTTAATAACTCCTTTACAAGCAGTAGCCGTTCAAACAGCTGTCCCGTATAAAATCACTGTGTGTTGTGTCTACTTGCCACCACAGGAAAACCTGCATCACAGTGATTTAGTAAATTTGATAAGCCAGTTACCAACTCCGTTCTTATTGGTAGGGGATTTTAATGCCCACCATTCGTCTTGGGGATCTCCGACTAGGAACTCTCGAGGTGATATTGTTGAAAGTGTAAGAACGGAACTAGACTTATGTCTGCTAAATGACGGCACTCCTACTCATTTAGCAGCATCTACTGGTGGATGGACAGCTGTTGATCTATCGATTTGCAGCCCTCAATTAGCTACTAGATGCACATGGTCGGTACTCAATGATTTGTATGGAAGCGACCATGTGCCTATTAAGATCAGTTTATGTGACTCCCAAACCTGTTATGTTCGAAATTCCAGTTGGATTTTGCGAAAAGCCAACTGGGACTCCTACTCGAATTACCTTGTATCACTTGACATGGATTATCTGACACCCATTGATGAAAATATAGAAAATTTTACAAAAGCAATTTTAAATGCCGCTGAAAAGACCATTCCGAAAACCTCTGCGCATCCACGCCGACCGCCTGTGCCGTGGTGGAACGATGAATGCACAGAAATCCTCCGTTTACGACGAAGAGCTCTTAGGAGATTTAAACGACACCCAACGAATGGAAACCTTCAGGAATATAAAATACTCCGTGCGAAAGCACGGAGGATATTTAGGCTGAGTAGAAAGAACTCTTGGGAACAGTACATTAGCACAATTAGACGAACAACTCCGTCCTCCACAGTGTGGAGGAAACTAAGATCAGTTTGTGGTACTTCCATTTCGTTGCCAGCCATTGCGCTGAAGCAACCTGATGGGAGATTAATCACAAACAGTGATGACATTGCTAATGTGCTTGGAACATCTTTTTCTAACTTTTCTGCTACTACAGCCTATAATAGATTATTCCAGATTTATAAACTGAAGGAAGAAGCAATACCGTTTACTGTTGGGTCGTCTGAGGACTCTCCTTTAAACACTCCTTTCTCTATAGGGGAATTGGAGTCAGCTCTTGCGTCAACGAAGGATTCTGCACCAGGTCCTGATTCCATTGTGTACTCCATGCTAAAACATCTACCATCATCGGCGAAACTTGTCCTCCTTCGAGTATACAATCGTTTATTCGAGGAGCGCTCTTTCCCCGATGCATGGTTAGAATCAACTGTAATTCCTCTTTTGAAGCCAGGTAAGGACAAAACCAACCCCAGTAGTTACAGGCCTATATCACTTACAAGCGTCTTGTGCAAACTACTGGAGAAGATGGTCAACCGCCGTCTTGTCTGGTACCTAGAAACCAACGACCTTCTTAGCAACGAACAATGTGGTTTCAGACTAGGACGCTCATCAGTTGACCAATTGGTTTTGTTAGAATCCGCTATTCAAGATGCCTTTCTCTTGCGTCAAACGCTCGTTGCGGTTTTCTTTGACCTTGAAAAGGCATATGATATGGCATGGAAAAGAGGAATTCTGAACACTCTGAAATCATGGAGTATACAAGGGAATATCCTAGCATTCATCGCTAACTTTCTTTCAAACAGATCTTTCCGCGTTCGACTTGGAGGCACGTATTCAAACAGCTATACACAAGAGAATGGTGTACCGCAGGGCAGCGTGCTGAGCGTCACGCTGTTTGCCGTTGCAATAAATAGTATCACCAGTAATATACGATCTCCGGTACACTGTTCCCTTTTTGTGGATGTCTTTTGTATATATGTGCCTGCTCGTAGTATGGCAACTGCGGAAAGATCTTTGCAGTTAGCAATATACAGATTGGAGGAATGGTCAAAATCTACAGGTTTCAAATTCTCTGCTTCGAAGACCCAATGTGTAGCATTTAGTCGTCGTAGGCAACACCAGGAGCCCATCCTTTTTCTTGACGGGGTTCAGCTTCAAACCACGGATAGTGTTCGATTTCTAGGTCTTTTATTTGATAAAAGACTCTCATGGATCCCACATGTTCGTGATTTGAAGGTGAGATGCAATAAGAAATTGGATATGTTAAGAGTCCTTAGTGGTACGAATTGGGGAGCAGACAGAACTAGTATGCTTCGATTTTATCGCGCGGTCGTTAGATCGCGCATTGATTATGGCTGTCAAGCCTATTCATCCGCACGACTTACAGTTCTGAAAACTCTCGATGCTGTCCACCACTCTGGACTTAGACTGGCTACTGGTGCATTTAGAACTAGCCCAATCCCTAGTCTTCTTGTCGAGGCTGGGGAACCCGCTCTTTCAAGACGACGTCAGATGCTACAAATATCTTACGTTTCTGTTCTTCGAAGCAAACCCAACCACCCGGCATTTGAAAGAGTCTTTTATAATACGCTAAATCAAGTGTACAATACACGTCAACGTTCGACCGCTCCCTTTGGCATACGAACGTTAAGAATATTGGATGACCTTGAGTTGCAACTTCCAACTATGTTTGAACGACAAATGTGCTATCTACCTCCATGGATAATAAAAACGCCGCACTTCGATTTCTCATTGTCCAGTTATATAAAACACGATACTCCTGTTGTGGTCTACCACCAGGAATTTTTATCCATTTATAAATCTCACCAACACAGTGAAATTATTTTCTCTGATGGATCTAAACTGGACAATGGCGTTGGATGTGCGTTTTATGCATCTGGATATACCTACACGTACGGATTGCCCTCAGCTTGCAGTGTTTTCACGGCAGAACTATTTGCTATTTTTAAAGCTTTGACCGACATTCAATCTCAATCCTCGCATTATCTTTTGTGTTCGGATTCCAAAAGTGCTCTTCAGGCTCTTCAGGATGTTTTCTCTAGCAACCCTTTAGTTGGGGACATTTTGTGTGCTGTACAGAGGCTTCAATTGAGGGGAATGGGGGTAACTTTCTGTTGGGTTCCTGGACATTGCGGAATACTTGGAAACACAAAAGCGGATGAAGCGGCGAAGAAAGCTACAAGTTTGGTGCCTATTACTCAACTGGTTATGGCATCTGATTATGTGTGTTTCGCGAAACATTTATTGCTCGCTGCTTGGAATGACGAGTGGCATACCGTGATTCAGAATAAGCTGAGGGAAATTAAAGATACCGTCCGTCCATGGAGGTCTTCAATTCGTTCAAAACGTAGGGAGGAAGTGGTGGTCACACGCCTTCGCGTTGGCCACTCTTTTGCAACTCATGGATATTTGATGAGTCGTGAAGATCCACCAATATGCCAATACTGCGGTGATATCTTCACAATAAAACATATTTTGGTAGATTGTGTTAGTGTAGTTAATGTTCGTGCCCTTTTTAATTTAAAAGGGAGTTTAAAGGTGGTGTTAAGGGACGATGCCTCGGCCATTGACCGAGTCATCGCTTTCTTGCTCCACTTGAAAATATATTTTAAAATTTAATACATAAATATATATATATATTTTTTTTAAATTTTATTTATACATATAATTCTGTGTGTTTCTTTTATTTAGTTTAATTAAATTTATTTTCTGTTCTTGTTATTGTTATTGAGATTTATTTTTTGGTAAATTGTTACCCATTATTGTTTTACATATTATTTATTTACTGTTATATTGTTCTTTGTTGTTATTTTGTTATTTAGTTTTTAAGGATTTTTTCATTGTTATATTGTTGTTTTTTGTTTTTTATTGTTGGTGTTTTATTTTGTTTTGTAATTTTTGTTGTATTTATTTATTTGTTTATTTATTTGATTTTATTTAAAACATCGCGTTCTTTGTTAGATTTTGTTTGGCGATGATAACCACAATTGGTTTTTCGCCAGGAAAAAAAAAAAAAAAAAAAAAAAAAAAAAAAAAAAAAAAATTTAACAGTAGGAAAGTGGTTAAGAATAGAGAGTGGGATGGGTGGGTTCGTTGTAACACTAAGACACACACACGCAAACACACCCTCATTCATACACACAGACACACACACACAAAACACACAGATACACACATACAAACACACACACTCATAAACACACAACCAACACACATACACACACTCATAAACACACAAACAACACACACACACACACACATACACACACACACACACACGCTCACACACACACACACACACACACAAACACACACACACACACTCATAAACACACATACAACACACACGCACACACACACACCTGTATATATATATATATATATATATATATATATATATATATATATATATATATATATCACTTTCACTATATGTACTTAAACAAGAATCTTACCTGTTATTTATGCGAGTTAACTTTCAAAGACTGGTCTTGTCTCCATCATCGGGCATACTGACCGAGGGTTGTAGTAGACTGCAGTAAAGCTACATATATATATACACACAAACCAGAGACACACACAGGCCTTTTATAACACACTCAAATCCAAATGTTTGTTTTGACATTAGTTAATAAATGATGCCATTTTAATATGTATAACACCAAATATATCTACAAATCATGTACAATCGACTTTTTATAGTTGTTGATGCAAGCATAGAGTGATTGGTTGCCTGTGGCAGTGCAATATTGCAGGCTCACTGACTGTTCCCTTAGGATTTATTTGTTTTCGAAATCGAAGCTCCCGCTGAGAACAATATAGGTTCATTCACTGTGTGACGTCAACATTACCGTTCGGGCTATTCTGATTGATATGTCAAAGGGTACGTTTTCTTCTCCATCCACAGATTATTTAGAATTTTACTGCTTTCTTATACTGATCTAAAACGTCAAAACCCATGTCAAATTGGTTTTATTTATGTTACGTTTTCCAACATTTTTTTTCCTTCTGAACAAAAGTCAGTATTACAAAAATCCTTGTGTCCTTACAATGCATTTACTGAGCCGAAGAATATCCTTAAAAGTAGCCTTTGCACGATACTCACAATACGAAAATATACTGTCATACTAAAGAGTGAAAAGGAAATATATACACCAGATACGTTTATAATTTGGATTGTTGGTTATCCATTTCCGTCCTCTGCCAATCGACAATGACTTGTGAAATCAGATATTGGCTCATCATTTTATTGAATATCATTATTATAGTTCAAATCACATTGCTAATCGTCGACGTCCAAATACATTTCCATGGTTGAAGTAGTGGTTTCTGAAAAGATAGATATTTAATTTGCAAAACCGGCAAATATTGCTGCTCACTACAATGTTGGTATTTTAGTAGAATAGACACTGATTAAATCAACTCTGGGTTTTAAAGTTCCAATTTAATACTTGTAAATTGAATAAATTATATTACATATAACACGATCGATTAAGTATAAAACACTGCAAAGGGTCTGAAGGAACCTTTTATGTAAAATAAATTAAAATATATTTAAAAAGTAATCCCTAACGTCAGAGAGAGAGAGTGAGAGAGGAGAGGAAAAGGGAAAGAGGGAGAAAGGTAGTGAGAGAAAGTGAAAAAATCGAGGGAAATATTGAGTAAGAGAGAGAGAGAGAGAGAGAGAGAGAGAGAGAGAGAGAGAGAGAGAGGTAGAGAAAGAGAGAAAGAGGTAGGGAGAACATTTTTAAACCACTCGATACTCTGTATAGGATACAGTAACAAAAACAAATTACATTACACGTTTTTAAATTTTGTTTTTTCAAAAACACTTACTGAATGAAGTAGTTGCATTCTTTCTGTTTAAATGCGAAATTTGCTAAGAAATTACTTTTTTAGAGAACATGGAAGACATAAAGCACAAGTCAGGCGAGCAATCAAATCTAAGAATCACCCGTTGCGAACAAAATGTCCGAAAGTGGTTCCCGTAACGGCTTCATTTGTCTTGGCTGAAGTTTGGGGGCTTTTATTTTTATTTTCCTTTCTGCCATTTCTAAAGGCCAATTGCCTAATTTCTAAGGATTCTATTGGAAGCTGGTAGAAGTAATTGTAGAAAATAATCAGAAAATTTAACTTTTAAAAAAACATACTCAAACCTAATTCAAAAAGAAAATATCCTTAAACATTATTCAAACAATCACTCCAAAAAAACCAATTCGTACATATATTTAAGTATATGTATATATACATTTATAAACTTGCACATGGACATTTTAAAAATATTTTTAAAACGAACCTTCTACAGTTGTTTTTACCTATTTCGAGTTACTTTATGAAATAGTTTAGTAAGATATTTATGATATATTTGTATTTTAATATATAAATATTAAATATGGTGATACGTTTTCTTGTAATATAATAGATGAATAATTTTAAATAAAAATGTTTCAATTTATATATGTCTTTATAAGCTTTTCACCAATAAATGTACTGGCATCTGCTGGAAAACTACGATATAGCAGATCTTTACAAAACTTAAATCATATTTTCTTCAATTCATATGAAATTAAATATGACTTTATACTTTCATATGACTTGGTGCTAGTTTTCATAAATCTTCCACAGTTAAGGAAGGTTTAACCAACGTAAAGGATTTGTGTCACTACCATTATGGAATAATTTCGACCAAGGATTAATGTGAGGAAATGTAAGAGTTTCTTGAGATTCTGAGACCTCAAACTCAGAGTTGATCATAAGTATTAATCAACTCAAGAGTGTTTTAGAAACAAACCAGGAATGTGTAAAGACCAAAAAAAAGACTTGAAAAGAAAAAGAAAATTCTCGTTACAACAGTGGGCCTTGACGTGTTGCACTACATAAGAGTTTTTCTCCCACTTATTTACATTGAGCACTTTAGCTCAACTATGTTCCTTCAACAATTCTTGCAAACAATTTACGAAATGTCAAGTAAACATTGCCTTTAGAATTTTAATTTTAGTCACGGTTATAAAAAAAATGTTTGTTTCCTCTTAGTAGGAAATGTTACGAACGATATATAAAGAACTAAGTCAAAATACAAATACACGAATTATAATTGAATTTACAATTCAAAGCTTTATGATGTTGGTACTGTAACGAAAAGCTTTGAATTGTAAATTCAATTATAATTCTTGTATTTGTATTTTGACTTAGTTCTTTATTAATACACAAGAATACATATTGCGATATATATATATATATATATATATATATATATATATATATATATTTATATGCCTTATTTAGTATTGTTACGAATTTAATAATTGTTATTACAATAATTCCGATGCTAAAATTGTCAAGATACTGAAAATACCTGAATTTACAGTTTCCAAATTGAAAAACATTTTTCAATAGCGTGTGTAATTAGGAAATTGTAGAAGCAAAAGATAGTGACAGCAATGAAAATTCTTGCGAGCATTAATGTGCCTTGTAGCGTAGCGACATCTGGATGATAAATATTTACAACCCAGCCTCATATTTAAACCACGTCTACTAAACTACAGGACTTTTTAAGTTTCTTGTAATAAATCAACTCACTTTTTTACAGACCCCCTTCTTCAACATTCTAGTACGTCACCCTTTTTTATGTGAAATGTTTAGTCTTGTGAATGGCAAAATCTTTGCAAAACTAAAATTACTGAATTATTAGTTTTAAATTGTTAAATAGATGTACAGTAAAAATTATTACCTGAGAATCATGTTTCTGTGTTAACTTTAAAAAGCCGGAACTAAACGTAGACTTAGCGGTCTTGTAGTAATTCCGTTGCAAGTTTCTCTGAAACCTTCAAAAACAGTATTTTGTAATAGTTCCAGTGTAACCTATAAGAAACCTCAAGTCAAACTGATTTCTCAGTACACCCAGTCCAATGAATTATGAATTTACAATATCACTTACAATTTTCATATTATTGTAAATATTAGCAACAAATATATCATTTATTATGTTCTAAAATTTACTTAAATTAAATTAGAGAGTCCTACAGTTAACTCATGTAAATTTCAATAATAATATTGGAAACAACCACAATACCACAAAAATATCTAATAATACTAGTTACGTAAGACTAACCTGAGGTACATTTCGATGACATTACAATCTAGAAAACAATTAGTTACAATATAGACTGGCGCCAACCGTTCTCTGCTTTCGCTATATATAGGCGAGAGGTAATCAGTTATTTTTTATTATTTTTGTATTATTGGGGTTGTATCCAATTTTATTATTTAAACTAGAAACATTTAAACGGTAGTTCACTTGTGAAACATAAAACTATCTGTTGTTCAATATAAATCATATGATGTAACATCTCCAATATCTCTAATATTTCATTTCGAGATTAATGCATTTCTAAAGTAATAAAACTAATTACTTTTCTAAATATTGTAAATATTTTTAAATGTAAGACCATAAGTATATTACTACAATTTACTTCAGTTAAACCAGAGTCAGCTAGTTGACAGTTTAATTTTTTTTTCACTTTTTTAAAATTGTTTTTACCGAGCCCCCTGTATTTATTAAAATGTTAATATAAAATATATATAGGTCTTTTCTTATTGGTCAAAATCTTAAACGACAGATTAATAATGAATAAAAATATAGGGTTTTTCGTTATCAATCAAATTGCAAAATATCTCAACAATCGCTAATACAAGTTTACCTTAGGATTCATGCTTTTCTAAGAACGTTAAAACTGAAGTAAAAGCCTGATAAGAGGTGTGAAGTAATAAAACGTAAATAAAACACAAGCGTAACACAAAATATTTATATAAATAATATTAATTAACTGCATCAGAATAATTAATTCAATCAGAGACAATAGACACTTAACCTGACAATGACTATATAGTTCATAATACATTATTATCTTTACAGGTTTATACAAGTGCCGTATTTATTCTTGTTTCGAATCCATGATCTTAATATTACAACAATCCCGATGCTAAAACTAACGAGGTATTGCATTTATCTGAAGTTATAGGTTAAAATTTGAAAAATATAGTTTTATGTGGTTTGTATATCTGACTAGTTATAAATCCAAAGAATTGTGATGTTAAAAAAAAATTGGAGAGCATTTTCTCGAACCGGTTCTAGGCCCCCAGAAACATCCCAGCCCTAGTGACACCCATTCTCCAGCGAGCTGCTTCCGTCTCACATGCGCATTCGGATGTTAATGTATCTTACAGCGTAGCGCCATCTGGGTGATAAATACTTACAACCAAGTTTCATATTTAAACCAAGTCTGTTTAAACTACACGCCTTAATCAGTTGAGTTTCCTGTAATAAATCAACTGCTTTTTTAATGTCTTTTGACCTCTTTCTTCAATCACATCTGTGAAACTAAACTTACTTGATTAGAAAATCGTAAGAAAACCTTTATTCTTTGAGAGTAAAGTTTGAGTGAAAGATACGGGTCTAAAAAGGAGTCATTTTTTAATACTAAAGCTTAGGGTTTTCCGTTCATAGCCCATTTTAATCGATCGACAAATACTTTGTTGTTAGTAATAATTATGAAAATGCTCCACTAAAACGAAATCGTTGATTGTTTTACTGTAACATCTCAAAGGGTCGCTCAGTATTCGTTTTTAAGTAGCATTGTTAAAAAAATGAAAGGTAAATAAAAAGTCGATATCCTATTATAAGGTTTTTGTTTTTATAAATAAAACCTCAAGTTCTATTTTTTGCAATATAAAATTATTTTCTTGATCATTAATGAAGTGTCATTTAATGTATCGTATGCAATTTTGGTTACCATTATCAAAATTTTACTGAAATAAGGACTATACAAATTAATAATAAACTTATTTAATTTATAATAATAAATTTCATTTTCTCGTGAGTTACTACTTTTAAAGCGTCCTGAGTTACGGTCTGAGTTGGCAATGGGACACATCTCCCGAAAAGGTCGTCCTCAACATTCATAAAAATAAGTGCTATTTTAAATATAGAGGCTATTTTAATTAATTTCAATACATTTTCCGTAAATTTAACGTAAATATAAGGCATGATACATATTGTTTTTTTTATTCCTTGTAACTCAATTTCCTTATATTTATTTAATTTGATTGAATATTGGAAAGTGATTTTACTAACTAATGATTGCTATTTTTTTACACCTTTTGTGATACTTCAAATAATACTCAGTAATTTAATCAGAAAAGAGCACCATATGTTTGTGGAAACATCACAGAATGCGTTTATGCCCACTTGTCCCCTTCCCACGACGTGTGTCGGTTTCAAACTTACAAACTTTACTCTTTATTATTTCCCAAAAGAATTAGGGAAATGAAATGAAACAAAGTTAGAGGCCCTTGTTTGGAATAACATATGCAATCATGTGTCACGTATGGATGAAAGAGACGTTGCTATGGGTTTATCCGAGTGGGATGACATCTTGACAGAAACGAAAGGTAAACCTTGCGGGTCTACTGCTAACAATTCCCTTAAGTAAAGAGAAACGTGATAAAAGTGAAAGTTTCATTCTGTCTTGCCGGCGGAGTTACAGTTACAAAGTTTCATTTGGTTAAAACAAAAGTCATCGAATATTTTACTAGCAAATGGTGAAATATGCGAAAGTTTTTTCAGTGAAAACCTAAATGCGCCCGCCTTCCTCTTTTTGGTATGTAGAAAAGTCATCAAAGATTTATTGCATCAGGTTTAACTTAAATTTAGTAACCCAAGATCTCTTACACCAGTACGTGTTATTTTAGAACAGCCGTTTTAAAGGGTACGTTATGTTACTTTATTTACCTTAAAAAGGTTTTTATTACATTTTTATCAGATCATAAATCTAATAATTTATATTTCAATAAACCTTACTGCAATCAATTCAACACAAAAAGTAATATAAACCAATTTTAAAGTCAATTGCTACTGATGTCAACAAAGAAAGATTTTATTGCAGTTACTTTTTATTTTATAATTACAATTAATATAAATATGTATATACTTATCTCAGAATCACAATATTAAGTGTCAAAAAGAAAGCAAATTTCGTTGCAAGTTTCTATTTTCTTCTCTATACAGTAAATGGTGTTGGACTATTATTTTTGTTCTTTATCACAATTTATTTGTTTCTAATTTATGACGTTTGTGGGGGTGTATAATTTCTCATTCCATCCATCTCTTATAATGTTTCATTATTGTAAGTAACCTTTCTCTTATAATTTCATATACATCTTTATGTAATAGATTTCTAGTAAGGGTAAAGTTGGCTCATTGCCAAATGCTGGATTTTAAACATATACTCATTCAGTTCAAATCCAATCAAGACTATTATCTTTTTTAAATTGTAATAAAAGCATAAATATTAATCAAAAATATTTCAAAAATTAATAACATCAATACATTTTTTAATGTCTGTTTAAAGGTTTCCTATTAACTACATTATTTTTACATTCTTTTCAATATCTATTGACATTTTTCTTTCAAGCTTTCACTTTTACCAAAAAGAAAGTTTTAACACGGCTGTCACATTTTTAGAAATGAATTGAAAGACTAGCCAGACGTGAAGGTTATGATAAATGACCACCGGTGCTCGCAGAGTGTAGCCCTCTGTCTATCGTTCACCCATTGCTACAAATTCAGTGTTTCAGGGAATTAATAAATCACTTTCAAAGCTTATGTCGATCAGAAGTGCTACATTAACCTGGTCTCGAAAGTCGATATTGAAGTGTAGGTTGGGTTGGCCTTGTTTTTACTTAGTCGCGTTCAAACACGCAAGGAAGAAAATCTTAGGAATGAGGTACGAAATATATATACGTACCATATATATATATATATATATATATATATATATATATATATATATATATATATATATCGCAATATGTATTCTTGTGTATTAATAAATAACTTAGTCAAAATACAAATACAAGAATTATAATTGAATTTACAATTCAAAGCTTTTCGTTGCCTAACAGTACCAACATCATCAGGAATATTAAACAATATTAAAAGAAATTGTTTAATATTCCTGATGATATTGATACTGTTAGCCAACGACAAACTTTGAATTATAAATTCAATTATAAATCTTGTATTTGTATTTTGACTTAACTCTTTATATATATATATATATATATATATACACTGTAATATGTATACTTGTGTATTAATAAAGAAATAAAACAATTTACAAATACAAGAAAAATTTATAAATTATAAATTAATTTATAAATTATTCTTGTATTTGTAAATTGCTTTATATATATATATATATATATATATATATATATATATATATATATATATATATATATATATATTTTAAATATGGTGATACGTTGTCATATAATATAGTTATTAAATAAAAATGGTATATTAAAAGTTTTACAAAAATTAAATCATATGTACTACAATTAACCCATATGTTTATTGGAATGTATACAATCTTAGTATTATTTATATATATAATTTACACCATTTCTTTCTTGCATATTATTTTGAATATTAGTATTGTTTATTAAAATTTTAGTTTTATTATCATTTTCATAGGTAATTAGTATATTTGTTGCTTTAAATAGTCTTGTAATTTTATTTATAACGTTATTTGTGAATGTAAAAGTTAACCAAAATGACCGCATACTTGATCGGACTTTTTCGTAGGTTTAAATGAAACTTTTCATTTTGCAGATTCCCATCTAATTAAATTATAATTTCTAACATGATGAAGACAGTTAATTAATTAATCACAAAAAACCCCAAAATCCACAGTAATTAAATATTTGGGGAAATGGAATTTTGCTTGTAATTGTTGATAACTAGTTAATATTTCACAGTAACTCGAGATATAAGTAAAGAAAGTTTAATTTTGAAGAAATAATAATCTTGACAAACAAAGTTAAAGTAAATATTTCAAGAAGCATTTTTGGAATTTTTAATCTGTTCAACCTTAGAGTATAACTTACAACTTTGCGTTAGTTATTTAAATAGATGAAATATATACTTAAGCTTAAAAAGCTAAATGCTGAGTTAGTTTTGTTTTTGGAGTTTTTTTGTGATGCTTACAAATATTCAGCAGTTAGTTTAAGTAATTAACTCCTTTTTAACTATAAACTATGCCGACGGAGATCATGGCTGTTAAATACATTAGGATTTTATTCAACAATTTAAAATCGTCAGAATATTCATTGTTATCTTAATATTCCTAGTACGAACAATAAAGTTATGTGAATACAAATATTATTTATGGTTTTTTGTATTGCTGCATAAACTCTTATACTTCTAAACAACAACATATGCAAGCTTTATTTTAAAAGTATATAGAACTTATTGGACAAAAGCAAAAAGGAGTTCTAAGAGAAAGGAAAATGTAAAGCGATTTAAAAACAATAGCGAAACATTGATTGGCGAAGCGTAGCGTGGCGCACGCACTGGGAGCCGACTGCTTAACAAGGTAATTGTACAGAACTGTTCTGCACGCAAATCTATGCTAGACTGAGATAGTGATAGAGAACAGCGGCTTTAAAATAAGGCTGCGCTGGTTGTGGTAGCACTACATGAGATAATTAGTTGTAATGTACATTATTAATTTATGTACGCTTTCTCTAGTAAGGAATAAATTATCACTGAAAACAATATAGTTCAAACGAACAATATAGTTCTATATATATTTTAGAAATATATAAACATAATATTAATACAGAGTTAATAAATGAAAAGATATGAATAAAATAAATATTCGATACTATATTCAGCGTATATAATGTGAATGCGAAAGTTATTATCATTGAAAATATTGTAATAGATTTGAAACACTGTTGTTAAGTCTAACTAACACATGTTTCTATAATATTCTTTTATATCCCTGATGATGGTATATTCGACCTCGAAAATCTTTTAGTTTCATAATAAAATAAAATATTCTTGTACTTTTATTTTTTCGTATTTTTTCATTACTACACAACACAAGAAAACTCATTTGGTTATATATATATATATATATATATATATATATCTATATATATATATATATATATATATATATATATATATATATATTGAAACGTCACTGCCGTCGGGGGATTTAATTAAACGCGAAATCATAGATATTAATTTTAAAATACCATTTAGCACAAATAATTAATATTAAATCCCTCACGGGCCGTGGACAGTCCGTTTAGATAAATATATATATCACAAATAAATATAAAAAGAAACATTAAGTAAGTCATTTACCTGTTTTGAGTCGTTACTAGGACTTAAGAGCTACCTCTTACTGGTTCCCTGGAGAAGCTAGCAAGCCGCGGGATGCACTCCGTTGGTCGCCAGGAAGACGTCTTCTCTCTAGACTGCCATGCCTCAGACTCTCACGAAGACCTACTTATTTAATTTTAAAACTAAGCCGGAATTATCAAACTTTACCCGCACAGCTGTTTTACTGTCGGTCAGCTGTCGCCCACTCGCGGCGACAATTTGAATTATTTACTATCGGGACTAGCAAGGCGGTATACAAAATTAACTTTACAATAATTTCTATATATATATATATACTATGGATGGAAAAATATCCGTAGTAAAACCAATATTTTTAAGTCATAAAATAATGGTTATGATGTTTCGCCAGAATCTAATCTAGCAATGACAAGGTAAACTCAACACACACAACACACACACAAACACATACGCACAAACACACACACACACACACAAACACACACACACACACACACACACACACAAACACACACACACACACACACACACACACACACACTGCTACGGTCAAACCTACACTCCCTCTGGGCGATTGCCTCAGGAACACGCGTTCCACATCCTACCAACAACGTGACCACATTTACACGTTTTTCGCCTAAGCTGTACGTGGTGATTCTGGACACTGTAGGGCCGAAACGTGACAGTTCAACCGCGGTCAAAATATGATCCACCCGACTCATCATAACCTGGTGCCTGTGGTAGGTCGAGCGTGATCTGCCATTGGATAAATCTCTGAACTATATTTAAAAAACCAACCAAAATTTTCATACTCATTTATATGATTATATAATCGTTATAAATATTTGTTTAACTGTAAAATGTATCTATTAGTTTTGTATTGCAAGAGTATTTCTTAAAAGGTCTTTTGGCTAGCTTATTTCA